>OZ024830.1:54410-454410 GCA_964016985.1 Anodontia alba
GAAAAAAAGTCATTTGGTTTTTAATTCACTTTCATGTTGTGGTAGAAGAGTCAACTTGATGTATCGGCATTCATCATTTCACACCCGAGTTTCTAACATGGACTCTTCCATTTATGAATTCAGGTACATCAATTGTTGCAAATAAGGGTTTCAGTAAAACAATCAATAACAACGGCAAACAGTGTTGTTCCTGATGAGATGGCTTGTTGTGAGCCGTCCCATGTGGATCTGCACTGTCTGCAAAGGTATCTGTATTGATTTGTAGTGACGAAAGTATTATGACAGTCTTTCTGTGAGCAAGCAGTGATGACCTGTTTGGACTGCTCAAATATACAGGCTGATAAGTTTTGATCTTCGCGCCAGCTCCAAGATAATCAACCCTAAACCTTTACCAGTCTCTTGGCAAATTCAGCAGAAGACAAATTGATTATATTTTTCTTATTTTTTTTTTTCAGAAAATAGGCTTAGACATTCATGCAAATTGGCTCCTTAGGAGACAACTTTCATGAAATGTCAAAGCCTGCTTTAATCTAAAATTTAATTCATTCTTATTTTCAGAGAAAAATAAATCTTAATGTTTATGTGTAATATCAAGCCTCAGTTTTTTTTTCGAAGAAAAAAAAGTAAAAATGCTTGAGAATGTCGTCATATTTCCTTCAAATTTGCATGGTTTGTGTAACCTTTATAAGAATATACAGGGGACAGTTTAGACTGGCTAGACTAAAAAATCTTAACGGTCAAAATTCATCTTAGAGCACCAAAAAAAGTGGTGGAGATTCGTCAAAAACATATGTATTACTTTTTTTTTTTTTTTTTTTTTTTTTTTGTTTTGTTTTGTTTACTAGAAAAATGATCAAATGAAGCCCGATCGGGCATCAAGTTACTTATTATGGTAACATCTGCCTGTCAAAAAACAAAGATCACCAAAGATTATGCCCGATAGGGCAGCTTCACTCTACTGCTTGCGTAAAACCGAGCTTTCTTTATCAGATACGTGGTGGTTCTTTACATCGCAAAACAAATTGCTGCTGTTATTTCTTACACTATCATGTAAAACGTATAGTGTTTCTGGCAAACTAATGTGTACAATACTGGTTAACAGCTATTAAAGAGGACCAGTAAAAATGTGGTTAGGAAAACTGACCGTGCTCAACATGACCCCAGTGGGTTGACTGGGTCGTAAAACCTGAACACAAAAAAAAAACATATTGTAAAGTGGGACTTAAAATTTTGTAGAGATCACATATAGAGCTTTATCCAGCTGTCAGTTACCATATTTACCATAAACATTCGGACACATGAATTCACAGGACTATATGACAACCTGTTCATGGATAGGCGTAAAAATGCTGGAGGGGGTAGGGGTGTTTAAAACGCTACCCTCTGTGACGTCTGTTCTAGGTCTACAATGTTTGGTGAGGCATGACTTATCGAACAGTTAGGGTAACTACGGTAATTGTTTATCGAAAATAAAACACAGGGACATTTCACCAAACAATTGTTCCCGCATTGTGGGCCATATACCAGGGCTTGGCAGACTGAAAATTCATTCCTTGGTCCGTGCAAATGGCTGATACATTTTGAATTTGGATTGTGTTGGGGTTTAACGACATGCCGACCCTTGTGGGTCATTTTGTGTCGTCTCCCAGAGAAAAGTAGAAAAGAGATCTAGAAGAGCAGCTGTAGAGAGGGACAGGGAAGAAAGAAGAACAGGAATGAAAGTGAAGAAACAGAAGAAACAAAAACATCCCCCACCCCACCTCTACCATTACCTGCTACAAGGATAGCAGGCCTTGCCAAACTGTAAGCCAATATCAGTTGGACTCTCCGGTGACGTAAGATACACGAAATCATCGTTTATAAGGGCACAGTGAACCAATTGTGACAGGACTGCTGATTGGTGCAAAAAAAAGTGTAGGAAGCTCGGGGTAGTTATTTTGTGTAAGGCGGCCTGTGATTGATTAATAATAAAGATGAATTAAAACTCATCATTCTATTTTGAAGAAAAAAATGTCTGTTTGTAATTTTCTGATTGTTTCAAAGAAATAAATGTTTCTGTGTGTGTTTGCTGGAGCCCAAAGAAGAAGTGGTGAAATTGCAAAGTTTCAATTTTTGATACCTGCCAATTGAGGGGTTGCTACATTCAGCCTCCAAAAAGTCCCTGAAAGTGCTGGTGATGGTGGTATTTTTCCTTGTTTATTTTGCTATGCTAAGCCTGGGCTTTGAATTAAAACAAAATTTAGAAGCCCAGCCATACCCTGAAATGAACCCTTAAGCACCAAAAAGGGTGGAATCACTATGGAGCTCTATGGTAAAAATAATTAGTTCACTGTACCCATAAGGCACAAACAATCTTGTCAGAAACTGCTCAAACTTTTTAAATGTGCGTGGACAGCTGTACTTCAGTTCCATACACAACCCCATATTATATCCCCCATGTTCCCGGTCCGTTAAAGGTCTTGAATAAGCACACTGCACTGTTTCTCGGATTGTTTATTTCCAACAGGTATCACCCCTAAATACCCTCTGTTAATAGCACGTTGTTATATTTACATACCGCGCCATGGGAACACACATGATAAACACCCTAGTAGGTCATATAAGCTACCATGTTTGTTTGAAGGTCGAACATATCAGAACGTACAAACCTGGTGGAAAGTTGTTTTCTTTAACTGGAGTCAGTATTATTCGAATATTTTGTTATTTTTTTAAAAAAAAAAAAAAAAAGCTTAAAGTAAATTCAGGTAAGTTACATGTTTCGCAGTTTTACTTTTGAAAAAAAAAAATATTCACGGAATATGATGAAATGAGTGTATTTACTTATCATTCTGTCCTGTCTCTCCAGCCAACATTGAAGATATATATATATATATATATATATATATATATATATATATATATATATATATATATATATATATATATATATATATATATATATATATATATATATCGTCGTCAGCTGTAACTCATAAATTCTGCCGTCGTCGACACATCTCCAATGGAGTAGATATTGTCAGGGATAAAATGATAATGCTAACTAGGTATGAAGACTGAGTTAGAAGCAAATTCACTTTTGCGTCTAAAATATGCCATGAAACTGTTAAATAGTCAAATTACCAATAGATCGAGTAAAACTAAACTTGCAGTAGATTTTGTTTAAATAATTAAGAGATGCTTTCGCACCCATTCCTATATTTAACTTAATTTTACCGGGGCATATTGCTGATCTTGCTGTTTTGGTTTATATCTTCTGAGGCATATGTTTTGTTTCTTAGATTAATATTTGAACATTTTCGTGGAATGTTCTAAGCGCATTCGGGAGTAAAAATGGCTGCAGTTCGTATTATTTTGTGTAGAGCGAGGGGTGGGGATAGGGTTGGAATTTCGCATGGTCTTTCTGAAGCTTAAAAAGAAATGGTATTTTTACGATAAGTTTAATCTGACCCTATTTACACTAAGTATTGGGACAGACAGGACTGGCCAAACAGTGTAGACCCAGATCAGACTCCACAGAGCACTACATCTGGACACGGTTCAGACACACGCACAGCTCATCGAAAGACTAGACACTATTGATTCATTCAAGTTTAATCTGACCATATTTATACTGAGAGTTAGGACAGACAGGCCTGGGACTAACAGTGTAGATCCAGATCAGACTCCACAGAGCACTACATCTGGACACGGTTCAGACACACGCACAGCTCATCGAAAGACAAGACACTACTAATTCATTCAAGTTTAATCTAACCATATTTACACTGAGAGTTAGGACAGACAGGCCTGGGACTAACAGTGTAGACCCAGATCAGACTTCACAGAGCACTACATCTGGACACGGTTCAGACACACGCACAGCTCATCGAAAGACAAGACACTATTAATTCATTCAAGTTTAATCTAACCATATTTACACTGAGAGTTAGGACAGACAGGCCTGGGACTAACAGTGTAGACCCAGATCAGACTCCGCAGAGCACTACATCTGGACACGGTTCAGACACACGCACAGCTCATCAAAAGACAAGACACTATTAATTCATTCAAGTTTAATCTAACCATATTTACTCTGAGAGTTAGGACAGACAGGCCTGGGACTAACAGTGTAGACCCAGATCAGACTCCACAGAGCACTACATCTGGACACGGTTCAGACACACGCACAGCTCATCGAAAGACAAGACACTATTAATTCATTCAAGTTTAATCTAACCATATTTACACTGAGAGTTAGGACAGACAGGCCTGGGACTAACAGTGTAGATCCAGATCAGACTCCACAGAACACTTCATCTGGACACGGTTCAGACACACGCACAGCTCATCGAAAGACTAGACACTACTAATTCATTCAAGTTTAATCTAACCATATTTACACTGAGAGTTAGGACAGACAGGCCTGGGACTAACAGTGTAGATCCAGATCAGACTCCACAGAACACTTCATCTGGACACGGTTCAGACACACGCACAGCTCATCGAAAGACTAGACACTATTAATTCATTCAAGTTTAATCTGACCATATTTACACAAAGTGTTGGGACAGACAGGACTGGCCGAACAGTGTAGACCCAGATCAGACACTGCGATTGAAGGATTTAGACGCGTAAACAGGTACTAAAATGGACATGTTGAAATTTTAAGTGAAGTGTGATAATGAGTTTAGTGCCCTAATATTTATTGTTCCATTCAGCTGCATTTTCACTGATAACTGTTGTTATCCTAGGGGAGAGTAGGGGTTAGTTCTGAAACTTGAAACAAGTATTATCACACAGGGAAAAATAAATAGTTAAATAACTCTGTTATGAATCAGTGTCGGAGTTATGACCCTTTCTAACTTGAAAAATTGTCCGGTTCACGTGCATTTTCACTGATATTTTCTGTAATACTGATTTGAAACAACTGTTAACACTTAGCGATCGGAGTAAAATTTTCAGCCGACGACGTATTTTTTTTTTTTTTTTTTTTTTTCATATTTTTCCTTGTTTCCTGGGAAAATTAAGAAAAAATGTCGTCTGCTGAATTAGCCCAGAGAGTGGTAAAGGTTAAGTAAAGTTGTACAAACTTAACACTGTTTTGCATTTTTATATTCATTATGTTAACTCGTCTATGTAAAAAGCACTCTTAGTCATAACTCTAGTTTCTAAAAAGGCGTAAATTTTGATAGTTATCTCATTTCTCCACAAAAACATAAGTTGTGGGTGTACTCATTAGAAGCGTCCCGCAGAGGTCTTCTAATAAATGCATACAATACGCGCGCGTGCGCGCGCGTGTGTGTGTGAAATAAAATTCATTTTTTATATCATCTTATCTAGAGGTATGTAAGCTATGATATTTTCACCATATAAGAAGGGAAATGAGGGAAATGATTGTTAAGCACATTAGTACTGATTTATGCCAAAGAAAAAAGATTCAAGAAGCAATAAACGAATTGAAAAGCTGGTCTAGAAAGACTACACAATTCTGGAAATCCGCCTAATACTGAAACCCCTACATATTCCTGTTAAGGTAATGACATCACTCATGCTTGCTTTTTTAAACTAGAAAAATTGTCCTATCCGCATGCGCTTCATTGATAACGATTAGTTATCCTTGAAGAATGGTTTTAAAAATGGTGACATAACTCTATTGTGTATTTTTACATGATTTGTGGCCCTATTCAAACTTAGGAAATTGTGTTACCTACATGGATATTCACTGGTATTTTGTTTTCCTCGAAGAAATGTTTTGGCCCTTAAACACATGCCTGTTCCTCGAGAACGTGGTTGGCCGTATTCTATTCCATTCTTTCATTCTTTTGAGCATTATATAAATGCTTTGTCTATGTCCTTTATTAAATCCTTTTATTTTCTCTCACAAGATTCATAAATAAATTCTCAGATTCTACCGGAAGTTATAATCGGGATCGAAACAGCCGCACGGTTGTATTTTATTACATATCCGTGCGGCTGGCCTTTTATTTGTGTGCACGGACAAACTCGAAGCTACATGTAATCTTAAAGACCCCTACAGCTAGCCACTTCCTAAAGTGAAACATTGTCTGTTATGCGTCAATCATTTGCTATCCCTGTCCCAATGGGGTTTGGGATAGCGGGGATTCAGCGGGACCTAAGTTTTGTGACTTTACCTCAGCTGTGTTCCGGCAGTGTCGTGGATGTGTCCGGCTTTTGATTACCTTCCAAGACAGACAGGATGACAGTGGTGTTTTTCAATTAAACTAATTTGAATTATTGTATTTCCATATACACCCATAAGCTGTCCCTGTGGAAGTATTCTGGATGAGGTTCCAGACCATTATTGATTAGAGAATAATGGTCATTTGTTTTATATTGCTTAGAGAAACATTAGTAAAAAAGATTACTGATTAGAAAAAAAAATGAAGATTAAAATATACAGAATAATCTGAAAAGTTTAATAAATAGCAGAAAAAAAAACAACAGAGAAAACTGATTAAATAAGAATGTAAAAAATAAACCTAAAACAGATATAAAATTGTGTTAGATGGCTTCTCCTGCATTCTAGAAATTCAAACATTTCCTGGGGAGAAGCTCGTTTGACAAGAACATACAGATTTATTAGTTTATTAGAGTCTCATGTTAATGTATAACATCACATACATATATACACTTTACATATAAAATACTATAAGCCATTATATACAGAATTATAAGAGACTATCACAGCGCACCGTAATCACATACCAAATCAGTTTAGAATGTGCATTTTAATAATACAAGACTATCCTATAAAAACACATACACTAACTGCCACATAAACAATAAGGAAGTAACTTAGAGTACACCCAACCCACATGCAAGTGGACCAAGACATTGATCCTGTGAGTCTGTGAATCCTCAGCCTGAAACCAGTCCCCAGCACACTTGAAAAGGGTATATATGAATTCTATCCTTTATTTACAAAAACATATACCATCCAACACTAGCCTGGGTCAAGCTGTAAAATTAAGAGAGCTGGAGAGAGCTGTAAAAAGGCACGGGCGGGGTATAAATGTAAAGCCCCACAGATTCGCCCCGACCAGCACCATTTAAAACAATCTTTAAGATTTTCATCTTATTTAAAAGACTAGTGTTGGGAATCGGCCAAACATTTTATAGTCGATCATCGGTTTCGAAAACCGGCTGATCATCGATTAATAATCGAGTTGAGTAAATATATTCATTCTTATTATAGCCCTCCTCCTTACTTATTCATAGTACTTATTCATAATTCGAGATAAGATGAGATATCCATATATTTTTTCTTTATTTTCTCAATGATAACATATGTTTTAGGTACTCATTAGAAGTGCCTAGGCGCTTCTAATGAATATACCCACAACATAAGTTTTCATGGGTAAATAAGAAAAAATAGCAGCACTTTTCGGTGGAAAAAGTGCCTTATCTGAAGCAATGCTTATATTTCGGACTATATATATATATATAACAAAAAAAAAAAAAAAAAAAAAAAAAACAACACGAAACGCTGACGTTAATACATGATAAAAGATTATTTCCTGTGGGTATTGATTTACTTTCCAAAATTATGGACTATTTTTATCGAATTTTTCGTCATTTTTTTCACCACAAATCTAAAACGATCGGAGTAGACAGCATGTTATTTCATTTTTACACTTGCCTATTAAATTAAGATGAAAGAAGATATGTTCCTAAAACTGAAAAATAGAATTTTCCGGTTAGGCGTAAAAAAAAAAAAAAAAAAATAGCTGTGTTTCCACTAACCCGACCGACCCTGTTTTAAACACCCGACTGCAATTTTTTTGTCAGTAAAAATGCAAAATAAAACAAAAAAATAAATAAAGCACCAATCCTCAACAAAATACCTGTATTTTCATGAAATTACAGGCCCGATCCTGTTCTTTTCTGGAGAAAAATGAAAACAATAGAAAAATAAGGAAAAAAAAAAGTTTCTCCTACCTACCGACCAATTTTTTTCAGCAAGTTAGTGGTAACACAGCTATTCCTTTTTTTTTTTTTTTTTTGTACGCCTTAGACAACTATGAAAATTCCTTTCGATTAGGCCAAATAAGAACAATATGCGTGTTTAGGGTAACATGTTAGATAAAAAGGGTAGGGTAGGTGGTAGAAATGTATGTTTTTTTTTTTTTTGTTTTTTTTTTGTTTTTTTTTTTACATTTTTTTGATGTAGGATTATACCATAATTACCAGATATATTTGGACCGCACTACTATTCATCAAGCCTGTTTGTCTAGCCTTTGATGTATCTAAAAATACTGATAGAATGGCAAATAGTGTAGACCGTGATCAAACTCTTCTATAGGAGCAGTTTGATCTAAGTCTACACTTTTGCTCATATCTACTTGTCAAAATATTTAGCGTAAATAGTTTATCCTAGTAACATTTTTGTTTTTAGAAAACATGAGAAAAATTACTAGGTTTCACCAGGAAAAGTAGGTAGGGTAGGGTTACCCTAAACACATATATATATATATTTTTTTTATTTGGCTTAATATCAGTCTGACCAGAGACAACACTACTATAGACAAATTGCAAAAAAAAAAAAAAAAAAAAAAAAAAAAAAACAGAAAAAACAAGCAAATTCCATGGGGAATTTATGTCCTCCGCCTTATTTTTATTTGAGGTATTAAAAATGGGTAAGTTAACCAGAGGACCATTGGTCCTGTATCATTTACCTAAGTATTAAAGAAAGAAACCAGTGATAAAAAATAATTTTAGGATTCTGAAAAAAACACATGCATATCTTCAGACTATCCTTAAAGCACCTGTGAAGTTTCAAAAGGATCGGCTTAAAACTGTGGTAGGAGTTACGGGGACAAGATACCTACTCTTTATACGCTTCTGTAGTATTAGAACTCAAAAAATGTCTAAGTTAAAAATGCGGAAAAAGTGATAAAAAATTATTTCAGGATTCTGAAAAAACCACATGCATATCTTCAGGCCATCCTGAAAGTCCATGTAAAGTTTCAAAAGCATCGGCCAAAAACTGTGGTAGGAGTTAAGGGGACAAGGTACCTACTCCCTATACACTTCTGTAATATTAGAACTCAAAAAATGTCTAAGTTAAAAATGCGGAAAAAGTAATAAAAAATAATTTCAGGATTCTGAAATATCCACATGCATATCTTCAGGCCATCCTAAAAGCCCATGTGAAGTTTCAAAAGGATCGGCCAAAAACTATGGGAGGAGTTAAGGAGACAAAGTACCTGCTCCGCGTGGTACGTGGTGCGTGGTTCCAAATTTTTAATAGGTACCTTGTCCCATTAACTCCTCCCACAGTTTTTGTCCGATCCTTTTGAAACTTTACAGGTGCTTTAAGGATGGTCTGAAGATATGCATATGGTTTTTTCATAATCCCGAAATTATTTTTTATTACTTTTTTCACATTTTGAACTTAGACATTTTTTGAGTTCTAATATTACAGAAGTCTATAGGGAGTAGGTACCTTGTCCCCTTAACTCCTCCCACAGTTTTTGACTGATCCTTTTGAAACATTACATGGGCTTTTAGGATGGCCTGAAGATATGCATGTGGTTTCTTTCGGAATCCTAAAATAATTTTTTATTACTTTTTCCGCATTTTTAACTTAGACATTTATTTGAGTTCTAATACTACAGAAGCATATAGGGAATAGGTACCTTGTCCCCATAACTCCTACCACAGTTTTGAGCCGATTCTTTTGAAACTTTACAGGTGCTTTAAGGATGGTCTGAAGATATGCATGTGATTTTTTCAGAATCTTGAAATTATTTTTTATTACTTTTTACACATTTTGAACTTTTATTTCTAATATTACAAAAGTCTAAGCCTTGAAAAGAAAAGAGATTAACAAACAAAGTAGGTTGGCTGCTGAAGAGAAGAACTTCGCAAAAAGAATTAGTTTGAAGATAAAAATTAATAAATTGAAGAAGGAGATGATAATATATTGAAAAAAAAAGAAAACTGTTATAAAAATTGTGATATTTTTTACGAGTGCAATAATAGACAATAAGTATTTTTTTATTGTCTATTTTTTCAATAGATTTGTGGCGAGAGAAAAGTATTTTCAACATCAATCTACAACAACTACATTTGTGCCATAAAACCAACACTACTACTACTACCTCCAACTTGTTACTATTATCAACGTTCATTACTATTTATTGCTGTTTACAACCACTGCTGATACTACTACGACAACCTAACTGGCAAGCTGCTACGGTGAGCTCAGAAAAAGTTGGTTGAAGTCTACAGTCGAAGCAAGAAAAAAGAAGATTAGTTTTAATTTGTAATAATTCACTGTTGTTATATTATCATTGTATTTGCTACTGTTTGAGTTTATAAAATTATAATTTTTGCCATATTTCCGTCTGTCTGTCTGTCTGTCTGCCTGTTTTGCTATATATTCCGTCTATCCGTTTGTCTGTCTGTCTGTCAATATGTTTGGGAAAAAACCCAATGGAAAGCATTCTGCTGCTGGCAAGAAAGCCAAGAGTGCCAGTGGCACTGCAGATAGCAGCGAGAGTTGCGTTTGCAGTATTTCATGCAATGCTGTCTCTTTGTGAGACTGACAAAGTATTTTCATGAGTATCAGGAAGATGCTTAGAAGGCATCGGATTGTAGGGCCAATCCGGAGGGTAAGCCCTTTACAATCGCCTTTGTGATAAAGATATTTACCTGGAACTCAGGTATGGCAAAAGCTTGTTCTAGCGAGGAAGTTTCAAGAATGAATGCACTGAGAGATCAGTATTTTGCCAATGTGGAAAATGCTAGAGATAGCATCACGGGTCATATCAAGGAACTGTTGGAACTGGTTGCTCACCCTAGCCTTTTTCACTTCTGGCTGAGAATGTTGGTGCCGAGTGTCACTTCTTTCGACTGTAGAATCGAGAATCCGCAGGCGGTGTTTAACTGCTTCTACGCTTTCTGCGAAAATCTCCATAATCGGTTGAGAGACAGTGACAGTCAGAACGTTATGGATCCCGAGTTCGAATCGCTCAAGAGCACTCTGAGAGAATGTAAGAACAAACGCAAGAGCGATTCGAAGTTGGGTGACATTTCTTTGGACAGAGTACTGCTACCAGTGGTTGTCCGAAGAACTGTGGTGTACACGCACTCTCTCTACATGTGCACAAAATCTTTGAAAAGTTTCCAGAGCTTGTGCAAGTATATACTTCTAAGCAAGCAATTCAACGAGGCTGATTGTAAGGACAAATTCAATGCTTTCATTAGTAAGAGTCTTGGCAAAGTTGATAAGTACTTCAAGTCTGAACAGCCAAAACATGATGCCAACACCTACCTTACATCTCTGCCTTCTGATTTAGCGCAGAAATTTAGAAGTATAACACTTGCACAGGAGCAGTTCATCATTGACATACCCGAGTCCGAGAATGTTTCTGGCACCGATGCTGCTACTGCCAGTACTAGCACCGATGGTGCTACTGCTAGTACTAGTGGCGCTGCTGTTGCTACCACCAGTACTGTGAATGCTTGTTCTACAGATGTCACAACTATCAGTAATAGTAATAATAGTGTAAATGTTTCTGTGAATGTTAGTAGTAATAGTAATAGTACTACTACTACTTCCGTTGCTGCTGATGCTGCTGGCTCTAGCAGTCAGCCACTGAGTGTTCCTGCAAGTCCGGCAACACCCACCCACCTGTCTCTGGTGCCCGGGGTGTCTGTAGCGCCACCGTTGCAGACACAACTAGCACCAACACTAACTGTTAGTGATCAAGAAACCAGGGATGCTGTGAATAGTTTAATTTTAAGTGGCACAGATACCACTTTTGCTAACTCGGATCCTAATACGCCATATATTGCTTCTGTTATGTCTAGCGCTAGTGACACTCTCAACACCAATTCTGAATTGAATTCATTAATACAAACTTTAGTTAATGAGACGTCCCATGATAATATGTTACAACAACAGCAGCAGCAGCAGCAACAACAACAAGACCAATTTGTATCTCATAAATATGCCGTAGATCCTGTAGATTTGTTAGCGTATCAAAATTACCTGGAACCCAATGCCAGTCAGCAGCAACAGCAGTCACAGCCACAGCCACAATCACAACAACAACAATTCTCGGAGTTGGAAACCCAGGAGAGGTTGGAGCAGAAGCGGTCTGCTGATTTTTCTGCTCCTTTAATTTTGACAGACGATGATGATAGTGACGTCGATGTCCGTAAGCAGGCGCCAGTGTCGCCGTCTGCTAAGACAATGACGCCACTGGACATCATGGCTTCTGCCAGCTCGGCACCAGATAACAATTCCTACTCGGTTTCGCCGAGTATTGTTGTTGGAAGTAGTAGCAGTAGTACAGCCACTAGTACTACGACTACTCCTGCTCTGACTGACAAGTTAGATGTGGATACATTTAAAATTGCTTTTAAGAAATTTAACGAAAAGACATCGAAACATGCAAGGTCCGTTGATGATCTAGATTTCATGAATATTGACAATGGTGGCGATAGTGGTATCACTAGTGGTTATAGTAATGGTAAAGTAACAACGACAACTGGCAGCAACAACAATAGTGCAAACAATAGTCCGATTAGCTCCCCTAAGAAAAGGGATGCCAGTGGTCTTGTTTTAAACACTAGTACTACCACTACTGGTGTTACTGCACCATTGAATGCTCCGATTCCCACCTCCAGACAGCAGCTCTCCGATTCTGTGGAAACTAACCTGCCAAAGAAAGATGGCAGCAGCAGCAGCAGCAGCAACGCTAGTTCCCGTAGAATTGGACTTGGTGTGGCTTGTAAAAATATAAATCGTAAAGCCAAGTCTACCACCATCAGTGATTCTTCCTCATCCTCGTCTTCTGAAAATGAAGAGGAAAATGAGGAGAATTCTGCTGGCAGCAGAAAAAACAAATCTCTTAGAAAAAGGAAAGGTGGGAGACGTGTGCGTGTCAATAATGCAAGAAAACACCAGAGTAAGCAGAGTGATGCTTGCGATGCCAGCGATAGTGGAAGCGGCAGCGCTAGAGATAGTGCTAGCGAAAGCGGAAGTGGTAGTGAGTCGGAGAACAACAGCAACTCCGATAATGATGATAATGGGGACAACAACGACAATGTAAGAAATAACTCTGGCTCTGGAAGCGATTCCGAAAACTCTTCGGCAGAAAACAGGCCCAAGGCTGTTGCTGCCAAGAGATTTAGGAAGCGGAGAACTTCCACTGCCAGCGTGTCTTCTGTAAAGTCAGACACTACCACACCAGCTCTCTATAGCAAGAAAAATGATAGTAGTAGTAGTAATAATAATGTTGTTAATAATAAATCCGGCACAAATTCACCAACAAACAGTAAAAGTGGCAAGGCTGCTATTTCTGCTGAAGTGCAACCCACAAATCTCTCCGATTCAGAGGACGACGATGTTCAGGTGGTAGGAACCCCTGATCAGTCGGACTCTGAACCGGAAGTTGGACCGAGCAGCCCCAAGAGGAGAATGACCTCTGATGATGGCAGCCATGCTGCTTTTACTGCAGAGTTGTTGAAAATGAGAAAATCGGTGGATTTGCATATTGATAATAAGCTGAGCGCCCTTAGGCAAAAGTTAGAATCTGAGCATTCAGCTCAGTTAAAATCTCTGAAAGATAAGCTCGAATCGGAGCGCTTTGCTCAAATGACTGTATTAGAAGACAGAATTAACAAATACTGTGAGCAACTTGTGGCTGCGACTGCCATCACGTCCCACGCAAATACTTTGTCTGCTGCGGCGGACACAGCTTCCATGCCACCACCGCCCAACTGCCCACCACCCCGGCCGGCATCACATGTTAGCATGTCTAACGGTGCTGGTGCTGGTAATGGTAAAAAGAAACTGTCTGATAAGCCGATGACAGTGCCAAACTTTTTGAAACACGTGCTATCATTAGATCCCCACCCCATTCCCCACAAGGGAAAACTATACCCCGTGCCAGACTTCGAAAATTCTGAGGAGTTTGGCGATCTGCCAGCCTATCTTATGGTACCAAAGGACGATCCGGCTCTTAAAGATATGGATCTTAGAGTTATCTCAGAAAATGAGTTCCGCTACATGTTGCGCTGCGGATTTGAGTGGACACAGGAGGCGGACAATAGGTTAAAGAATTGTCTCAATCTTGGGCCCGACCAAATGGATTGCGTCGACGTAAATTACTACGTCAATGACTACCTGGTCAGAATATATAATAGACTTTCGGAAGCGGCGCAACAAAATAATCTGCAAAGTCTGACAGAGATATTGATATTTAGATTTTTGAGCCACATTAAGCTCATAACAGGCGGCTCATTTTCTCAGATAAGTGCTAGGTCCAACTTTTCTAAGCAAAAGTCGGAGACCGAGATGGCAAAAGACACAATGACAGACAAGCTCTGTTGTGTTTCTTGCCAGAGTGCCCGAGTACAGTACGGGTGGTTGGAACTGAAGAAAAGGAAATTAAACCTTAAGTTCTGTTCCGCCTGTATGGCTAACTCTAGGCAGAAATGCATAGAATTATGCAAACAAGATGTCGAGATGCGCAGAGCTGGCATCCACATAGACTCAGAAATGGACATGAGAAGAAATTTTATGGTGGCGAGTTTTGCTGGAAAAAAACTCTCCATAAAAAAGGGTGCCAAACTCGTGCGCAGCGGAGCCTCTGCCGTAATGGCTACACCTCGTAGAGATGCGGAGGACCCAGACATTGACCTTTCCATTGTAGACGGGACCCACTCAGCCACCCCATCCACATCAGCTGCTACTAGCACTCCCAGCAGCAATCTAAAAAAATCTAAACCAAGTGCTAAACATCCCTCCACTTCCACTTCTAGCACCATTTCTGCTGATGAAGCCACGACCAGAAAAACTATGGAAGCAATCTTCGCTTCCATCCCCAACTCATTCTCAGCCACCCCTACTGATTGTAAGGGTATGGTTGATGCTGTGATGAAAACTGTAAATGTAAGTCATATCATCAACCAGAAAAATGAAAAGCGTATCTCCGAAATAAAAAAGGAGATAGCGCAGCGCAGCAGGGATCTGGTGCAACAGAAAAAAGATTTGAAAAAGCAGCGGAAGAGAACAGCTGCTTTAGATGCTGCTGCTGCTGCTGCTGCTTCTTCTTCTTCTCATTCTCATAACAACGATGTCGTTGTTATAGATCAGGAGACTTCTTCTTGCGAACCAGATAAGAAAATACGCAAGTTGTCCAAGAGCTTGTCCAACTCCTCCTCCCATTCTTCTCACTCCTCACATTCCTCGCACTCATCCTCCTCCCACTCATCGAAACACTCTGGGCATCATGGCAGTCGCAAAGACAAGAGTAGTAGTAGTAGCAGTAGTAGTAAACATAAACAGAAAAAGCCTATATCGCCAGAATTTGTGCAGCATAGTGATTCTAATTAAGTTTATTTTGTTGTGACTTTGTGTGTTTGTATATATTTCTACTCAAATCCATGGACATTTTGTGCGCATTGGACATTCTTATGGAAAATAGAAAAAAAAGACAGTGATTCTTATGGAAAATAGAAAAAAAGACAGTGTAAATATAATGTATAATATGTATTATATCTTGTATATATTATTATAGAAAATTTAACCGGATATACAAATAAGCGAAAACTTTTAAAAATAAAAACTTGATAGAAATATTATTCTCTTCTTTGGTTGTATTTCACCCCTTTTTTTTTCTTTTCTTTTAAAAACCACTAACTCTCACCAACACCTTTAAAATCACCACCACAAAAAAACTTATCACCCCTTTTTTTTATAGTTGTAGAAAACTCTCTAAAATAGAGTTTGTTTTCTACTACTATAAAAATAAGAGAAAGGGGGTGATTTTGTGGTGTTGGTGTGAGTAGTGATTTTTTTCTTAAGAAAAAAGGAAAAAGTTTTCTCCCCAACTCTTAAGAAAATTATAACATAGTTTTCGCCAGTTTTTGCTAAAAAAAACAGAGTTTTTTCCACAAGAAAAAACAGAGTTTTCTCAAGAGTTTTCTCCAATTCTTTAGAAATTTTCTAAGTAGTTTTCTTAGTGGTTTTCTAGTAGTTTTTCTACTAGTTTTCTACTAAGTTTTCTACAGAGTTTTCTACAGAGTTGGCGAATGCTCTCTGCTGGCGATAAAATATGTTAAAGTTTTCGAAAAAAGTTGGGAGAAAAAAAATGGAAAAGTTTCCGAATTCCCCCAAAAAAAAATTGAAAAAGTTTTCGTATACTTTTTCGCCAACTCCCATTTCCAACTCCCCGGCCCCGGTCCTACCTCCCTGCCCACTTCCTTTCAGACTTGTCCCAGAATTCCGTGTAAACTTTGAAAAAAACTAGTATGAAAACTCGATAGAAAACTCGATAGAAAACTCGTATGGAAACTTGGAAGAAAACTCTTCGAGAGTTTCCAAGTATATGGTGGTCTTGTGGTACTTTAACGTATATATGTCACGTGATGCTGACGTCATATGGTGCCGGTATATATTATGGTAAAAAAACATTAATGGCGCCATTCTTTAAATGGTACTTATACTTTACACATCTTCAGAAAAAAAAAAATATAAACATACAACATTATAAGAGATATGGGCAAACGAATGCTTTTCTTAAGTTGGTGGGTAGGTGGGAGAGAGGTCTCGCCTTGGAGTTTTCTTAAAAAGTTTTCGTTTGCTTTTTCTTTTTCTCTTCTCATGTTGTTGTTGTTCGTCTTTGGGTGTAGTAGTTTGTGAAAAAAATATAATAAAATACAAAAGACTCTTTTTTTTGGTGTTCTCTTTCTATATTTACAAATATATTTCATATTATAATATATATATACATACATACATACATACATACATAATTTCTTAAATTCTATAAATAAACAATGACGAATGTTGCTATATATAGAATGGAAAACCAATTTTTTTTCTATTTTTTTTCTATTTTTTTTCATTTTTTTTTTTTCAATTTTTTTTTTTTTTATCGCCAAAAATTACGATGGACGTAAAAATTACAACAATTTTTTTTTCGTTCTAAAAAAATTTTCTCAGACTCGAATGTTTGCTCGGTTCAGATTTTTTTTCCCATTCTTTATATACGCAACATAACCATGCAAAATCAACACACGGGTTTTCTTTTTTTTTTCTTATAATTTAAAAAATTCCTTTTACAGTCATTTAAAAAGCCACAAACGGTTGGAAAAAAAAAACTTTCTCGTTCACCTTCTCGTTTTTTTCCACAAATTCTATGCCTCTCTTTTTTTTTATTCTTACAAAAATCCTCGGGTAGTGGAATGCTCGGAAGAAAAACCGATGCGCCGAAACGAGTTTTCCAGCTTAGAAAAGTAGCCGTAAACGTCAGATCGGAGACAGGAGGGGTTGTTTCCGGTGGGAGACCCCCCCGTGAAAAAAAAAGAGAGAGATAGAATTAATAAAAACTAGTTTTTCGTTGTTATATATTTAACCCAAACATTTATATCTCGGAGTAGTAATTGATTCCATTAAGAATTCGTGTTCTTGCGTGAAAGCTTTTACGATATTTTCCTTGTTTTCATCTCTTTTCTTTAATACGTAAAACAAACTCTCTTTATTCATTGCACCGAGCGATATGACAACTTTTCTCACCACTTCGCCTCTATCATGTTCGGGTATTATTGTCCTACCACTTTTATTCGAATCATGTTCTTTTTGAATTTCTTTATTACGAAAGTTTACTACGTTATTGAATACGGAAATTGGTGTTAAGTCCTGCGTATTAACTAAACGATCTATATTTTTCTTAAATTGTAATAAATCACTGGCTTTAGGAGGCTCTCTTGTTTTTGGTTCTTGTTTTCCATCTGTCTGTATTTTTTCTCCGCTCACGTATTCGCTAAGCTTGGTCACGTAAGCTTGCATATTTGCACGCGTATTCGTAGAGCTTAGTCAACATGGAATGACCACACCACTTGCTCTCTTTATTTATCCGCGTTAGCAGAGTTCTATAGGAAATGAAATTGTCGATGTTTTTCACCCAATTGTGTATATTGGATTTATTTTTTACAAATGAGTCCGCTCCTAGACTGAACAGTTGCATCAGCATTCGTATATCTTTAGCTGGCGATTCTGGCACTGGTGCATCGGAACTCTTAATTATTGCCGGTTCCCAGAAAGGAAGACGTAAACTGACTCTATGTCGGAAAAGTTCCTCGTTTATTATACTGTAGCCTCTCAGATAGTTGTATTCTGAGGGATCTGTTATTCTATAGAGCACTTCTGCTCTCTGCATTAAATAGCTAGTATACAAACTTGGTCCTTCTAGAGTCAATAGCTGATCGTACTTGCGCTTACGAGAACCGCGTTTGCTTCTCGCTTCTTGCGTTCTTCTCCGTACGATTTCGTTCGCCAACAAGCCAATAAATACAGGTGGAGTAAAGGAGCTTAAATGCGCTTTATTTTTCACGTCAAAGAGAGCGGCTTTGTGGGTAATTGGTTGATCTCTGTATACACCCTCAAATATATCGAACATTCGCCTGAACGCCAAAAGTCTATAGGTGATTATTCTTATCATTTTGTCTATGTCCCTTATAATGGAGTCATTCAGCAGAGAGTAATTGTAGTGTTTGTCGTGCTGGCGAGCTTGCGGTAACTTTTCATACGTTTCCGCAATCATCTGTTGTAACCATTCTTTGTATGGGAAATCGCCAGACTTTAATTGTAGTCTTTTCAGATACAACTCAACGACTTGCCATTTGTAGACGCTAGTGTCGCTTTTAATATCGAAAGTTGAATTAATGGTAGTCCAGTCGTCATCGGAGTTCAGCAAAATTTTCAAAATCTTCTGGTTGTCCGTAGTCATAGTGGTCCGTTAAATGTTGGTTTTTTTTAACGATATATGTAATATGAAACCAAAAGTTTCTTAATGATGTTCTTATTATTACGCATTGGTATATATACTCATCAATGTTTACTTTTCTTGACCCAGTTTGTCTTATCTGTTAAAATTAACTGATAAGAACCGCTAAAATTAATTGGAAGATAAACCGTTATTGACGTTTATCATTTCTGGTACATTAGTTTGATACTCTATGTAAGACTTTCTGTCGCCGTACCATTTTGCCACAGATTTCGCCATCATATATTTAAAATCCATATCACTTTCGTGTGCGCATTCGTGGACTAAAACACCAAGTTTATTCAGATGTAAACCGTACACTATTACGTGTTTGAAACAACAACTGCCTCGCACATTCATACAGCGCTGATATACACGATTGTTAGCCGTTGTCGGCGACGCATCCCGTTCACCTTGAAGACCGCCGTTAACCCAAGCGGCTACGAATTGAAGTAATTTGTTATCCAACGATATAAATTGGCACTGTTGAGTGAATAGTACGCATAAAAGTTCATCCAGTTTCCAACCATTTAATCTATCGCACGATTTGTCTTCCATCTTAACGGAGACTTCGTTCTTCTTCTTCGATGATTTAGCAGTTGTCGTAGACGAAGAACCGGATTTGCTGACAGCCATTTGCCTAGTTATACGTATTGGATAACCTCTACTCGAAGCGCCGCGGATCTGTTGAACGAAATCTGGAGGAATAATTTCGCTAAAGGGAGTTGGTTTTCTGGCATACTTTATATACGACGGTTTTTCTGTAGTATTCCACAATCTAACATAGTTGGTCGAACATTCGCACTCTTCCAATATAGAAATCAGCGTCTTCCTCAGACTGGGGCCGATCGTCAGATCGTTGTACTCGTACAGTATATCCGTATTCTCATCGATAGCGTATACGGGAACTGCTACGAAAAAGTGTAACGTGTTGCTCATTTTTTCTGAAAAATATGAATGCGACGTCGTTGAAGAATAAACTACAACAAACACCCCTAACGAACGATCTGTTCTACGTTACGAATCCAGAAGTATTGAGATTTTTAACCTATGTCGTCGTCAACGCTTACCACGGTGTTACGAATGAGCGGTATACTGAGGCCGGAGAGGAGATTTATTTCGTTCGAAATTTTGTTAAACAGTTTGTCGTAGATGGTTTATTTTTTGTAACCACGTTAAAAGATCTCGGCGCAACGAATATAATTAGTTTTACGAACTTCGTAAACTATCCACACGTCACTTTAACGGAGAGTCTGGAAGGTCTTCGCAGAAAAGGTGTCTCCGAGTCGCTGATGAATATTTTCCCGAAAACATCTATGCAAACGAATTACATGTACTTGATGGATTTATACAGTTACTCTATACCGGAGGAATTAGAACTCGACACTTGTTTCATCACTCAAAACGACGTGTATTTTTGCCTTTTTTATTTCATCGTCACCAATAAATTGGTTTTATCGGAAATTAGCCATCTATCCTTCTGCGTGGGACAACCATCTTGTTTTTCGGAAATCGAAAACTATATTCTACAGGTTAGCGGTTTCGCCAGCGACCTGCTGGCATCCAGCGCTCGACTAACGAGCAACGTATCCTCTTACGATATAGACGACAGATTGGTGTACGTCTCGAGCAGTCCGCTCAATCTTCGTAGAACTTTTATAAGTTTATGCACGATACACTATCTTTGTCTGAGACCGGTAAATCACTGGACATCCATCACTTTGCGGAACGCCGTCGAATTATCCAACACTGTCTTTCTGAAAAGTTCTGTCGCCGGGGATAGTTCGTCGTCGAACGCAGCAGCAGTCACCGTTAACTGTTACGAGATCTACAATAGAAAACATTGGCTAGAAGTAGAAGAGTCTCGCATAGATACGAGACAATTTCGATCAACGGAGCACGAGAAGGAAGCGAGAATGCTGAAAGACGGTTCGTGTTCGTCGTCAATTTGCTATTGGTCTTTCATCACGAAAAGAGGATACGTGTTCGTTAATTATAAAAACGAAAACAAAAATTCCACGCTTTACGAAATCGAAGAGTTTCCACAAAACAGCGGACGAGTCGTCGTGGTTAGAAACTATTTATCTGAAAGTTCTCTAAAATGTAGAACTATACTAACGAATATATTACAACGTGAAAAGTCAAGTATATACAGATTTAAAATTATACGCTGGCATAACTTATAAAAAACAACGGTAAACTGTTAAAAATATTACCGGGTTATGGCGTTGGTGCCGCGCACGAATGTTTTTTCGCAAGCGAATTGGTTTTTTAACGCAGTACAGACCGCCTTAGACATATCGGCGGAATACGTTAAAAATTGGAAAACTTATCCGTTTACCGTGTTTCTACCCGAAACGGGTACGCCAGCGGAATGGGAAGAGTTCGTCGTCGACAGACAAATACCGTATTCGTTTTGGGATAGACCCGAGCCAGCGGTGGTGGAATCTCTGAAAGTGGATGAGCTTTTAGAAGTGCTAAACGTCTTGTCAGAAAACGGCGATATTCAAAACGTTACGGAAATGATCGTCTATGCTAAAAGAGACGACCAGTGGTCTAATCTGATACGACATATGCCGATCAAAAATATACAGGTACAAACGAATAACAGAATCATCGGCGTGCCGTACGACTTGTACGTACAGATTCAGAAGCGCAACATGATACCCGTAAAACCGATCGACTTCATCAGTAATTACGAAGTTGTCCCCATGTCCGAAGAATACTGGTACAGGAGATGTATGGCTATAGAAAACAAATTCTGGCCCAAAAATCAAATCAAAGTCTACTGCATCCCGAACGTAAACTACGAGTTTTTAAACGATAGAGATATACGGCCGGGTAGCACGGTTGTCGATCTTTCGAATTTCAAAATATGGGAGTTGTTTGGCTTACAGATGGGAATTGACATAACTCTCGCCAACACTTCGAATTACGACCATAACGTTTTCGCCACCATAAACATGGCTCATCTAGCAAACATGCCAAGTATATGCCCTTGCAAAGCTCTACGAGATGAGGATGGCTTCATGCGGCTGTATTTCGTAAACATCGACCCGGTAGCCTTAAAAGGATTTCTGGATTTCTTCTGTATAGCCAACGAGACTCTGAATAAGACTTCTAGAACGTACGGAATATCCACGGACGTGTACACCCTTATGGCCATAGTGAGACCGGATATTTTGTCGGCTCCTCTAGATTGGAAAAACGAAGCCAATCAAAAACTTTTATTACAGTATATATTAATGGGCGTGCTTATGAATTCGAAATACTTCTTGGAACTTGTGCATAAAAACGTGTTGAGTAATCTAGAAAAAGAGCAGGTAAAGAGGCTGAAATCGTATTTGGCGGGATACTATAAGGCTATAACGGCAGAACAACTGAGAGAGATAGGATTGTAAAACGATGTGCGATTTGAGAAATGCCAAATGCGTAGCCGTCAATTTACTGATCAGCGAGGAAGCTCTGTTTGTTAAATTGACCAAGGAATGCTACGTTTGGTTCGATTATAAATTCACCAACCGCTATAGTGTTAGATTTGATTTTCAAAAATCCGACTCGAAAACTGCCGTTAAAAATGCCGTTTTATTAGAAAACTATGAGGATTTGTTTAAATGTTTATCGAAAAAAGCAGTCGCCTCTAATCGTTCTCGTCTAAACACGACGTCCGACAGAGGAATAGTCATCGAGGGAAACGGAGACGGAACCTACTCTCTGACAGTCAACGAGTTTAAATTGTATAAACCGTCGTGTATGCTAAACGAAAACAAACTGGGAGAAGAGCTGGTTGCACGATTTTATCCACCATTCGAGGCGTTTAAAAACTACTACCTTTCGAAACGTAAACCCATTGACATATTTATACAGTCGACGACGAATCCTCTACCGAAATCCGTATCGTACGACGATTACAACTATATAGTTAACGCTAACAGAGTGAACGAAGTACATCTCATCAAAGGTTTTCTAAAGACTGTAACGTCGTCTATACCGTACGTTTATAATAAACATTTTAGAGTATTCTACAGTAGAAGTAACATGAATGGTTACGATTACTATTTAAAGTATTTGCGCAACCACATACCTTTAAGAGATATAGAATGAAAGAAAAAAAACAGTTGCAATATAATTTTATTAGATAGCTAGAGCGAGAGTGAGCGAGAGAGTTTTTTTTTTTGTTGTGGAAATTATATTGAGAATTATTATATTATTTTAGTTATAGTTTAGAAAGTAAAAAATAAAAGTAAGAAAACCAAAAAAAAGAGATGGCTTATTCTAGTCAAGTTTTCGCCGACGGAATAGTTAGCACATTTATAGGTCCAGATTTGGTTAAGTACAGATATGCTCCGCATTATGTGAATAAGTATATTATAAACATTAGCAATAGAGAACGGCTACAAGAAGGCGGAATTCTGTATTGGAAGTTTTTAAAACCACCACCTTTGAACAGAGCCATGAACGATATGTTTCAGGGAATTTTCCGTGATGAAGATATTTGTAAAATTCTCGAATTGCCACCCGATCGAATTTCCAGCACAGAAGACGAGATCGTTTTACTATACCGTAAAATGCTCTATTTGTTTCCCAAGAGCCATCTTATGTACTTATTCGATCCGGTCAGTTCATATCATTCGAGAGATATGGGTGTACCCGACGACGTAAACAAGTACGAAACCTCGCATTACACTTTACAGTTTAACATAAACGCGCGTAAACTTATAACCAACCACTTTGTCACTGTGGCTAAAATATGTCACAATTTGCGTCCGTACGGAGTATCTAGTATACTGTGCGACGAAACGGGAAAACTATCGCACCCTGTTCCCGAAACGAATCAAGCCAATATACTCGTGAAAGGAAGTGTGGTCGACGATAAAAATGGTTTCCACGCCAACGACACTCTGAGAATACCCAGAAGTAAAATCATTTCTCCCAGCAAAGAGATTCCCGCTTTCGATCGACGATGTAAAATTGGTGCTCTCTTCGCGGTGCTAGTTCCAGATCACTTCTACGACGAAAACGATTACTATCATCAACTACGATTCAAAATCTGCTACATTGCCACCAGACGCGTATCCATCGACAACTATTGTTCCAAAAGGTTGTACGCTTACATAAAACTGGGTACCTTTAGATGTGTAGGAGTTTCCGATTGCCGCAAAGATATATATTCCTATAAAGCGACAAATCAGACCGAAGAGCATACTTATTTTCCAAATTTCGTATTCGGTCCCGCCAACCAGTGGGTTCTTCCTTCGTGTGTAAACTACCACAGAGCAGATATTCACAAAAGACTATATTCCCACGGCTTAAGTAGCAAAATAGAGTTACTCTACGATAAATTCTACGACCAGAAGCATTTCGATAGTATGGAAGAAATATACCCGATGTTGTTCGAAACGCTGAGCGTTCCAGGTTTACTAGTGAGTTGTCTAGATGATCCGTACCTACCAACTACATTCGTGGGATTGCCCAGCGAAAATAAAAGCGACGACAACATACAGAAATACAAATCATTACTCCAGAAGATTGCCTTGGACAGACGAGAATACAAACGCCTAGTTAAACGCGAAAACTACGCAAAACCAGAAGCCATTACAAAGCGTGAGGAAGATGAAATCGCAGTGGAAAAAGACCACGATAGCTATTTTTCAATAGATTCAGACGACGTAAAGTCGTTGGAAGGTTCAGATACAGAATATTATGACGAAGTAGTAGAAGAAGAAGAAGAAGAAGAAGAAGACGACTACGAACCTTGAGCATTGAGAGTGAGGGAAGAGAAATTTTTGCAAAAAATACTGGACATTTTAACGATTCAGGGATTGTTATAAAGAGAATTGGACAATATTTGCGTTCGAGTATTCGAAGAGCACAACAACTCCCTTTCTCTTTTTCTCTGTCGTGTTATGTTAGTTTGAAAATAAAATTATGTTTATATCTAATTTAAACAATTGTTCTTTTAGTCTCGAGTACAGTTTATCATCGGCGTATTCGGGCATTAATATACTACAACAACAACAGCAGCAGCAGCAAAGTCGCCACAAACTAGATAACAATATAGGCTACGATGATATTTTGGAAACTATCTATTTTCTCGACGAATTCGTGGATGTTCTCAAGAACAATTACGCTTCTTATGTGTGGAATAGGTTGATGAACGAGACGCTCGTAGACAGACGAGCTAGAAAAAACTTACATCTATACAATCCGTATACTCGCGTTAAAGAGGTGAGTGATTTCGGCGAACGAATTGTTTTCGTAGACGACGACGAATTGTTTTCCAACAGCTCCGATGATAATACGACGACGAGCGATGATTATGATGATGATAATAACGGTAAACGAACGGGCACGATTGCCGTTGACAATGCGGAAAAGAAAAGCCTCGATATACAAAAAAGTCTAAACGATATGCTGCCATATCAGCGCTTTCTAAAAACCGTTTTCGGCATGTCACCCAAGACGACTTTCGAAACCTATCAGAAGTCCATCATCTATAACGTTCTCTTCTTCAGAATAATGAAAGGGAATGGCTATTCCTGCCTCGAAAAATTTCTATACGCCATGTCGAACAACTATATGGGATTCGCTACCAACCAGTTTCATTTCCTCATGAAGATGTATCCGAAAAAACACAGTCTCTCCATAATACAAAGAGGACTCGGCAAGACGACCGTTCAAAAGTGGATAACCGCGTCGGCGATGCTCTGTCTTCGCGATATTTCACTACTGCTGATAGCTCAGTCTAGACACATGGTGACGACCACGCACAACGAAGTGAAACATCTGATTCAGAAATTCAATAACTCTCACAAAAACCTCCTCACGACGCCTTTAGATTCTTTGAATCTTTACATTAACTATAACAACAACCACGGCGATCCGACTCTATCTAGAGATAAATTTGCGGCCGTCAAGGACGGTTGCTACGAGCACGTCAATAAGGTTTCTTGCGCGTCCGCCACAAAGGATGCTTCTCTCAGAGGTAACGATTCTCACGTGGTAATGACCGACGAGGCTTACAGTATACCTCGTAATAATCACGCGACTATTTTAGCTATGGGCCACAGACCACACTGTCAGATAAACTATTTTTCCAGTCCCGTACATAACAATCCGGATTTGCACTTAAACGTGCTGGTGGATCTACACGACAGCGACGACATCAACTTGTTCAGAATGACTTTCTTCTGTACGAATAAAAATCACCAGAAATTCATATCGTCGCAGAGAGCTTGTCCCAATCTAGAATTCTTCATTCCTCCGTACATTACCTATTCGGAGGATAATCGCCTCGTGACGGACGTTATGACTTCTGGTGGCAAAAACGAAGAGAACGCGCCACCCTACTACGCGGCTCAATTCATTTCTAGTAGATCGTCGGCGTATCAGCACGAATTGGGGATAGTTAAAAAATCGGATCTTCAGAGAGCCATCAGAGACAGAGATCCCTCTACGTACGACGGGACGGAGAATACGGCTTTCAAAGGGGTGTTTTTCGATTTCATAAAACATCGGTCGGCTTACTTGGACGTGAAGAAGCTAGACGTTAGGAGTAAGCAGGCAACTTTATTGAACAATAAATACAAAACTCGCGAAGAGCGTCTCATTAATAAACAGTTATTGTCGCACGTGGATCTGTTCGTCTACGTCGATCCTAGTTACAACGCCGACACTCAGTCCGGTATAGGACTCACGTGTGTGCTGAAACCGCATTTAGACGACGATACGGAGCTACAGAAGCGATGCGTGATCACGTATATGAACCACAGGTTTCTCTCGTCCAACGAAGTGATAGAGGTGCCTCGTATAATAGCCGAAGTGATGAGAGACTGCATAGAAGTGAATAAACGAATCTTCCAACCGAACACGTTCCTGAATTTCTTCGTAGCCGTCGAGAATAATTCTGCGCAGGCGGGAGTGGCCCAGATACACCAAAAGTTTTCCGAGCTGGTAAATCACACGTCGGACAGACTCGAATACGCCATGTATTTATATATGACTAGAAATCGTAGAAAGAATAACAAAGTCGTATTCGGTTTCAATTTGGGTATCGAGAAATCCGCTATATTTTCTCTAGGTATAAATATGTCGAATAATAAGCGAATTTATTTCTCCAGCATGATAGGCGCTCACGCCAGAAACTCGCCGTCATCTATGACGATAATGAGCCATTTTCTAGAAGAGTGTACGCATCTTAAATTCAATCATAACAAGCGATCGTATTCCGGTAAGATAACTAGAACGTCCTCCGACGACTTGGTGACGTCTTATTTGTGTGCCATTATGCTATGTAAAAGTTACTCGCATCTAACTTTCACGTATAAAACCCAATATAGAGTGTATCCCTGGATCAAAGTGAATAAGAATGTCACGCATGGCGTGTATTCGGATACTGACGACGGTGACTATTCGGATATGAATGACGATCGATGAGGGTGGCGAGCTGGTGCACTCGCCGCCGTTCAGTTCTATAAAAGTTTCCACGTAGAATACAAATCCGACTTGTAGACGATTTCCCTAAGGCATTCGAATGCTAGATCGGAAACCCCGCAAAGGACTCTGATATCGTCGCTAGAAAAGAGAAAGGCGAGTTTGCTTTTGGCCATTCTGGGCGGTAGTCTAGGTTGGTGTAGCCATCTTTTTGTGTCCAAATAAAAAACGGTGAGAAATAAAGGATAAAGACAGTTCTCGTTGTCCCAAGGACATAATAACGGATTTTTATCCGTAAACTGTCGCTTCGTTACCGAATACGAATTGGTGATTTCGTTAAATGTGATGTTTTCTGGACGTATTTTATCCGCCAGCAACGCGCATCGAATTCGTCCGGTAATCGAAAGCTCTGCGTTAGCGGATATTTCTTGGTCGTCGTGGCTTCTTTCTAGATGTATAATGCTCAACAGATCGCCGCACAGTTTATCCCAATGGATTGCGTGTTGTGAACGTTTGAGTATAAAATACTCCATTCCTTACGTGAATGGGAAGAAGAAGTGATTTCGTATAGAAACAACGACGAGGGTCTGTTACAGTTGTTAAAAAGAAAATATTTCGTTAACTATAATACGGGTAATTTTTCATACTGTATTTGATAAATAAAAAAAATAGTATTGGTCTTCGAGTTGTCCCCTTTCTTTTTCTTTTTTTTTTTTTGTAATATATATAACATATAATAAACGACAATTGTTAGCCATGAGTGGAGATAGTAGTAATAGTAGTACTCTAGAAGCAGCATTAGCACCACCACCGCCACCACCATTCAAAATCAAATTCAACAAAGAAGAGTTTTCGGTTGCTTATAGAGAACACGTGCATTCCGACTTCGTCCGCTATTGTTTGAGCGACATTGACAATGAGGAATTCGCGTCTAGAAAAGTTCCCAGACTAGTTTACTACGTCGACAAGTATTACTCGAAACAAGCTTTCAATGACAGGTGCGAATTGTTGGAAAAGTTGATCGAGAAGATAAATGGTAGATCGGGCGAGTACGGTAAAAAGAACGTATCTGAGAGTCTCGGTCTAACTACCTACGAGAAGGATAAGAAAAACTTTCAAATAAAATACCAACATTTTTGGTATAATTTTGACATGAGCGTAGATGAAGAAACGAGACTGGTGAGACCCGTCAATGCCGTATTGGCTATCGACGGTTTAACTTTTATTCTCCAGGTCTTGTTTCGCGAGAACTACTACGTGAGAGATCTATGCGGCGCAGTGGTGTCTTTTAACCATATGGACGAGATGATAGTCGACCGCACAGAGCTAGGCCTATCTTTAAACTCGGACGCCATAGTGTTAAAAAGTACGTTTTCAGACCAGATGGCTGGTAAAAACATCGTTCATAACAGGAGACACGATCTGACTATGATGAACGTGCGACTCAGTGGCACATTAGATGAACAGCTCATAGCCGATTACGCTATCATCATGGCGGAAATGTTGTGGACTCTATTCTTTTCAAAATATGGTTCTCTACCAAAGGTTGCATTTTGGACGAACGGTAAAGTGAAATTGATAAATCATTACCAGGCTTTAACTAATCTGTACGATAAAAAACGATACTTTCCAGACACGTATAGGTTAATAATAGACATCATACAAAATTTGATTGACGAACCTAGGAAAACGTTTGCGGATATTAAAAACTGTTTCACTAGTGAATTACTCATGCTTATAAATAGAGACACTAGTACAACTTACACTGGGAGCGAGTATACGACCGTGGTGGATCATTTAACAGAAAAGGGGTATATTCCTGATCTAGCTGAGGATTCTGAAGAGGACGAAGAAGAAGAAGAAATCGAAGAATATTTTGTAACATATTGAGGAAAAAAGTAAAATAAAGACAGAAACGAAAAAAAACCAACAACTCTCTCTCTTATTTTTATTTATATGTCATCATCGTCGTTGTCGCCGTTATGGGAACAACGACAATCGTTTGCTAACTGGATGCTTTTCGTTATGTTTCTTTGTAATATCGTTTTATTTTGTACTATCTATAACTCATTTCATACGGCAGCATTACGCCCCGATATCAGCATACGTGAAGTTTTTATTTCGCTTACGAGCTGATTTCGCGAAATAATGCTACCGAACTAGGGATGTGTCAGCCCCATTACAATACAAAAAATAATACAATTTTAAGCAAATGGAAACATTTTCAGAGTTTTTAACAATATGTTTCTCGCACCATTGATGTCTCTGTGCGTTTCATAACCACACGAATTACAGACAAATGTCTCGCTGGTTCCCAAATTCTTGTTTCGCATCCCACACAATCCACATGGGGACGAAAACTTAATAATTTACTTTAGTTAGCTAAAGTTTTCATTTTTTTTATTTCAACGATGATGAGCGATTTGCGAATTATGTATAAATTTTAAAATTTGAGGGTTGCTGTTTATCATATGCATGCGCTTAGACGAACTACATTTCTCCTGTACGAAAGAACACAGGAAAGTCTTAGAGCACAATAATTTGTTGTGTCCGTCGAATAGTTTGAAAAAAGTATGGTTGGAGAAATCTATATTTTTCAACTGCGTCAGCGATTTGAACAACATCTTGATGGGAATGAATTTCAGTCTAGCGTAATAACAACCAGTTAGATGTCGGAAAAACTTGTTTTCTACCCGTAGACGGAACGAGTCGTCTATCGTTAGCTTCTCACTCTCTGGGTCGTACGTTTTCTCGATATATTTCTCTATGTTGCTCGCCTGCTTTCTCAAATTTATACTGGTAACGGTGTTCAGGTCAGAACCCTTGAATAGAGAATCTCTATCGGTATCGTTAGCCGTCAAAGCCATCATTAGTCCGTAATTGGAAAACTTGGTCTGCGCCAAACATATTTCGCAAGTGGAGAATACGGACAGCGGTACTATGTGTTCTAGTGGCATAGTCGTTTTCTTGTCGTCACCATTGGTGTCTTCGCCAACGCCGTTAAGCAGTAATTCGGCCTCTCTGGCGGCCATACGTTCCTCTCGAGGATTTAATTCTCCGAGTATTTCTTCTGCTTCATCATCGTACTCGTTGTTGTTGTCGTCGGCCATACAGCTATCGCTCGAGTCTTCTGGCATGTTATCCAAAATATACTCGCTTTCGTCGTATAAATTTGTTGGTATTAAGTTATTCGATGAAACTAGTAATCCCGTAGCGGTATCTTCACCTTCGTCTTCTTCATCCTCATCGTAGTCGTCGTCGTCGTCTAACGTGAACCCACCACTGGCAATTATATCGTTGTCTATATAGCGTCTTAGAGGAGAAGTGATTTTTCTTAAAAGATCCAACCGGTCGTCGTGCTTGTTGGAAAAGTCGTCAGTCTCCATAGAAAACCTAGTCGTTAAACCATCCGGGAACAGAAAGCCCTCAGAGTTTTCGACTTCGGTCGAATTATTATCGTGGCTGCTGTCAGCCGTTTTGCCGGATAACAGATCTTTGATGTCATCTTTTGTTTTGTTACACGGACAAATTCTGTTTTTCACGTCCAGCACTTTGAGTTTATTGCTAATTATCGCCGTGAAGAGTTTTTTGTACGGGTTCTCGTGAAAGAGGTAGTCGTGTTGCATGCTTCTTAATAAATCGGAGCAGTTATCCGTTTCGTTGGCGAATACGACGCAATTGTTTTGAAAATAATGGTAAGCGACGTCTTTTGGTGAAACATCTTCTACTCGCAATCCGTCTATCGACAATAGCGAGACGACAGCCGCGTCTAATACGGAATATATCGTACAAGGAACGGTGTTGTAGTACAGATTGCAGAGCAATGATCGGTTAAGAGATGATTTCGTCGTCGTCGTCGTAGACTCATTTCCACGTTCGTTATTTTTCACTCCAAATTTTTGACATATAGCGCATACTGGACTAAATTCGTACGTATCTGGCGCTAGTTTACCCCATTTATTCAGATAACCGACGAGAGCGGTTTCGTATTGCAAGATATACTCGTCCGTGAATAGCAATTTATACTGCCGTTCGTGCTCTGACGACTCGTTTACTAACGAGAATATATTGATGTAGTTATTAACTTCGTCGTCAGTGTGGTTTCCATCATCGTCGTCGTATAACAACTTTACGATAGAACTCTCAGATAACCTGATGGTGATCGTTGTGGGTTCTCTGCACACATAACATCTCCTTTTCTTGTTTTGGCAGGCCAGTTTACTAGTACATACTGGACAAGCTATGTGGCCACAATCGAATACGTTGTATATTCTGCTTCGATTTAGACAAATAACGCAATGCATAGCCGTTGCTGTAAGGGATAGTGTTTTTTTGCTAGTGTGACAATGAAAATAAAAACTATAACATTTTTACAGTTAAGATTTTTATTTAATGTTCAATAATAATAATAATTAACGAAAGACAGAAACGAAAGACAGAAACGAAAAATTCGTTGTATAAGTGGTGAATGGGACTAGGCGAAAAATAGAAATAAACTAATATATATGATATGTGAAATAACAGGGCATACACGCATACACATACATTGCACTGGAAACGAAACGTAAAAAAAGTATAATTTTAACCCCGAATATACATATACAGTACTCCTATGCTCTGACCGGTATAGCGGTACGAGAGCCCCTGATGAACGCTCTATCACCTCTAGAATACTTAGAGCTTAATTGTATATATATAAATCTACAAGTTACTACAATAAAAGCGAAAAGAAGAAACCCTGCTATTATAATAAGCGCCATATGAAATTGCGATATACTTTTCTTGCCTTCTTTCTGGTTATCGGCAGTGTTCGTTATATGGGTTGGCTCTATGAATTTCACATTGTACTCTTCGTTTTCATTGCCGCTTTTGTTATTTAACGGGACAGTTTTCTTGTTTTCTTTACTTTTTTCTTTCTCGATGTCAGTTATATCGATTGTTTTTATATTCGCGGTGTCCGCCGACTCATCGCCACCTTTTTGTTGTTTTTCAACGTAGTCATCGTACGTATCGTATTCCGTATTGTAGTTGTCGTCCACTGTCTGTTGTTCATCAGCGTACATTGGCTCGTTATTATCGCTTACGGGCGACGGTTGTTTTTCTTGTACGAAAGCCGATGTTTCACCACCACCATCTGCGTCGTCACCGACAGTATCAACGGGTTTTTCAATGGGTGGCGCCAATTCAGTTTTATCTACATTTTTTTCTCCATCGTCGTCGTCGTCGGTGTTGGCTTGAGCAGATTTCTCAACAGATACAGCTAATTCGGTTATGTTAGGGACTGCTTTTCTTGGTTTATTCTTTTTTTTATTCTTTCTCGGTCTATCCACTCGATCCACCTCATTACTGACGGCTTCGTCGACTTTTTCCTCTACAGCTTCATCTGCGACATCTCTCGAGCCATCGTCTACGAAGTCGGCTTTTTTTACACCGACTACCCATATGGAGACACCAGCATTATACAATTTAGTCATATTTAGAGGTTGACAACTGTATTTGTTTTTATACCTATTAATATCTGTTGTAACCAATATATAATCTTCTTGCGAAAAAGTCGGTTGTTTAGATATGAGAATGTCTATTGCTTCGGTAAAGTAATGAAAAGCCGACCATTTTGGATTGTTGAAAGCGTCCGTTATAACGCAATGAAATTGGTCGTCTGGTGGCGCAATCATGAACTTTCTAGGATCCGTTTCGTGTCGCATTTTCATACAAATGTCTTTATTTTGCGATGTTATGACTCGCTCTTCATTTATATAACGAAAAAACATACTCGGTGGTACTTTCACCTGTAGTTCTCCTTCTCCGCAAGTGTATCCAGCCATACAGTCGTTCAGCGACAAAATTAGCATGGACGAAACAATAACCAAAATCTTCATTATGGTGGCAAAGTCGTCGAAATACTGTATATACATATATAAAAAACTGTACAGAAAGCTTTGTCCGTAAATAAATTGATCTATCACACCGTTATTGATCTATGTTTTCTATTGGAAAAAAAACCTCACATTTATACCACTCTATTTGGTACCAAAGCGTACGCTCTGAAAGTCCTGTAGAGTAGAATAGCGCTTATGCTAGTAAAGCAAATCACTACGACGCCGAAAACCGAAACTATTCCTATTTTAGTGGTATTCCAAACTATATCTGATTTATTATCACTATAACGCACGCCTTCGATGTAAATCGGGGTAACTATCTGTACATATGACTCGCTGGTGTTATCGTTGTCGTTCGAGTTTATAGTTTGCGTCTCCTCTTCTTCTTCTTCTTCTTCGTCGTCGTCGAAAACTATTATCTGTCCTGGAGCAGTATCAGCGATCGTACTAGTATTCTTTCGAATATTCTCTCCAACACTCGCTGTAACAGTTGTTTTAACAGTAGTTGTGTCGACTGGTGAACTAGACGACGTATCAACTGATGTGGTAGTTGTTGTAGTAGTGGTCCTAGAGCTTTCTGTAACACTCTTCGATGAATCACTACGAACATCGATCAAGTCTGCGATATAGAATCTATAACTCGGTAAGCTGGATGAAAACGCTTCTTCTTTACACGCAAATCTATTGTTATTTACCATGTAAATATCTGTTGTTAGCCACACAATGTGTTTCCTTTTATTCATATTGTTTAGTCTGTATAATTTTTTTAACGTCTTGATCAACACCTCGTACTCATCGAATGTATCCATGAGAAAAGGAGCCATTCTACAGTCTATGTTGATTTCTCTGTCCACAGGCAAAGTTTCTCTGATTAACTGTATGCAAACCAATGAACCAGCGCTGAACAATACTTGTCCCGACGTAGTATTCACGACGACTAACGCGTCGGTTAGTTTGAAAACGAAACCAGCGGAAAGGTTTCCACAGCGGTCGTTAATTGATAGGTCCGAATTCTGTTCAGTTGTCGCAACCATCACGATTATATAAAGGAAAACGACACAACACAGTATCCTCTGCATGATTTCACGCAATCTGTTTCAGCGACAGACGCAATTGTGTTTTTATCGATCGTTCGCTCGCCTATAGCTGACTAATTTGAAATTTGATATAACAAAAAATAACAGTTTCTGCTTTTTTTTTATTTTAATTTTTTTTTAACAATCAAATTACGACAAAGAATATCAACTTGTCTCAGCAAAACACTCGTTTTCCGTCTGCGTACAAACATTTTTACAATATATAATATTTTGGACCGTTAGATCATCTGGTTCCGATGTATTCGGTACATCTGGAAGTATAATAGAAGAACACAACGCTCTATCAGATGTATTTCGTTTACAGCCACCTAAGCTGTTAGTATTAGCGTCTGCGCCATCGCTGTCTCCGTCGTCATCGTCGCCGTCGTCGTCACCATTTGCTAACATAAAATAGAGTTCGTCGCTCAATTCGTTTGTTATATCGTCTTGCATGTCTTTTCGGTCTATTATTTTGCGCATTCTCGTCAGAGTCTTGTCCGCTTGTTTATGAGTTAGAAAATTACGATGTTTCTTGTTTGATTTCATTAGATGTTTGACGGAAGCCACCACTTTATCCCTTTTGTCTTCTCGGATCTTCTCCGCATTTAGTAAACGACGATACTCCGGCAATACCTGCGACTGAAGCACTTTTGTTCTCGTTGACATATCGTAAACTGTCTTTACATCTGTTTCTCTGCGGTTTACGTTTATCGCTGAAACCAATAACTGTTTCTCGTTGTTGTTACGACCATCGTCGGCGTCGTCGTCGACCAACGAATTGACTTCTTTCGATGAGACATCGTTCTTTTTCGTTCCAAAAGCTCTAGTTAGTAATTTATTCATTGTGTCAAGTTATAAAAAAAAAAAGGAGAAAGGGGTTGTTGTGTTTTTGGGTTGTTTTTTTGGTACACTTTATTTTATCAACATAACAGTACGGTGGGTAAAAATATCGTTAACGCGGTTATTGTAATCGTTTTTTTTTTTTAATATTTCGTCAGACTGTAAACTCTTTTCTTCTCCACGATACCAGCTACTCCTTTCCTGCCACTTTTAACGCGTCTACCGCCACCAAATCTTAGAAATGGTATTGTAGCGAATCGTCGTCTACGGCGTTTAGAGTTCGCGCAAGCGTTTATACAGGTTTCTATCGTACACTGCATAACCACCAATCTCTCCAACTGATTCCCCACGAGTTTTCTAAACAAGGGAAAATCTATAACGATAACTCCCTGCGATTGTTTAACTGGATCGGAGAGAAATCCCGTCAGCGGCGATCCGTCTTGCAGTACGGGTTCTCCGTCCAGAAGACAATCCGTTAGTTTGATGTCGAAATTGGTTCTATATTCGGAAGGAATTTCTATCAATAGTCTAACCATATCGCCCAGAAACGCCTCGGTTATGAGTGAGCCGTCGTCTACGCTAACGAACGACATGCTCGGTATGGCGAAATCGGTTATATTCTGTATGGCTGTCACCGGAGCGTCTACGTCGGTGATGTTTCCAGTTTCCACAGTTACATTGGAGAGATTTTGAAAACATACCAAATTGTACATCTGAGAATTTTCGGCTGTAACGATGGGTCCGCTAGCTAGAACGAAGTTGAACTCCACGTCGTAGGATATTCCGCAGAGGTCTTTTGGGATTACCACGGATGGATCGCCCGGAGAAAGAGTATACTGACACGTGGTTCCCATTACGGTCAACAAAACTCCCGCATTAAAATCCACTGGCATACCTTTGAGAGAGCTGGCGGCGGTTAAAGATACTTGATCGTCTAAACATTGATTTACGGAAACGTCGAACTGTACGCCGTCTAATTGGAACAACTCGTATACATCACTATCACCGGCTACCAAATATCGCACGAGAACGAATTTTTGATTAGCTAAATCTACAGAAGACAATAGCAAACTCTCTGCCGGAGCCACTATTCCCGACGACCAATCCAAGAGAGAGGGGTCTGCCGGGCTGGCGGACAAAAACATGTATTTATCTAGACCGGATAGCATATTGTTTTTAAAATTGTACGAAACTCCAGCACCGAACAACTCTCCTTTATAAAATTCGCCCGCATAAGACACCAAGCTATACAAAACGTTTCCATCGCCATCCAGGAAATCTAACGTGTCGACGGAATTAGATACGGCTACGGCTGGTATTTGGGACTGGGCGGCTGTTACAGCTACCGCGATAGAAATAAGCATCAAGCGTATAATTGTTCGAAACATTGTTTTCATTTTTAGCAAAACGCGAATAAAATATATAACGCTAACATCGTTTTAGCGTTTCAACATCAAATATAATTGAAACGACGGGTTTCTTTTTACATTCATCGTTTTTATCCGTAGTACATTCTTTTGTTGAATAAACCCCAACCTTTATATCTTTTTTTCAGTCGTCGATTTATTCGCACACTTCGTCTTCGTCGTCTCAAAGTAGAGGTATCACAAGTGTCCAAACAAGTGTCTATCGTACACGTTACGACGACTAATCGTTCGTTAACACCCTGCTGAAGTTTTCTCAATAGCGAAAAATCCACACTGAAACTCCCTTTACCCAATCGTTCTGCGGCAGAGAAATAATTGGTAAGCGGCTGTTGGTTTTGTAACACCAGTTCGCCGTCTACGGAACAGTCTATTATTTTTATATCGAAATTTGTTCTATACTCTTGAGGAATGTCTATCAGTAGTCGAACTCTGTCGCCCAGAAACGCTTCGGTTATCGGAGAATTATCCGTTGCGCTCACAAATCTAATCGTCGGAGAAATAAAATCGTTTATTTCTTGAACGCTGTCTATAGGAGCGTCTATGTTGGTTATATTTCCCGTGCTTATGGTTTGGTTAGCGAGATTCAAATCGCATACTAAACTAAAAACTTCAGAATTTTCCGAATTGAGGAAAGGTCCTGTGGCTAAGACGAACTGAAACGGAATTCCGTAATATATTTCACATTCCGGCATAGGTATGTATACAGAGTTTTTAGAAGCGGCTACGGTAAATTGACAATCGTCGACTCCTATAACGCTTAGTTGTACGCTGGCGTTGGCGTGAACCTTTCCTCCTTTCAATGAAGTTTTAACTCGTAGAAGAGCTTCTTGATTTAAAACCTGTCGCACTACAACCTCGAATTTAATGGGATTTAGATGAATTTGTTCGTAGTGCGGATTGCTACCGGTAGAATTATATTTAGTCAAGACATACTCGTGATCTTGTAAGTCGACGGAGGTCAAAATTTGTAAATTCCAAGGTATTCCTTCGTTAGCCCAATCTATAAGCGCGGGGTTGGTCGTAGGAGAATCTAAGAAAGCGAATTCTATCAGATCTTCGAAGTCTTTATTTTTTAGATAATACTCCATACCGACACCGAACACTTCTCCCTTATAGAACTCTCCTTCCCATATACTCATAGTATGCGATTCGTCTCCATTCTCGTCGTACCAAGTCAAAGTTTCCACCAACTGAGAAGGCGTTTGAACTCTCAAATACGACGTAACGATGGTCGATAGCGCTAGTATAGACGCGACTACGAAAATTATAGAATTGGTAGTCATATTTCAGTTTTTTTTTTTACTATCGGAAGTCTCTTCGCTTTACAAATGATCGCCGCCAGCATTAAATAATAGAAATGTTGGTATATCTAATAACTTTTTAATTATTCCAATCATGTAATTGTCGGTACTACTACTGGTGATCACGTTGAATGTTATGAGTCTACAGATGTTTGCGAATTTATACGATATTCTTTTCGATAACTCTATAGATTCTCGTCTGTCTTTATGGTAGTCTTTAGAGTGTAGCAGTCGTAAGTCTCTCAATATACTTATAACCAAATCTTTTCTAAAAAGAGTGACGCACATATGCAACAGAGCCGTGAAGAGTCCCGGATACGCGGCTGTTAAATTCCCGGCTATCCTGTGTATATTTTCTTTGACCTGATTCGAACGCGCGTTCATCGCGTTTCTATTGGCGTCGATAATTGGTTCTTCTTCTAAGCCATCGTAGTCGTCGTCTCCTCCTCCTCCTATGCTACCTGGGTCCGTCCAGTCTTCTAGTTTATTTCTAGTAGCTTCTAAGATGGTTTTCTCTAGATATTTATAGTGTTGTCCAATGCGTCCGCCGTCAGTTAAAAGCATTACGAGTCGCAGTAGACAAAATTCGGCGTAAAGTGCCGGCATCACGTCGGCATAACATTTATCGGATGAACACAGGACATTTAAGGGGTTTTCGTAGTCGAAATAATTGTTGCGATTTATATGTCTATAGATTTTCTCTATAGGTTTCACTAGGGTGAACTCAGTCTCCATTACTTCTTGTAGTAGCACTTCGTCGCCGACGAAACCAACATCGACGCTGAACGACATCCTGCTCGTATCTCGCAACCACCGCGTCAGGTCGGCGAAAGACATTCCGTGCACCACTAGTCCTAGAGTGAGCACGATGGCAAACGAATTGTAATTTCGCTTATGAGAAATGTTGTTCAGCGTCGACGCGTACTGGTTAGCAGTCTTCATGCAGGTGTGAACGAAAGAGGTTTGCGTCGTGTGGTGCTCTATAAAGGTGTCGAAGATCTCCATGAATATCGAGTACATTTTTACCGATAGCGCTTTCATGTTGCTCGAAGCGTGAATCTTCTTGATATTATCGTCGTGCGTCACCACGTACATATTTTTCAGGTAATTCATCTGGCTGTCTGACAGAACATGAGACGACTTGAACGGAGGTTTGTCTGCGAAAAAAGTGTCTTTAATCGTTCGATCGACAAAACGTTTCTGAAAAGACTCCGTTACAGCCCATCTCGTCAATTCGTTTAACTGTATCGATACGAATTTATCCATGGTGATTTCGTATTTTTTATACAAACACACCAGCTCTCTGTCGTCTTCTACGTATTTTTTACATCTAACGAAATCGGCCTTCAACTCCCTCCTTTTCATATCCAGTTTATAGTCTTTGATTTTTTTATATTCGCCACAATCTAAATAACCAATGCTGTGAACGGAGCTCCCGCCGTTAGAGAAACTTTTCTTGTATGACGATATTACGTTCTTGTGAAGATTATTAGTTACTTTCGAACTCAATAACGGATTACCCGTTAGTAGTCTTTTACGAAAATTATTACCCACTAGGTACGATTGAAAAAGTTCTCGTTCATTTGTCGTGTCAAACTTGTCGCTTAAAAGATCCATTCTTAATTCATTTTGTCTTCTACTGCGTTCATCGGCGCCCGTGCCAGCTTGACTGTTGCCATCATTGCTAACCTGTCTTTGTGTTGGTGAAGTAGTCGCTGGTAACGGAGCAACTATGCCTAAATCTTCCATCCAGTGTGGCGAAAATGGAATACATCGGTCTAGAATGTCCAGACATATTGTGTCGTAGTCGTCGCGCGAAAGTATCACGGCAGTCGCTTGCTCGAAATCTAGATACGCCATCCGTCAGCTAAAAAAAAAAAATAATGATCAAAACTTTTGATGTTCGTAACAGTCTATTACGTCTTTGTTATTAACGAATGTGCGTTAAAATAATTAAATTTCAACGATGTGTTCAAAATTTTCAAGAACGATTACTTTATTCGTCCGATTTAAGGGAAGAGCGCAAGGATTTTTTTTGTGCTACGAACCAATATGTATAGTAAACGAAAACTGCAAGATTTGAAAGCGTTCATAAAGAAATCTCTTGACAACTATTCTAACGCTGGCGCCAACGATGACGATGTCGCTAGCAGTAGCGATATTAACGACAAACGAGAAGATAGGACTCAATTCATAAAACAAAAACAAACCTCGAACATATTAGGTCCTCAGAACCATATAGAAACTCTGTATACGACCCAAGATCACTTATGGATAAACAGATACTTTCTACCATTTATAAACAAAGACCGCTACACCATCATTCCCGAACGCAATACGACCACCGTTGACAGGTTTAGCGCCAACGCGCTTCAGAAATACGGTTTGCCTTGTAAAATGGTTACGGTTACGTGAAACGGCGGCACTGGCAAGTCGTATACGAGCATAGCTATCGCGGGCGTCTGCTCTAGATCGGTATTTATGGCTTCTACTGGAATGGGTGGTAACGTTATACACGGATATCTGAGCAAACACATATCTCCCTTTGTGCCTCAATGTTACAGAACGGTGTTTAAATTTTTCGGAATAAATGTAGACGACTACCACAGATTTATGGAACACGTCTTCGGCGACTCTAACAATTATCCCGAACACGTTTACGCCGGCGACTCCGAAACGTTAAACGATTTCTGGAGCCACACGGCCGACAAATGGCTTAATATTTGCTACGAAATGCAAGCGAACAGAACGCCTACGATGAACGGTGGTAGCTGCAGAAAAGCCAGTCTTAGTAGATGGATTAGTCCGCAAGACTACGCCAAACATAAAGAAACGCTTTCGCCTCCGGAACCTTGGGACGCACGGACGACTCACGAGAGAACGCTAGAGAAACTTTTAAACGTATATTCGAAAAATAAGATACCGGACATGCTGCTTTACGACACATTCGTAGTCGACGAAGCTTGCAGAGAATCGCCATTTTTCACCTTCTTACTCATCATAAACTATTACTTTCTCCATCAAACGTTCGACACGGACGAAGTGGATCGCATGCCAACGATTTGTCTTTTGGGCTCTATAAATCAATCCATGACTATGAATTCTGGTCTCGGCTCGAAAGGAATCATGTACGCCATTTTGGAACACGATATGATTTCCATAACGACAAAGCAAATGTTTCCGAAAAGGGAGTGCTTGCGTCAGTTTAAACAGTACAACAGACGCATAGGAGAAACTAACAATCCAAGGTATAAAGCGCTCGTCATGGAGTTCAATTCTATGCTGGAAAACAACGACCACAACGCGCACTCTTTACTGAAAGAAATAAAAGAGTTTTCTTCTGTGCCGTACGAAGATTTCTTTTTCGTAGCTAACGAAAAAGAGTGCGACGACGACAACGACAAGACAGAAAAAAACGACGACGACGAGTACGAATGGATACGAAAAGAGAACGGACAGGTGATAAGAGTGAAAAAAGATGACAATGTTGCGGGCGGAAGGGATGTTTCGTATCTTCGAATATGCGACATACACGCGGACAATATGACGGTGGAAGACAACTTTCAAAGATACTACAACAAATATCGAAAAACCGACATATTGGAAGTGGTGGAGTCCGTGTACGGCGAAAGAGGCGTTTTCAAGCCCGACGCCATATTTAATGCGAACTCGAACTTCTGCCCGGCATTCGAGGACGTGAAATACAACTTCCCAAACTGGAATTTCGTTGGAAGCAGTGAAGACAGAATGCCGATACCGGAGTCCGTATATCATTCGCTCTTCTTACCCAGTCCAGCGCTTGACGGAACGCCGTTGAGTCTGGTGGACAAGTATTCTTCGAGTAGAAATATATACTCGGGAATGTCGTACATTGTCACTCACAATTGTCGCTGTCAAGTGGTAAGTTTTACCGGATCGTTAAACGACTTTATGGACGATTACAACGCCATATGTGGCTATATAGACGTGGACGCTCATTTTCTGTGCGCTTCAATTTTAACCGTCGTGAGCGGCTTGCTGGGCTATCTACTATCGTGCGTAAACGAATCCATTGAAGAGTTAATGAAAGAATGCAAACAAGAAATGGGTTCCGGCGACTCGGATAACATTAGAGAAAACCGTGGCGCCATCGAATTCGACGACGACAATTCTGCTTATAGAGACAACGACGGTGTGGACAGCGGTTATCGACAGCACAAACTGATAGCCAAACACCTTATAAACATTCAGCGGGAAGTCTTGGATACGAAGCGCAATATAAACGAAACTGGTAACGCTTCAAACATAGAAATCCTGAACATGTTACGAGGAACGTTTAACGAGTGTTGCGCTTACGCTAACATGTACAAATTTGCAGACCTGATCGTAAACTACGATGTGAAATACGAATACGGTTGGATTTTCGTACGTTTACAAAAGTTAATAAGACTAACTGTCACCGGTTTCGAGGTGGCAAAAAACGGAGAGAATCATAGATTAAATATACAGATGGGTAAAACGTTTACGTTGAAGATGTCTCGAGCCAATATAAGAATAAGCAAGTCCATAATAAAATATCCCCTGACGCAACTTATGTGTAAAAAGAAAGGCGCGGGTTCCGAGTCTCGGTACTATAAAAATAAAGGTCTAAGGCCAAAACGACGAAAGAACAACGTTTCTGGCATCAACAAAATCATCATCTCTAACGGTGGCGGCGAGTTTTCGCACGCGATGGCGGATACCGATACGACGGAAAACGATCATCAGTTCATATTCGACGTACACGAGGCCGAAGAACAGATCCGCGCTAAAGCTTTCAACACGCAAACCACCGCGATGGAAGATTTCGAAGAAGCCGTATTATGCGCTCCGCCAGAAAAAATAACGGATATTGGAGGAGGAGATATTGCTACAGAAACCAGTAGTACGACTAGTAAAAAAAAGGAAAACCGCGTAGTCGGCGGAGAAGAACATCAAGGTTTGACGGTTGTCGAGATATTTCCCATCAAGCCGGCACTAACCAGTACAGTTGCTAGTCTGCAAGGAGCAGAACTAGACACGCCGCATTGCCTATTCGTCAAGAAGAACAGCGACTCTCACAATTTAATAGTGGGTACGAGTAGAGCGAAAAACAATATAGAAAATTTAAGATTTTGTTTTGAAGGAAATATTGACGACATCACAATTCAACCTCTGTCCGATACGAAGGTATTTGTACAGAAAACGATATTATCTCAGGTTAAGGGAGGTTTGTTGGATTGAAAAAAAAACATGGACTGTTATAATTGTACATACATATATATCATATAATGCTAAAAATAAAAAAACGAATATAATAATGAAAGACAGAAATTTGTGTTCTTTAAAAGTAGAGGGTTGGGGAGTTAAATTGTGCGATCATCGCAACTGTTCGGTCGACGACTGCTCTAACGTCTCAAATTCTATATATTTCGTCGACGAAGCTTGGTTACCCGAACTTGCGAAAAAATGTAGAAACTCTCCCCTAATTATCGACCACGATTCGAAATATGTTATAGGTCGCATAACTGACGCCGATTATGTGAACGGCAAAGGTATAAGAGTGTCGTCCGTCATTAATGATACTCACTTTTTATCCCATATGAAGAAAGCTTACGAGGAATATTGTAACAAGAAAAAAGTGCAATTACGGTTAACGGATTGGGTGAAACACATTTATCCCGCTTATAGTATTAGTAGTAGAGAAACGGATTTCGAGCATATGAGTCTTGTTATGACACCTGGTAGAAAAGGCACGAATGTCGTATACACGAACGATCCTCAATCTTTATTATTAATCAGATCTGAAAATGACGGCATAAGAGATCACATATTTGGCTACGCGTCGATATATTTAACGGAACCGGATAGGAGAAACTATTTGACTAAATCGAATCGATCTAGTTTGTATCCGATAGATAACTATTTTTTAAGAGCTGACAGAGACCCCATAAAGATGTCTGATGCGTCCGCCGACAATGTCGGTGATGGTGGTGGTGGCGGCGGCGGCAACAGCAGCTCCGGCGTTAGCAACACTGTCGTCGTCGATCAGCAATCTACTAGACAGGCGCCTATCGAGCAACCAAAACAGTCATCGCAAATGCGAGTAGAACAGCAAAGAGTTATGGAAGATCAAGATGCTAATAAACAGCAACAATTCTATATAAATCAACACGAAAACTCTACCGTGTCTAATAACACTAACGCCATGATGAATAATAGAGTGAATCAAATGCAACAACAGCGACAACAACCGCAACCACAACAACAAGACTCAAATCAAATACCTCAATCGCTTCAACAGCAACAGCAGCCGCCGCCGCCGCCAGCTCAACTACAACAAATGAGAAATCCGAATATTCAGACAGAAATGCAATTTAATCATTCGTCTCAACAGCCACAAATTCAACAATATAACGAGCCGTTACAACTACAGCAACAACAACCGTCGGCGCAAACGTATCAGAACAATATCGATGTTGAAATGGATAGTCGTCAAAATGAATCTATGAGATACAATAACGTACAGCAACCTACGAGAATGAATGCGATGCCCAATCAACAACTACAACAACAACAACAGCAACTCCCTTTTAATAACAACGCTATTGGAACGCAGAATAATAACAATTATGTGGATAATAATAATCAAACGAGGCAATATCAACAACGGATGAACGACGAAACGAATAACGGACAGCAACAGCAAACGCATAAACGACCAGCGTCCGCTATGGAAGAAGAAAACGGTGGCGTAGGCGGCGGAGATGGCGATTATTTTAACATGAGTAAAAAACTAAAAAATGTAACAGACATGCAGAGTATGACATTCGAAACGGTCAGGCAGCTGGCGAGTGCTGTAAATAAATTACAAGAGAACATGAATAGTTGGCAGAAAATGCCTCAACAAACTGGTGGCGCACCTATGCGAACATCGGCGGGAGAACGGGATATGAATATGTTATACGATCAAAATGTGCCACAGCAACGACAGCAACAACCGCAAGTACAACCACAACAGCAGCAGCAGCAGCGAAGACAACCGTATATCGGTGAGCAGCAGAGAAATCAACAACTGTTTCAACAACAACCGCAGCAGCAACAGCAGCGACATCAGTACGCGTACGAGACTATGAATGAAGACACGAGAAAATCGCCTTTTAGAAATAATTTCAATTCGCCCCAGAGACTACAACAACAACAGCAACAGTTTCAACAGAAACTGCCGCCGATCTCATCTTTATTTAACACCAATAATGGTAGAGATAATAGCTATAATCATAACGGAATATTTGGTAATAACAGCAATTACGACTACAGATACAACGGCGGCAACAAGCATGCGGGTATGATTCAGGCGAACAGAGAACCTGTATACCAGAAACGCGATCCTCACGAATTGAGATTACTATTCGGCAGCAAGTTAACGAGCAACATACTCGATAAACTATTCAACAAAGATGTCAATTGTTAAAAACGGTAAACCGGAGTGTACCTTGAACAAGTTGGTGTATATAGAAATTAATGGATACGATGATCCCGCTTACGAGTCGGAAAAGTTACTAGTGCGACTTTTAGATACGTTTTCTTCCGTAGATAAATTTTTGAATGCCTTGTCTACTGTAGTGACGCCACAGACGGATGCTAACGAATATCGACTGTCGTTAATTAACAAATATATTCGAGACGGACAACGACGCGTAAAACTGCTAACGCTCCGAAAAGTTTACCTGTCCAACGGGTTTCTTAGAGAGTTCGAGTATTATCCTATACCAAAGGTTCAGATAACGGGTACGGCTCTCGTAAATCGATTCAAGACCAGAGTGAAACGGCGTGAAGAGTTAGACATACCGTTATTTGACGTATCTTATTTCTACGACAAAGACGATGCTGGCGATATTTACGTGTACGTTCAATTGAAAACCACACTATCGAGGAGAGCCATTTACTCGCTAGAATGTAGAGCTTCTCTAAGAATCGTTTGTCTATTAATGCCATTATTAAACTGTATACCTTTAAAACCGGACGGCCGTTGTTTGTTTTCGAAAACCGCATACGAAGTATCACTAGACGGCGTATTCGTCGACGAAGATATAGCCGAAGCCCCGAAAAATAAAAATAAACTTAAAACGCATCTGTTCGTTATTAATATAATCGCATCAGATACAAGAGAAACATGCTGTTAATGTTAACGATAACCAGCTTGATGTTGCCCACGATTTTGTGTAGGTCGACGGCGGTGGGATCGAGCAGGAGGCGAGACTTTTACGAATCTCTGAAGTGCGCGGCACCCGATAAAAAAGACGTAAAAGACTCCACTCTTATCGTGTACCTGTACAAACCCGGTGTGGGGTTAGTGGCTAATAAAAACGGAGCACCCGCGTGGACTACGCACGATTTAACGGGAGAACCGACACCGCACAAGATGATTTGCAATAGACGATTTATATGCACTGTTAAAATCGACGAAGAGTATAACGCAGAATTTCTTGATAAAACTATTGGGACTAACAAAAGCGATTTATATCTAACAGTTCAAGGTTTACGACATTTGTCCTATACGAGATATAGTCGTAAACGAAATATTATCAAGTATTATTCTAAGAACAAAGTATTGGTATTTTTTGACAGGTTCACTAGAAGATATCTGTGGCACTTAAATATAATAGCATTGAATAAAATTTCATCTTGTTAAATCCACTTTTTTTTTTCTCTTTACTCTCTTTTTTTTTTGTCGTCTAACTGTTTTCGCGAACCAACGACAAAAGATGCAGAAGGAAACGATTTTAACGGCGCCAACCAATCCCTATTACTTTAAAAGCCACATTTTGAATTTTTACTACATGTGTGTAGCTATGGTGGGAATAGGCATACTCATATTCAACGCTTTCAACAGAAGAATCTGTAGAAAATACACGAGTAAAACCGCTCTGGTAATTCACGGATTTCTCGGAGTACCAATTGTCGTTGATAGCATTTACGACATCGTTACCGATTATAGTGCTGACAACTTTTCTCCGGGCGCTCTCATCACAATTTTGTGTGTAATGGCAATTGTGGCCATTTTTAGCGTGGGTTTCTTCATTCACAGCGCTAGAAGGTGTAATCCCACGTTAGCCTGTAAGAAAAAAGGAGGTTACCAGGCTCTGAAATCGACATCGGATGCGGACGCTAAAAAAACCGAGAAACGAGATAGAGAGAAAAAACTGATTTATCCCATCAATATGCTACTACTGGTAAACGTCACCGCGGCGATGGTGTTAATAATAGTCGTTATGACCATCACCTACATTATGAGAGTGGTTAGCTACTACGACAACAATAAAGTGCGAGAGTTGGATTGTTTGTATTTCGCCATAATCGTAATAGTGCACCACATTCTGTTCGCACTCATGGACATATTCTGGCGGCATACCATAATTGGAGTGATATTCTCCCACCACCTCACTCTCGGTATGTACCTTCTCAGTAATGTACTAGATTTACACAACCAACAGAAATTAATAGAGACCGTTAGCTTGCTCGGATTCCTGCTCCTATCCATACCCCTAATGACTATAAGCGTAGCTTATTTTTTCGTTATGAAAAGTAATTTCTTTAATGTAGAACCGACAATCGGGAGTTATTCTAGTCTGATGCGAATGGAAGAAGAAGAGGACGAGAAGAATAAATGAAGATTACGATAAAGGAATGGAATTATTTTATACGAAATTGTATTAGTACAACTCATTTTTTGTTTTTGTTTTAGTTTTCGTTATTTGTATCTACTTCGAAATTCGATAATTATGTCTAGTGTTACCGTCAACATACGAGACGCCGACGAACCAGCGGCGTTTGAACAGTTATTACATAGTGAACGCTGGATAGATCACATCGAGGCTTCTATAAGCCTTTGTAAGAATTATAGCGGTCGAATTACTTCAACTGAAACTCTAACGACGATTTTGGAAAACGAAGAAGAAAACGATTCTTTCAATTTCACGGGATGCGACGACTTTATAATAGCTATTATACATATCATACTAACCAGTTGGATAATAGCCGTTATTATAGCTGATATTATGAACAGGCGACGACTAGCTAAAATCATTAAGGAGAGGAGAGCTCCTATTGCTAGGCAATTTTATAGAAGCGATGGTTATAAAGACGAGTTCTTGTTGGACAGCGAATCGTACTGGAAGACGTTGGATAGTTCCTATAAAAACTTCGACAGCGATGGGATATAGTAAATAGAAAAAAACCAAAAAAAAGACTATGTCTGTTTTTTTTTTTCTTTTATTTCGTTTTGTTGTAAAATAAGAAAAAAAAACCACAAATGTTATGTATGCGAGAGTGTGTATAGTTTAGCAATAAAACGGTTTATTGAATAGTTTTCTCTTCGTTACTGGTTTGTTGTATATTTGCGACAGTAACTGTCTCACTTTACTGACGGCGAACGTTTTATTACCACGCGACAATTTATTTTTCGTGTAAAATTCTATACACCAACTAAATAGTATAGTTTTTATATATTTAGGCGGTTTGTAGCTTTTTTTGTCTATTTCATTTTCCATATTGTCTATCAAAAACGTATACACCGCCGTTTTTATATTTTTATAAAAGTTCGACTTTTGTTTCATTTTGTTGGTGAAAATTGTCGTGTCTTTATGAATGAAATCGTACAGCGCCTTCACCAGATTCAAGACGTCGCTCCACTTAGACGCATCCTTCAAATCGCACATCATAAAATGAATAAAATCCGTTCTCGACATAACGGGAGACGATAGAGATTCTTTTGGGTTGGCGTAAACTTTATCTAGGACATCAACTCTCGCTTTAGTGCGTTTCTTACTAGTGGAGTTTGTATAGTTTGGATAGTCGGTTTCGTCGTCGTCGTCGTCGTTGTCGCTTGCTTCGTTTGAACCACCACATTTGTTTTCATCAACATTATCACCGTATTCGCCGGTATTCGAATCGTCGTTGTAGTAATCGCAATCAAAGCCGCCGTCTAAATTGTCGTCGTCTCCAATGATGTCGTCCGAATACTCGTTAGAACCGAAAAATTCATTTTTAACGTTTTTCCTATTATCTATAGAATATCTGTTAATGGAATCTTTAAACGACGTTTGTAAATCGCACTCGTCCGTACGCACAATTTTGTAGTCCGAGCTAGAATTATGCACTAGCACGATGTCGTTTATGTCTATACATCTCAAAATGTCGGAAGAAACTCTTTGGTATTCGCCATCGACGACACCACCACCAGCAGCAGCAGCAGCAACATCATTTCTTGACATTCTTGACGTTGAGCAATTCACAGCAATATAAAACCGTTTGAATGGACGTCTGTATATTATTGTAATCAGAAAATTCGAATTTTTTCCCGAGTTTAACGTAGAGCTTACAGATACCGTTTATGGTGGTCGTTTTACGTATATCGTCGTTGATGTTTGGTTCGTCGAATAAGAGTTTCTTATCGAAAGACATCACTAGCTTCCTCTAGAACGAACGAACGACGAATGAATGCGATAGATTGCTCTTAACGAACAGAAATCGTTGTTAAATGAAATACACGTTAACTATTATGATTAACGAACAAAAAAGTGTTTGTTTTGGATATAAACTATTGCAGCACCAGAGCACACGCTTTAGGAGCAGTCGACGACGATTTTTTGAAACATACTCTTTGGCTCACGCAAACTATTTGAAAGAGAATGGGGTTTCTGTGAAAATCATAGACGTAACGGATATGTCCTGCGACGATGTGTTTCAAACGACTAGAGAGTTTCTTTCGTTGTCGTCGTAGTAGTAGTACAAAAAAAAACACAAAACTCCCTGTAGAACTACCAAATACCCGTCGTCTTTCGTCAATCTGATGTTTCTACCCGTGTTAACGATTCACTATTTTCAGCGCTAGTGCTGGAAGACACGGACTCTTATTCACTGTTTTTCCATCGAACCAGTACCAAGTATCTTCCCGATGATCGTAGTATAAGTCATCCATTTTAAAATGAATGCATATGGCGTCTTTGTTTTTTAAAAAAATAGACTCTGGTAAATCTAAAAGCGTGTAGACGGCTAAAGCGCATCGTTCTCTGTACGTCTCGTTCAACGGGAGTGTTTCGGAGGCGTTGGTAATAATCTCGTCTTTGACGACGGCGATTCGCTTAAGATGTTCGTTTATACATGTTAAAAATAAAGAATAAAACGAATATCTCATGATGTTTTCTATAAACCTTTTTATTTTCTTCTCCACAGTCGGAGAACCGATGATGTTCCCAATCTGATATTTGCAAGATCGTAAAAATTTAGTTTCCGTCACATCTTTCACCAAATCGTATCTCTTGAATATGTCGCCTTTAGCGCATAAAACTATGAGCGATTTCAGAGTGAAATGGTCTATAGATGATTCGTCGTCGTCGTCGTCGTCGTCGCCACAGTCATCTTTGCAGTTGGCGCCTATCCTAGTAACCTGTATAGCCACATCTCTAACATAAGAACCCAGAGTTTTCCTAAGAAAATTTAGGGCGTAGTTGGCAAACGGAATTTTAGAAGTTAGCTTTAAAGATGGCTTAATTCCGAAACCTTTCGGTAGCAGCAACGAATAAAAATACGTTTCGTACACGTTCGCTGTTTCTCGTCGTACGAATATATCTTTGATGGGGGAATTAAACGCCGATTGTTCATTCAGTTGGCGATACAAGGCGTCGTCTCTGTCGGACACGTTTAACTCGTCAAAGTCGCTACAAATTGAAGTGGAAAATCTGTCAACTCTACGAAGAAACATCGATCTTTTCACATTGCAGTCTATCAAACTGTAAACGGCGCTAAAGAGAGCTATCGTAGCTATTGGTTTTGGTAAATTGTCTAGATCTCGTTGATTTCGAAGTTTGTCGCTTTCTTTGATTTCTTTTTGTTTTCGAGCGCACTCTTCTTCGTTTAACATGTCATTTAAACTCTCGTCGAAAGCCAATGTCATATCGTTCTCATAAGCGCCATCACTTTCCTTTCCAGTGTTGCGACGTTTACAGTTGTTGCTGACTCTACGACGAATATCGTTAGCGACATCGGTCTCTTCTGACGAATACGCGTTGATCGGCGACGGAAGTCTGGTCTCGTTTACCGATCTATCCGAACATAAAGAGAAATATTTCAAGCCTTCGTCTGCCTTACCTTCGGATAGAGATTTGTAAAATATATCGTTCATTAATTCGTCGTTAAGTGAAGCGTTATCCACATCTCCCAATTCGGTACTATTAGCTACATTTTTGCGCTTGGTGTTGTCGTCTACTATAAAGTACTTGTTAGCCGACTTTATCAGTTCGTTTATAGTTCGCATGACTGTAACCGTTAAAAGAATGAGAACGAAAACCAAATAGAAAACGGTATTCGTTAGTGGTTAATAAAAATAACGATATTTCGTTAAAGAAATTAGTTTTCGTTACAATTGTATACCGTTTGTTATAATCCTACACACTCACTCCACTGATAGATCGCGGAAAATGTGGCAATTACAAAAAGGCGAAGATGACTCAAACGCTAAGAAAACTCGTTCTAAAAAGAATAAAAAATCGTCGTCGTCATCATCATCGCATAAAAGAAAATTGTCTAATAAAGAAGATGTGCATCCAGACGACGCAAAAATTTTAATTACCGATGATGATTATGAAGAGAGTTCTCATATGTCCGAACCGCCATCGGAAATTGATACGAATGAATTCGTTAAAACAGAAGCCTCCGTTATGGAAGAGACCGAGGAAATGCGAGACGAGGAAAACCAACCCATAGAGCAACCGCAGACCGCGAATAATGAGTTAATGTCGACGGAACCGTTTGCGTTTACACCACCATCACCACAACAACCACCAACACCAGAACGACAATTACCGCCGGCGTTAGAGTTGTCACCGGCTTTTGAGAAAACGAAATCGGATAACTACTTCGAGTCCATATATCAGAAACCCATGGAATACAATTTGGTTGCGAAAACGGTTCCAAGTAGACGACCGAAAAAACCAATTGATGGAGAAACGATTATAACGAAAGCGAACAGAAAGGCCGTCATACGATATTTATTGAGAGAAAACAAACTAAGTGATACGTACGACGAAGCATTATTGGATAGGAAACTGACGACCTACGTTAATTGCCTAAGTGATTTCAAATACCCCGTGGTGTCGAAATTCTTGAAGGCCGTTTTAACGCGGCAGATCTAGTACAGTTTCGTCGTTTATTTATTAAAATTAATGTACAGAATGTTAACGGTTTTGTATTAATAAAAAAAAAAAGACCAACACAAATCACAGCATCTCCCCTCATGTGTCTATATCATTCAGTCATACCAGAAGGACACAAGGTCCGTTCTCTTACGTTATTTTTACCTCTTTTATGTTATGGACACAAATGACTCGCCACGCATTTTTTATAAATTTCATATAGACGGCGAAAATACGGTTTACGGAGGAACTCTCAATTCGCCAGATACAGCTAAAGGAAGCGACACCGTCATCGTACATAAACTATACGAAAATTGCCCAGTTAACGAATTTTTTAATAAAATTGGCAAATTTCAGTGGTGTGACGGAGGAGAAAATGCCGGCGAAATGTTTGAGTTGGTAAAAGAAGCGGTGCAAAGAAAAGACAGTCCCTATTCGCATTTTGTAGACGACAGTTATATGCGAACTATTTTTTCTAAAACTCTCGATTACATACAGTATAATCAAGATTTGCTATTTCACAGAGTCGACGACGACGAAAAAATTACCGAAGAATCATTTTTGAATCATTTAGCTACGAAAACTACCATAGACGGAATGCTCGTATATCCAACCGCCGAGTTGGTGAGAAAGTTTTGTAAATTGAACGAGGAAAACGTGCTAATACCAAAACAGTCGAAATACGTATTTTTGAAATTCAATCCGATACAAGAAGGCGTGGACACTTTAGCTTACAAGTCTTTAATTTTGCACAGAAAACTATTCAGACACGCCATTCGTAGAATCACGAAATTTATAAACGTGTGCGATATTGAGGGAAAGGATACCTTGTACGACGTGGCGAGACAGTTTTATACCATAGACGATAAAGTAAATCTGTCCGTTTACGGCTATCAAGGGCAAACTACGCTAGCATCAACTCACCTGTACCTATCTAGCGTACTTAAATCTAGCACGGGCTCCATAGAACGATTCAAATGTAAATCGAATAGAACGAAATTGCATTATACTATAAAAAAAGACGATGAACTGCTAAATAAAATAGGATTGATAGCTTCGCATCCGCGAGCTATACACTTACCGTCCAAGTGGACTAAATTGAAGCGGCATCATAGAGAAAATAGCAAAGAACACAGCGCTCTGGTCGTACTGTATACAGAAAGATACTACTGCGTAATGGACACGGTACTATGCAATGTCATCTCGGCATTCGAGAATAGATCTGAAATTCGCAAGTTCTGTCGCAGACTCATCAAATTGGGTTTTCAGCTGACTTACTATCCGAGCGATCGACAGCACTTGAGCGTATCTATTACGAAGCTGTTGACCGGAGTGGCGTCGACGCCTTCGTATCTGGAACGCGTATTGAGATTTGTCGCCTCGAAATGGTCTCCCGGCATGAGAGATCGTATGTTTAGAAATAAAGCTCTGGTTGGCTTTACTTCTTCACAGACCGGCTTGGTTACCGACGATTCGTGGGATAACAGCGCTCACAGTTACGGGAATGCGAAACGAGATGCCGAGTTGAAGAACGTCTCGTGTTTAGATTTTAACAAATTTTACCCCAGAGTACTAGTTTTACTCGGTTATAAGCGCAATTTGTGTAGAACTATGAAAACCATGTTGGCGCTTCAAAGAGTGTCTCCGTCGGTGAAAATGGATATGGTTAGCACTATAGGTAAATTAATTTTCTACGACGCCAGACTACATCACGCTATAAAATCTTGTGCCGTAGCCATAATGTACGATTTAATGGACAGGAATCCTGCACTAACAGTGGTGGGTTGCGCTACGGACAGTATATTCGTTCGAGGTTTCGACGGCGATCTGGAGAGTTTGACGTTATCTAGAGAGTTTTTCGATCTAGACACGACGACCACTGTTCCTTTGAAAATAGAAAACTCTTTCGAAAACGTGCTATTTATGGGTTCGATAAATAAATACATAGGTTTTCTGCGCGGTGGCGAAATAACGATTCGAGGTTACTCTTGTCCTAGAACCAAGCCGCTAGCGGAGTGTAAACTGATAAATACTGTGGCGAAAACGCTACTGGAAAACGATCCCGTAGACGAAGCTAGTTTGTTGTCGTTTTCGAGATTCATGTTTGATAATGTGAAAAATACGCTAGAATCTCTAACAATTAACGATTTAATATTCCCCACTCGCAGGGAAGAAGAAAGCAAAAATGATCTCAAACATCCGGTGGTGTATTTCCAATCTAACTTGTGTCAAGACAGGTATACGATGTTGCACGATGCGCAGAAAACCTTAAAAGTTGTCGGATACGACGAATACGCCGTGCTACCCAAAACTTCGTGCTGGTATACGGCGCATATGGACGACTCGGCAAACTGCTACTGCACCAACTGTACGGCTAAACGAGTCGTCAATCATATTGGGAAGAAAATCCATGTAGGATGCTGTTTTTGTCCCGACTATCATCAGTACGCCAAAATGTGGAATGATGTTGTGGAGACGTTAATAAATGACATTTTTAAATATAGGCAATCTTACGAAAAATTGTCGACAGAAAACAAGAAAAGTTTGCATTTTAGACTAATATCTGGCATTAGGGACGAGTTGTTCCTTTGGGCCGATAAATGTAAAGCAAATATAGGATTTGTAGCGTTTGGAGGCATGTTACAGAGTTACTAAAAAAAATAATGAAAATTATTGTCTTTTTTATTTTTAACACAAAGTTTGTCATAATAAAATAGTTAACGGTTACATATTAGTTTTTCGTTATTTCTTCATATGCTTTAGACCAGAAAACACAAACACAAACACCACATCCTTAATCGTGACGACGACGATGAACGCTGTTCAGCAAATAGAGTCATTGCTAACTGTAGCCGACAGAATTAAAAATATTGATCCAATAAGAGCCATTATGTTTTGCGATACGAACAGAAGAACTGTACTGGGAGAGTACGCTTTCGTTAAATATGTGTATAAACCTCTCGGGTTAGAAGACGAGTATCCGCTGACGTTAGAGCATTTACCGAGCTGTCACGACGCTTTAAAAATGTTAACGTTATCCTATGTGAGAGGATTGATTTTCAAGTCGCATTTCGTGAAAGCGATGACTTTGTTAGCCGAGAAGAGACACGAAGAATTACATTCGACGTATTTGTGTTCTAATCCGAAAATGTTGATAGTTCCGAATAAGTATAGAAACAAGAAATTGGTGGCGACGCTGAAAGCTGGTTTGCTGAAACGCTCGACGAACTATTATACGGTGGGAATTCATCGCAAGATTTTAAATTTAGACTTTTCCGATAGCGTAAACTACGAGATTCCGTCTATCGACGACCTACAGTACGATCAGAGCACTCTGAAGTTTGTTCACGATCTAGCCGCCAAAACGAAGAGAAACACTCTGCTTCCCTACTTTCCAGCCATTATAGAATTCATAAGAGATCTGGACGTGAAAAATAGGCTCGTGGTGAACCACTCTTTCTGCCAGTATCTACTGGGAATATTATTAAATCGTATACGATACACGAACATTAAGATACTGGTGAGCGCTCCCAAATTTCTGTCAGAATTGCGCATTAATTCCGTGGCCAGAACGAAGCTGTGTTTCGGTTTAAACAATAAAAATAAACGACTCTACAATAAAACTACTTGTATATGCGTTTGTGTCTACTGCTATTCGGTCGTAAATATAGCATTTAAATCGAAAAATGAACCAAAAAAAAGAGCTACTCCCGAGGATTTAGACCGGGGAGACGTGATCGCTGACCGCAAAGATGTAGTGGATGCTGACGAGAATGGCGACGAGACGACGACGTCAAACAATTTTATTGGAAAAAAACGCAAACGTACCGGGAGTGGGGATCAGGAAAGGACGAATGTTAAAAGAAATATTGTTAAAACGAAGATTTACACTGATAATATAAACCCCGCATCAATCGTCTATTGTAGAGAAAAACACAGAGAGGTGAAGACTATTCGTCTGAGAGATTACACGTCTACTGGAAAATTCATAGATCGACAAGTGATTTGGGGCATAAACAAGACTACGGCGTATTGGATACAGTTGTCTGACGACTTCAGTACCATCAACATATCGCATCATAAGAAGAACGTCTTCACATCCGTTTGTTCACTAAATACGAACATAACTTTTGATAAGAACGACACTTGTCGAGAAATTCTGTTGAATAAAGGTTATTCTACGGAAGAAGAAGAAAAACTCTTCAACGCTAAAGCTTGCGACTTGTGCTATATCAAACATAGAAATTTGTAAAAAAATATGAATGAGATTGAAAATAAAATATCTACGCCAAAGATGACGACTACTACACCAACGACCGACAATAAATCGGGGAATAAGTTGCAATGCAAAGTTGTGCCGTTTTGTAGCAGACGAACGAAAACGCTCAATACAACCACAACGACGACAACCACTACCTCTATAACAACGGACTTATTCAGAGGACACGTTGACGAGAGCGCGAAGCGTAAAGAGTTGGAAATCATGAAAACTCTGTCGTGGATGTATAATACGTACGCTTCCGCGAATCCAAACCGTTTGAAATCGCTCAATTTAAATTGTAGCGATGATATAGCAGACCTGGTGATAAATGGGTTGTATTTTGTAGACGAGAAAAATGACAGCATAACATTGCAATGTTGGTATTGTTCTAAACGCTTCGTGAATTGGATTAGTGCGAGACATTTAAAATTGGTACACGAATGCGAATGGACTAAGATAATGAACGAGAGGGCGTAAACTGGGATTCGTGTGGAAAACACAACGAGATGATAGAAGAAAAAAAACGTACTATTGTTGTCTTTTTTTTTATTTATTGACTGAAAATATCTATACAACAACAAATTTTTTTACAATATATGCATTTGAAAAAGTGATGTCCGAGAGAGGGGGTAATCTTTTTTGTTTTGAGTTTATTTGAGTTTTTATATTTTAGAGGAGAATAAGAAAAAAAAGTGTTCATGTGTGTGTGTATATGATGGTTTTATTCGATTTTTTTTCTATTTTTGTTGTTACATGTTAATATATATATGCAGTACTTGTCTTTCATAACTTATTTGTTCATTGTTGGTTTTCCGAAAATGAAAATAAAAAATGTTTACAGTAATAAGTTTTCTGTAGTTTATTTAACAAAACAACAACAAAAAAAAAATCACACCCCCTTTTACACTAGATGACAACGAAACATTATCCATTTTCAGCGAAAAAGAAATTTGTCCAATTGCTCATAATTAATACCAGATAGCCACCAAATTGATTTTTCAACAAGGATAACGTTCGTTTGTCTCTAAAGTAAATGGCCATCACAAAGATTCCCACATAGTAAGCGCTGGCTAATATGGCTATCACAGATGTTAATTTGAAGAGTATAAACCACAAGAAAAACTTCAAGAATCTATACGAACGTATAAAATAATACCACGATCCGGAAACTTTTGTGGTGCCAATCACCAATATAAAGTCGTTTCTATAGTTAATTAAGACCGTCTCTTTGATAGTGTAACTGTCTTCTCTTCGTTCTTGTGGTTCGCCCGCAATGGCCGTTTCAATACCGCTGTCGTATTCGTCGTCGCTGTCGCTGTCGTTGGCATTTGTTTGGCACTGATAGCCGCGAATCGGTTTCTGTACGGAGGCCACATCGCTATAGGAAAATTCCTTTAGAAAACAGAAACTATCGGCGTTCGTAATCGAAAGAATTACCGCGTCTGGTCCGCACAGAGAAACGGTTAATTTCAATTCTTTAACCGGCGATCCCGAAACTCTGCTAGCCTCTTTAAACAGATATAACGTTGGTATCTTCAGAGTTTTTCTGTCTATGGGTTTCGTCGTTTTATACAGAATAGTATCGCCATCGTTAAAAGAATTAAATTCCACAAGTCTATCATTACAGTCTGTTATGGAAAACGAATTGCGTCTCATTATTTAGTTGTCGTCGTCGTCGTCGTCCTCCTCCTCGAAATCGTCCAAGTAGTCGTCGACGCTTTTATATATAAATATTTCGCTAAAAGACGTCAACAATTTATGAAGAGTGGGAAACTGTGTTGGAAAGTTGTACTTGTTGTCTTTAATCAAGTATGCCGTTAGAAACTCTTGAATTGTTATACATCCCGGTGTAGCTTTGTTTTTCGACAACGTTTTCACGTGCAACTTAAAGGGTTGACTGTTCTCGTAGAGCGATTCGTACACGTCGGTTAATATTAAAGCCACATTAGCGGGGTCGGCTTTATCGCAACATCTCGTATTGCCGCTATATTCGTAGTTGTTTAACAGAGCAGTTTCTACGCTTTCGTAGTCAATCTGTGCGGCGCTTCTATTCGTTTTAGTATTTTTATACTTGAAAACGGTTGACATTATGTTTGGGTTTAAGGCTCCTTCAGCTCGTTCTCCTCCTCCTGGTAGCAGTGGAAAAGTAGCCGCCACCAACGCTAAGGGTAACCTTTATAATAATACCAAAACTGCTCCGACTGCATATGATGTGAAAAAAAAATACAGTTAAACGCGAATTTGCGCAAAGAATGTCTTATTTTATTGGTACTCAAACCTTGAGTGAAACTGCCGGACAGTACATTTGTCTATCATTAAAAAAGACTAACGATAGGGATGGGGTCTTCAAGAATACAGTTCAATGGGTTTACGTGAATAAAAGTAAATGGAAAGAGGAGGAGTTGCCAACAAAGGCCTACGTGTTTTATAGACAGAACTTAAATAATGGCGTACACGAAGATTTAATAGAATTTCACAAGAACTTATCACCCGTCTATACGTCGGATGTGTATCACGTATTGGAAATACCCACACAACAAGTGGATACGCCCGTAGTGATACTATTGTTTGGGAAGGACCCGTATAAAGCGATAGACTTGCGAATATCTGAGCATGTTGTTAAAACGTGCCCCCAAAAGGTAAACCCCCCTTTAAGAAATGATAAAGAATTCTACGCGCTTTGTAGAGGGTTGGATCGTACCAACAACGCTTTCAATTTAGAAAGCTTAATGGGTTTCTTTCTCGCGTATATGAATTTATCTACTGACTATTTGGCAATAGAAAAATCGTTCGGCTACGATCAAAACACGAATGATCCGTTTCTCATTTACAAGCCCGTAAGCGGAACCTCCGCCATCAGTCTCAATGCGTCGTACGAGCGCGTTAGAGACGCCATAAGCGATTTCGCTTTCATAAAAATGAGCTCAAGGGATTCCGTTGGTTTGGTGACGAGCATAAACAGAATTCGATACAATAAGACGGAAATGGTGCGATCCGATGCGCAAGATATTTGTTTGCTGGACAGATTGAGAGCCAACGTAGCTCAGTTTGTGGCGTTAAATAGCACAAATATTCCCGGTAGTTATTCGGAAGCCGAACGAAGGTTTATTACGGATACTGCCGGTAGTATTAAGGAAAACGCGCTCCTTTTCATAAATATAATACACAGCGTCGACAGTTGGTATTTATTAGGAACTGGAGTGTTGAAATTCAACGACAACCTATCGTATGATATACAAAAATATCGCTTAAAAAATAATCCCACCGTCCGATCCGACGAAGCCATTAAATACTTCGTAGATCTCTACAAATATGTTTACAGGCGATAAACTCTGGGTGAAAGGATTTTCGTCTTCGAAACCGTTAAAATTTATCGTCTATTATCATATAGGCGGTCTGTTGGAGTGTACCAAAAAGACTACGATACTCATAGTCAAAGAGATTCCCAAGACGACGACGACGACGAAAACTCGTTCTACGGATGACGACAGTTCCATTACCAATAGCGTTAATATTGCCTGTAAGAGTATTTCGTGTTCGGCTCTGTGGATATCGGATGTGGTAACTTATCGCGTTGACAAAGCGCTGCTGACTGAGATCAATATTGTTGGAGAAATTTATTCATTACAAATGGTTTCATCTCAGAAAACGAACACGATTACCCCTTCAATTCCTACGACGACGAAAGTGTCTAAAACCATTAGCGTTGGTCATGCTAACGACGATAGCGATGATGATGATAATGACTATAGTAGCGATGGCGGTGACGACGACGACGACGAATGTGATGACGCGGTAGACGAACCACTAACAACCACGAAGCATATAATATTAGGAGATGCGTTGGAGAAAGGATATTGTCCGAGTGAAAACGATTTCGAAAAGTTGATTAACGTTATGGATTTTGAGACTATAACATTAGAGAGTGACGATAGCGCCAGCAACAATATCAATAATAGAACGAGAAAAGATTTAAAACCTCTCGAGTACTACGTATGTGATACCAATGGATGCGAATCGTTACTCGTAACTATTCCAAAAAAAGAAATACTTAAAAAGAATAATCGGAAAAAGCCAACACTGTCGTATTCGTCGTCGTCAGCTTTGTCTTTTTCGGTTAAAAAAAAACAAAAAGAATGCGAACATAAAAAATACTTTGTTTCGGATATATGGATAACTGAAAAAGAAGGACTACCGTTTAAAACCGTTGTTAGATACATTATATTCAGAAGATCTAAACATCCGGACGAGGTGTGTTTATTGTGTTCATTTACGAAATATTTAACCTCACATTATACCGATAAAACCATTTCAATATCGCAACCTTTGTGTTCAATTCTTACGAATTGCTGAGATAGAAAGCGACAACGGCTACTATTCAGTTTTTTTTTCATCATCATCATCATCGAGAAAAAAAAATGTTGTGGGTTGAGCGAATCTCATTGCTTTTGACTGTCTTAATGATACCAGTTGTGTGTATTAATCACGAAATGAGACTACGCGATATATCCTATGCGTACGGACTCGACGACGCTCTAACTAGACCTTTGCAGCAGACGAGCGCGCATTATAACGATTCTCTGCTCTGTTCACTACACACGCAATGCGTCCCTCAGACACAGATAAAAGGTAAAGGTATCTGTATTTTGTACGGGGACGCTGTCGTAACCACTAATGGAAAGATATTTAACGGCATTCTGTGTCCTCCAACGCATTACGATTTGATGTTCAGAGAACCCACAGAAGATAACGACAGTCCATTGTTGTTAGCAGCCAGAGGAAATCATTTAGTCACCACCACGAAAGCGGGTAATACGACTACTACGACGGCGGCGCAAACCTCGGCTTCTAGTGCCGCCGCCACGACACCCAATCCTCATCCGGTAACGGTCACCAATCCCGTAATGATTTATAGCAAAGCGGAAGAGAAGGAGTTGTTCGGACTTTTCGATAGTATAACTCCGAAAACCGCGTATTTAATAAAATACGATTCTCCGCAACACTCTTCTTGTCAATTCGATGAAAGTTCATCCGGAGTTCTCGCTAACGATCTGGCTAACGAGACGGAGGTGTGCTACCATTCTGGTAAACGCCGACTAATGTTGAAATCGGAAATAGAAGTTACTGGTAGTCACGAACGATGCATTTCCTTTTACCAGAAAATAGACTACGGCATGAAGAGCTATTCTATTGTGCAAAATAATACCGCTTTGCAGGAAAGGGCGCCGTATGCGTGGTCGCTATTAAGTCAAGAAGTATGCCCTGGCCTACCAGAATCCGGAGCATCGTCGTTAACTGCCAGTTTTGTAAAACCAATATTGTTCGCTATTTCTCTATGTATTTGTTTTCTATTACATTGAGAAATAACAGTGCAATATATATACTTTTGGTTGTTGTTATGATGGAGAGAGAATGCTATACAAAGAACAACGAAAAGAGCACGAATCATAGTTTTTTTTTTAACAACGTTTATAATCACTATTTGCTTGTTATTCGCATTGTACAATACAACATGTTTATAAATAAAAACATTCTACATACATATATAATCTCAATTTTTATATTTTCCAAAACCGGGGAGAAAAAAAGGGGGAATGTATAAGAAAAAAAGTGAGTATTAGCCGTTAGCGAGTAAATTATCTAGTGGAGTTTTAAACCTCATCATATCTCCTATATAATGATCACAAATGTTTTTATAACGATCAATCACAAATTTTGTGTACGTTTCGCACACCAAACCCTCTTTCTCGCATTCTTCACACATACCTTCTATACGACCCACACCTAGTACGGAAGCGTTAGCCTGACAAAAATAACAAATAGAAGTATCGTTTTTATCCAAAGTTTGTATGTCTTTTTCGTAATTGAAAAATACGTAGGACATCAGTTTGCAGTACTTTTTACAGAGGTCTACGATTTTCACCATATCCAACCATTCTGTGTACGTCGGATCAAACACGATGTCGAAATAGTCTTCGTGCGCTTCTTTAAGCCGCAGTATCAAGTTTTGTCTTCTCGTCGGCAAATCTATTCCTTTTCGTCTGGCGTCGACTGCGTTTACGAAATCTTGACCGGCATATTTTAACATCATGTAAGTCCATCGTTTCGCGTTCTCTATGTAGTTGGAGGTGAACAGACCAAGTTTTGGTTCTACTTTAGTTTCCACAAAGTTAACTAGATTTTTCACATCTTCGTATAAATCTTCGCCGGCGTCAGGACATCTCTCTAGACTTCTGAGTTGATACAAAAATAAACGTAGAGATGTAAGTTTGTTTATCTCTACGCAATCTTCGGCGTCTTTTAGCTTTTCCGAATCCATGGTCGTTTTGAGAGTATAAAGTTTTTTGTTTTAGTTCATTGGCCTTCCGTCCCTAAAATTTAACAAAATATCGTTAAATATATATATATATATTTACAACGTCTAGTAGCTAATTTAGAGAAACTATCATTATCACGAGTCTTTATCCAGGGACGGCATGAGCATTATATTGCTATCGTTCGCCTGTCTCATATCCGAGTAGGTGACGACTCTGTTCGGCTCGTACTCCTGGGATAAATACGTTAACGGCTGAGCGCTGGTTTTAGAAACTTTTTCTCCCATAACCACGCACTTGGTTTTATCCTCGGCGCACTCTGAACCGTATTTGTAAACATCCACTGGTGGTTTGGAGAGATATTCGTCGATCGTTGACGTCGACTGATCGGAAGGATTTCTGCTGCGTTGAGAAGACGGAGACATAGAAGAAGTCACACTGCTAGTAGACGATGCATTGTCTTTATAAGCTGAGACTACCGCCGTAGATTTATTCTTGTTTCTCTTGTTGGAAAACATTACAACCCTAAAAATTCTCCAAAAGACGTTACTGGTATTCGACTTCTAGATCCTTTACAATTCTCTTTGTAAATCCCCTCGTACTCGTATTCTAGAGTTCGTCCGTTGTCTATATCGCGTTTGGTGTAAACTCTAAAAGTCTTTAGCACTTTTACGTATAAAAAATAATTATTTTTATTAGGCGTTGTTGCGTCAAACTGTTTCGTAATAGGGTCGTATATCCAATCTCCACCGATTGAGTTAATATTATAAACTGTGAACAGCGGTTTTAATGTGGTAGATTTATTTAACGTATAAGAAGAGTCGTTAAAATAAATATGATAATCAAAGTATCGTTTTAACACGGTTTTGTCGCCCAATACTTCCACTTTGTGTCTAATCGTTGGAGCATCCGAGTCGTCATCTGAAAACCCGTGGTTGTCCAATATAACGCACAACAAATTCTCTTCGCCATCCTTTATGGGTAATTGCGTTATATAACCCCAAGTTATCCACGGCTTAATATCTTTAGCGGACGAAGTTGTACAACTGCATATAGTAGATTCGTATGAAGTTGCCGCTGACGGTATCCAATCTACGAAATCGCAGTCGACTATTGAAACGCAAAAAAATACGATAAACACGATTAAAGTTAGCCATATAGACATGTTTGTTTGTTTATTTAGTTTTTTTTTATTTCTTGCAACAGTTAACTTTTCTGTTCATTACAATCACCAATACCAGGTATACGATGATACAAAGTAAATCAACTATAGTGCATATTTTATGCGATAAACGGAAATACTTCGCTATCGACGGCGTTTTTAATATTTCGGAGAGAGTGCGCAGCTGGTGAGAAATATAACCCTCGTCGTCGTAATCTACTCTCGAAGTGGACGTTTGAGTTGTCGAGTCAGCTTGGAGCGGCTCGCAAAACATCACTTTCGTTATATTGATGGACATTCTCCTGATATGCTTCACGATATCGAAAAAGTCGTCGCATTCTTCCCAACGAGTGCTAGTGGTTAGATAGCCGTTACTGTCTATGGTGCGTATACTGTTCAACAACGAAGACGCATCCTTATAGTTGTCGTCGACTATAGTAGACGTCGTGGTGGTAGAGGTAGTCGCGTTGCTCGGCTTAGATTTAACTAATATAGAATTGCTAAGGGAAATTGGTCTTCCTGGCTCATATTGAGAGTCGACGGTAACCGTCAACAGAGCACAAATGAAAACTAGAAGGCGCCTTTTCATAATTTACAGAAAAATGTTAAAAATCTAGGAAAAATTTATATAGCTATAAAAAAAGTGACATAATGATAAAATAATACAAAAGAAGTGTAAAAAAAATACACTAGTGGTGTTGGTGTATGTATTGTCACCACCGCCTTCTTCGTCTTCGTAGTCGCTAGCTTGGCTGTCGTTTGGGTCTATTAGAATTATATCCAAGAAAGATGAGTCTTCGATCTCGTCAGCCGATGTCTCCAGCTGAAAGTTCGTTATTCTAGCGTTGTCATTCAAAGAGAATTTTTGGCACACTTGGAAATTTAACAAATTTCTATCTAAAACGCTAGAATAACGCGTCTTCAGCAAAGAATACCTGTAACCCTTGTGACATTCTATCAGATGCGTTTCATTTAGATAATAACGAGCTTCTTCGGGACAAATTAAATTCTGAAGCAAAAACGATCGAGTCGTAGAGTCATCTAACGGTTTCTCGAATGTCATCGATAAATATACGCAGGTATTCGAAGACACCAGCCATCCCGTAGACCGAAGTGGATTGTTCGTTAGACAATAGCAAGACTCTCCAAAAGTACTTATTTCTTGCGTCGGTATAACGGTTTGCGTCGACGCAATCGTAGACTCGACATCGACTACGGAGAGAACTCCACCAAACCCTTCAGTTATAATATCCTCGTCGTCGTAACAGACCGTGTCGTTGAGTCTTTCTATATGAAATATATAGCCTGGCCTATGGTTAAAAGAGACCAAACCATTATCTTCCATTACGGCATGACCGGCGACTCGTATCCAATTGGGATTAGAACCTCCGTCTACTAGCGCGTTGGTAGATTTATAACGAAGACAGGTTCTGTACTCTCCAGTAGAGTTGAAAGACCAGTAAGGAATGCCCTTATTTCGATAAATTTCCCACAAATGTGTCGAATTATGCTCTGTACAAAGACATGGAGTGCATGGTTCTTCTACATTCCACTCCGTCTTATTTATCCAGCGAGTATACGACCACCAAGGTAAGAAGACCTCCACGTAGTCTGGCTGAGAGTATCGGTCGACGACGACTAAACAAAGTTTATAATTTAAGAAACGCGGTTCGTAAATTACATTCACATCCGTCAGCGTTCCTAAATTGTATAGTTTATATAGCATAACTTCATCTAAAGTTTCTTCTGGACTAAACAGACTGTCGCCATCCTTTCTATAGAGAGTAATGTTAGCGTTCGGTCTATATAGTATACATATACAGTAATCTATTTCGTTTACCGGAGTCGTCGTAGACGTAGAATCGTAATAGGTTTGATCGGTCAAATAGTCATCCTTGCCCAGTTGATAATAATTGACGTCGTACTCTGGATAATCGTATACACCAACGGATACATTTATTAACCATAATACGATAGTTAGTTTTGCCGTCAACATGATTGTGGGGAGGGGAATATTGTTATAAACTAGTGTCCTAGAATAGATGGCGTCGTATTTTGTCGTCCACCATTTTAAACCCCAAAAATATAAAAAATATAATAACCGGTAAAGAACAGACGATTAGTATTATTGCAACGTTGTCAACTTCGTATATTTTCACATCACTAGCTCTGTAGTATATTAAAGCGAAAAAAAGGTATACTAATATAAAACTTAAAGAATACGTGAATTTCCACCATTTGTAGGTAAATGCTTGGCTTTCACTCCTAGGACTAAAAACGAATATGACTATCAGTAAAATTATAAATACGAAATGTTTACTGATATCGTTAAAATAAAACAACCAATCGTTGGAACTTTCGATATTATGTTCTGCCGCTAACAAAACTGTCGATCCCGCTAGATGTAGTATTAAACCTAAAGTGTAAATAAAACAGACGTATATGTACGTGGGTCTGGTAATCAAGCTAATCCCGAAGATCGCTTTCTTTAACGAGTGCGATAAAGTTATCGGATCGACTAACTCTTCGACAAGACTAAGAGTAACGGAGAATAAAAATAACGTGAACGTCCAGTTGGTTAGGTAGATGAAAACGTATTGGATTTCCTGCTGTATAAACTGTAAAGCGTACACTATATACGAGTAAATGGTGCAGAATAATAATGAAAAAAGGTAAAATTTTCTACCTTTAGATCCTCCTAAATATCTATATTCTTCGTTTTCGGTATTCGGTAAATTTACCATTTTTCATACTCGTAAATGAAAACGCTTTTGAACTATAAAGAGCCCAACAACCCTTCTAACATTTTTTTTTTGTACATATTTCCGTAGAAGATGAAGATAACGACGATGCTTTTTTTTTTTTACATTTACCCATTTTTTAGTAATACCAAAAATGATAATTTACTTATAACATTCGTTAATATTTTATGTTATTGGTATTTATTGTAACAAAAACTAAAATCTTTTCGATATAGCCGAGTTAACTGTTAAGAGGCGTGCTATAGGTTAATAGTATCGGCGACAAACAGTTATGAAAACCGTTATAGTTATAAGTATTCTAATGACAATAATTGGTAGAATACAATGTCAAGGTACTCATTATCATCTCTGTTCTTGCAATCGACTATCAGTAGGACTTACGTTATTCGATGACTTGGGAGTACCACAAGTTGGACGTGATTTTCCAGTAGGAAGATGTTATCCTTACATGAAAACTATATTTCGCAGCACTCCACCTAATAAAAGAGTATACGTAAACATACAAGAAAGTTACTATTATGTAAATGGCGACGGACTCGACCCCATCAAAAACTGTGAAACAACAGATGAAACCATATCGTCATTTTTAGTTGTGGCAGCCAATAGTAATTTGTATTACTGGAGGACTATGAATGATGGACTAACAAAATCGGAAGCGTACGTCTGGTGTCATACACATTTACATACTGATTTACTATATTTTAAAGATGATACGGAATTCATGTATTTCCAAAGTGAGTATAATACTAAAGTTACTACAAAGCCAGTCTCTAGATATATATGGACCGATGGACGAAATACTTCAGCGGATGAGTGGCGTTGGGGACATCCTACTACAAAGATACAACTACCCGTACAGACAACTGGAAATAACGGTCAATGTCTTGCAATGAATACAACGTATACTCTATTATACGCTAAACCATGTACGGAACGGTATTCTTTCATGTGTAGATTAGATTATGTAGACTATATGAATACTGCTGCGCCGACGACACTCTTTACGACCACGCCAACTCCTACTACCAGCACACTTACTACTACTCGTATTACTACTCCTACTTCTACTGCCGCTGCTATAACTTCTCCTACTACTAGTAATAAAGTGCCGATTACAACATACGATGTTTCTTCGCGTGGTCCTTTGCGGTCGAGTATTAGTCCTGTAGATATAATAACTATGTCTCTAAATAGTAGTAGTTATAGTAGTAAAACAGATTTTTACGATATTTTAGTGATAATTTTCCTTCACATGTTCCTTTTCGGTAGAATATTAGTCTCGTAGTAGTAATAATATATTAGTAATTCACATTTATCCCTTGTACATATAAATTCATTTTATAATTAATGAAAGCTCAAAAATGAGAAAAATGTTTCATTGTCGCTACTAATCACTTGGTTGTATTGGGTAAATACTATAGGAGAAGTCATCATTGAAATAGTTGATATAATATGTGGTTAAATTCGGCATTCGTAAATAAATTATGAAGGTCGTTATTGCTATAACTATTATATTTTCATTATGTGGTGTATTTGTGTATGCAGAAAACTCACTTCCTCCAAATCAATGCGGTTGTGCCACAGGAGTTGCAAAACTTTTTTTGGATACTAAAGATACACATACGTTAATGACCGATTTGGACGCTGGTAAATGCGTTATATTGTTAGAGAAAAAACAATCCGGGTTTTTGTTTCCAGGAAGCGTGTTCTATAAAATAAGATATGACTTCCACACGGATGAGACTCTTCTCGTATGGCATAATGTAATCTTAAAAAACTGTAGCGACATCGATAATGTTACGTATGTTATAATAGGAAATCATAATCCTCCAACAACGACAACACCTACAACAACCACAACCCCTACAACTACTACTACAACAACTCCTACCACAACTACGACAACACCAACGACAACTCCTAGTACAACTACTACTCCTAGTACAACTACTACTACAATAACTCCTACCACAACTACGACAACACCAACGACAACTCCTAGTACAACCACAACCACGACAACTCCTACAACAACAACGACAACTCCTACGACGACAACTCCTAGTACAACCACAACCACGACAACTCCTACCACAACAACGACAACTCCTACAACGACCACGACAACTCCTACAACGACAACTACAACTCCTACCACAACTACAACTTCTACAACGACAACAACAACTCCTACCACAACTACAACTCCTACAACGACAACAACAACTCCTACGACAACAACGACAACTTCTACCACAACTACAACTCCTACAACGACGTCTACGACGACAACTCCTACAACGACAACAACAACTCCTACCACAACTACAACTCCTACAACGACGTCTACGACGACAACTCCTACAACGACCACAACTCCTACAACGACAACTACAACTCCTACAACGACAACTCCTACAACGACCACGACAACTCCTACAACAACGACAACTCCTACCACAACCACGACAACTCCTACAACGACAACAACAACTCCTACAACGACGTCTACGACGACAACTCCTACAACAACTACAACTCCTACAACGACAACTACAACTCCTACAACTCCTACAACGACGTCTACGACGACAACTCCTACACCGACCACGACAACTTCTACAACGACAAAACAGACAACACTCACTACAACTACTCCTACTACAACAATTACGAATATTTCGACATTTTTGCAAACGCTGAAGACACAGACAACACTCAACATAACTACTCCAACTTCAAGAATTGCGAATATTTCGACATTTCTGAAACCGATGAATAACAGCTATCTACCCAAAAGAGGTCGCTTTATGATACAACTTACAGATGAAACTATTACCACAGAGGAAAATAATTATAAGTCCATATACATAGAGTATATCGATAACCAGAATGGTAGTAATAACAATCATTTTGGTTATAATACGTTTATAATTGCAATCCATTTACTGTTGATAGGGACTGTTGTATATATAATAAAGTACTAAATATATTTCTTCAATTTTATTGAATTATTATTGAGATCATGTTTCACAACAATAAATTTGTTAAAAACTATTTTTATATACTGGCATAATTTTTAAACGACTAGTAAAATGTAAATACATATATACAAATACAAATATTGAAAAAAAGTGTGACAATATATATACACTCAACCGTAATAATAATTTGTTGGAGCGTTGTACGACTGATGATCCGGATACTGTACGACATTTGAATCATCAGTCGTACTCGAAATAGTTGTATACGCTCCATATATATTGTTGCACACTGAAGACGGATCAACGGTTACCGTCGAATAAACTGTCGTCGTCGCAGTCGAGGCATTGTCATTATATGTTGGTAGCTGAACATTGGGAACAAATGTCCAGCCACCGTAATGTGGTCCTCCGTCCGTTTGTTCGGTGGTAATTTTCTCAGTTTTCTGACTGGAGTGATCTGTTGCGTCTGTGAAATTATACGCGTTGTCATGATGAGAATGTTGTTGTGAAGGCGATTGCGGTCTTTTGCAATCTTTTCTATGATGGTCATACCGAGAGTTTTCTCTTTCTCTTCGGTTATAGCCATGTCTGTCCCACTCATCCCCGTACCTTGCGTGACCCGAAGAGGTCGCGCGTTTTGAGTAATCGTACGGACTATGTCTGTTACTGCTACTACTGTACACTCTGTCCGATTCTTCAAACGATGTAGAATGTTGGCTATGTCTGTAGGTGTCAGACGTCGTCCGCGAATGATATTTTCTGTGTCTATAGTAATCATTTTCAGGAGTCTTGTTGTTGTTATAGTTCGATCTACTACCATAACCAGTAGAAGCGGTACAAGTTTCGCTTCTTCTACTGTCATATCCTCGGCGGTACGAGCTGTCAGACCTGTCGTCGTTAGCTCTAGTACCGCTAGCACTTCTGTGCCGGTGATGCGTTGATTCTTCATACGTGTTTTTAGAGGATTTCGGAGCAGTAGATGAGCGTCTACGTTTAGGAGACGGCATGACTACAGACCTTCTTTGACGGCCAAAGTGAAAAATTCTTTTCACCAGGCAGCCAAACTCGCCTCTCGACATATTAAACATTTCTGCGAAGTCTGGAAGGGAATTGCCTAAATTTGTATATCTGTCACCAAAAACGTATTTCCTTACTACAACGCCTAAAGATAAAAGTTGTAAACAATATCTGAGAAATAGAAGTTTATTAACATCGGACAAATTACGCATGCGCTCACCAATATCAAAATGATGCCGAAAACCGCATTGGTTTACCACATGAGGTAGGTTGTCGTACAAACTTGCAGAAAGCGACGTCATCGATAGACGCTTATTAACTTTTCTGGCATATTCCGTCAAACAAGGCTCATCAAGAAACGCCGATAGCGTTTCTTTAATATCGTCTACCAAATCATGATATTTTGGCGGAGCTTTGTCATCAGAGTCTTTGATTTTGTACGCCGGCGGCATCTGTACCGAAATGGGGTTTGGAGTTAACCGCCTCTTGGCGTCTGACACGCTCTTTCGGTATCTAAGAGGAGTCCTATACGAGGCTGTTGCTTTTATTCGCCTACTATTTGGACTCAATTTCGGTATCCTTCTACTTCTAACATCCACCGAATGTTTTTTGGGTGAAGAAGAAGAAGGAGTTGGTGAACGAGCTGGTGGCGACGCCTTCGATTTGTCCTTATTCTCGAGACTCCGTCTGTTCCTGGGCGAGTTAGTCTTTGAAGACTTGTTGTCTCGTTCAGTCGTTGGAAGAGCGTCCGTCTTGCTATCGAAACCAACTACGGATTTCATAGCTCTAGCGTTGTCTTCGTCGTCAGAAGATGACTCACTAGAAACGGACGGAGATCTCGATTTAGTTGGTAAAACAACTTCTCGTTTGTCCGTCTTTGGTGATACAGCCTTCACCGTTTCTTTTTCGTCGTTCAATTTCCTAACTTTTGGCTGCGGAGACCTCGTCCTAGTCAACGCTGAAACTCGTTTAACCGCGAACCGTTGACCCGTCGCAGTCACATACATCCTCGAACCATCCTCAGACTTCACAACATTAGAATTGTTACATTTATTATTATTATTACTACAACTACTATTATTATGTATAAGGAGAAGGTTTGGTGTTCTTAGCGTCTCTGAATTATGAGAATGAGAAACGTTTTCTTCTGCGGTAGAAGAAACTATTTCTCCATCCTCATATTCAGTATTAGATTGTTGCTGCTGTTGAACACCAGCCTTCTCTGTTTCCTTGTCACATTCTTCTAATAAAATGTCATTGGTGTCCACATTTAAATCAACCACGTACTCATCGTCAATTTCTTGATTAGTAACGCGAACATTAGGTGTACATGGTCCCCAGTTTTCTTCCACATAAGAAAAACTGGGAACAACAAAATGTTCCATTGGTACATCGTTGATATCATTTTCTATGTCATTGTTGTTGTTACCACTTTCTGTGGCGTTTTCAGTTTCGTCGTCATCATCGGAGTCGACTCCTTCCTCATCAGTTTCATTTTCTGATTCCGAAGATAAATCCTCCATTTCTCTATCTGATGCGAACTTAACATTCTCCTCGAAATCGTATCCATAAAGATCTGAAAGTAAAAAAAAATCAGAAATATAACAATTAACGTTAAAATAAATAAACAACCATCATATTTCAAAAAAAAAGAACATATCAAATGCGATAAATTGTCAAACTCAATTATAATACACGCGATATGAGTTGCAAGTTAACATTAGAAAAAAAAATACACCAACCTAAATTTTCAAAGTCGTCGGTGACTTGATTGTTGGTAGTTGTAATTTCCTCAGAGTTGTTGTTGCTAACTTCTTGTTGTTGAGACATTATGTTGTTAGACGGTAAAGTTTCGTCGTTAAAAGATGAAATAAATTCACTGTAAATTAGTCTTGTCACCTCGGTGTCCATAAATAAAATGAGAATCTAGTGCGGGTGCGCTTTATATTAACGTAGTAGTATGACGTCATACAATACCCGCCCACTTTAACGTTAAATATAAAGCCGCTTATCTAATAGCTACTGCATTATGTAAAAAACTTACAAGGCAAAAACACCTCTTTATTAATACATATTAACGGCGTGAATAAAAAATTAACAATTAATATAAACGAGTAACAGACTCGACGCCGACTACTACTACTACTACTACCACCACCACTACTACTACTACTACTACTACTACTACTACAAACTCTTCTAGATATATATATAGTTAACAAAGATAATGTATTTTCCGTTTAGGGTAGATTTTCATGGTGTTAATAAAATTCGATGTGGTAAAGAAGGCGCATCGAAAAAGAGATCGGCTTCAGCTGGGAAAACATTGGGTAGAAAAAGACAGTTTCCAGAGGAGTCTACGGCGATATTCGAATTCGAAAACAATTTCAATTTTATAAAATTACTATGCGGAGTAACGTTCTCTATGGAGTTGAGCGAGCCAGGTTCGTCAAACATAGCTTTTCTCGGAGACGAGTACAACGATGAAGCGCTACCGACTGGTGAAACGGACGAATATACCCATGAGCATCTAATGGAATATATTGCTAGAGAAATCTATCACACATGTAAAATGGACCAACTGGAAGAGGGACCGTTTTCTTTTATATGCCATGTGAGCAAGTATCTAAAGGATCGGTTTGACTTGAAAAAGGACGAGTTGTCGTCAGCAACGTGTGATAAACTGAACGCCTTCTTCGACAGGATTCTACCGAATAGAGCTAATCACGATTCGAAACAGTTATTGGAATATGTGGATTCGCATATAGTTGTCGGAGGAAGATGGTTTCAAATGGTCCGATCTTTTCGAGTTTACACCGACATGCAAAGCTGTGAAGAATTCGTTGGCCCGTACTCGCACTTGGCGAAATCGCACAAAACCTATCAAACTTCGTGCTCTCACCATCACGCGAAAATAGCCAAGTATCAGAAGTCTCTGGAGGATCGCTTTCTCTCGTGGTGGCTGACAGCCGTAGACTATATGGAAGAAGAGTTATTTATGCAAGACACCCTTATGAAATCTTTAGAGAAACTCTTCGACTACGATACGATTTTATTTTCGTCTGGGTTTCAATGTCAGAATCCGGGAGAAACGAGTGGACTAAACAAGATGATACTAGACACTCTAGACGATCCGGATTCCGCAGAGCTTTTCAAGGCGTCGACCAAGTATCAGGAATATGTGGTGGCTCTTTCTAGAGTGAGCGGAGTCTTGACTCCTGAAGAAGTCATTTCTAGTTATACCGGTATTAAATCTATCCGTGTCTTCAACATATGTCAAATAACGGAAAGATTTAATACCAAGAGAAACAAACGCACGGCTAAAGATGATCTCATGGACAAAATGAGGGAAAAATCTATGATTAAATTGAAAATGGATATGGATGTTTTACGCGAATCTGTGGGCGCCGAATCGGTCGATGCGGCTGTTAAAATGGTGGAAAGCGAGCCCGTGGCGTCGACCAGTTCGGCGTCCGATTTTCAAGAGTCCGAGAACTATGCGGAGAAAGCGACTAAAATGGTATGCACAGTGGATTGCGGAAACAATTCAATGATGATGGAAAGAGTGGAGGACTCTTCCAGCACTGGCATGTTTTCGATTTCCGAAAATACACTGTGCGATAGAGCCGAATCCGCCATAGAATTGCTACACGAACGCGGGGACACTAAAGAAGTTTTAGATCATCTACAACAGTTCGTATCTCTCAATTCGCACATCGCAACCGAAAACTCTTTGCCCGGACTAACGAAGATATCTGACTGTCCGGCCGAAGAGTTTTCGGTGTTTGGAAATTTAGAAAACTCTAACAAAGGATTATTATATACGAAGCTGATGTTTGATGACAGTGTCTCCGCTGACGTCGTAGATAAAATTTTGAAATAGATTAGTATAAATAAAAACATATAGCAGAATACTCAAAAGCCACCTATGCAGTTGTCAAAAGAGCAGAATAATCTCAAAAAAAAAGGGTATAAACTATATTTTTAATTCGCGTTTATTCGTTGTTCGTTCCTGTTATTTGTATACGTTCGTTGTGATGTTTTTTTTGTGGTATAACTACCAGTTATAAATGAATGTGTGCGTGTTCGTGTTTATTATCAATTTCGTCTAACGAAGAAAAACAAAACATATTGTGTTATGTTAAACCATTTCCCAGTGACTTTTTTATTTTAAATATATATACATTTCAAAATCTTAGTAATATATACCTAGGTTATTTTTTTTCATATATCATACACTTTTTTATTACATTGTTATTGTTACCAATTCAATTTTTTTTTGTTGTTTTACCTCTTAGTGCTATTACCTCTAGTATTCATTCAGGAGATTTTCAATTGTTGTATTTGTAGTATATATGATGGTATGATTGTTCATTGTATTGGCGTTGTTATGAGAAAAACATCATGTAAAACTGTTAGATGGCAGTTTTTTTTTACTGACTAAATAAAATTTTTATTTAACCCCATTCGTTAATTTTATTTTTATCTGGTTTGCCCATATACAATCCAGTTTCACTAGTCATAACTTCTTCTTATCCTTCGACGCGCGAATATGATTAACGCCGTACTAAATAGCGACGAAGATGAGGAGGATTATCGTCGTCGTAAACTGTTAAGAACAGATGGTCCCGGACCAGATGATTATAAAAATTTATTGAGAGCGAAAAGCGCCTTGTTAGACAACGGCGATTATAGCGACGATGAAGACCGCGGCTACAATAATAGTAGAGCGGCTATCGATGAGGAGGCTGAAATAGCAATGTTTAAGTTAGATACGCTAGACACCATAGTCGAAGAATTCGTTAAAGCTTTAAACGATGACTCGTTTAAATTGAGCGTTTTATACAAAAGAGACAAGATAGCTTTTAGACGTCTGTCGCTAACCGAGAAAAAAAACTTCAAACAATTTCTACTGTCCGTGATAGAGCGTCTGACTAAAAACTACGATGCTCGCAAGAGTGACGAGTTGGACGAACTGTTCAACGACGAACCGATTTATCCCAAAGTTAATCCGTCGGCGTCTAGGCTAAATCCCGAACTACGCAAAGAAGCGGCGAAGTTACCGGTAGACGTAGACATAAGATACAACCCGGTCGACGACTTGGAGAAAACAGAGAAAATAGCTACGCTAAACGACATATTCACTTTCGAGGATAAGGAAGCTAAGAAGCTTAAGGCTAGACGCAAGAAAGTGAATAAGATACTGAAAATACTCTGCGAAATAGAGACGGTGCATCCCACTTTAAAAAGCGTCAATATTCATTACATGATAACACAGAACCCCCCTTTTGTTACGAGGCGAGACGAGATTCTTACGACGTACAATACGTCGACCAAGTGGTCGAATTGGAGTAACTATAATTCCCTGTGGATGAAACTTCAGAGCACTATAGACATATCGACCTCTCTGGAAACTTTCGTAATCAAAGAGTTTTTTCATTTGAAAAACAAGGCTTTCAAACGAAAAGTCATCGTAGAGCTCATAAGAGCGCACACCGAGTCTCTGGTAGACAACACGTTATTAGACCCGCTAGACGACGACCACAATATTTCCATACTGAAAAAAATCAGGTCTAGTCTGATGGCTGAACGGCGAGCGGAGGATTATAAAACGGATCGAGAGCTCAACAAAATCGCGTGGTCGTATGCTCAGGATAAAATACAGAAAAACAAAAGAAAGTACTTGGTCGTCGTGGAGAAAATAGAAGAGTCCGTTTTGAAGCAGTGTTTAAATTGCATGCAAGAAATAGCCTTCAAGTGCGGTTCGTTTCTAGAGAAACAAGTTAAACTCTATATAGAATACTGTTTCGCGGGCGAATACGTGCCTTACGTGAAGAGAAGCGATGTAGACTACTCGGAGGAAACTTTTTCTCTACGAGAGTCATCCGACAAGTCGGAATTCTTATTCGACAGCATGATAACCGATGACTCTACGTACATCATTCCCAACCCCGAACACATAATCGTGATTTTCCACAAAGATACTCAAATGTACGAAGGAAGGTATCTTCCCACGAATGCGGAATTACAATTTCTCGTCGACGCGGGCAACGGAAGATTCGCCGAACAACTCTTAGCTTTGGAAATTAAGCACGGAGGAGTCACCGCTAGAATAGAAGACGCCGTAAAACAAAAACCCTACATAATAGTTGAAGTGAAAACCGAAAATTCGACTAAATCTCAACAGCAGCAAATGAAAGCTGTTGGAAAAAAACGCGATTGGGATAGAAGTTCCGCGAGAGGCGCCGATGGCATAAAAAGTTATACTAGGCGCGGCTTTGGTAAGCGAAAACGATACGATTCCGATAGCGACGAAGATGACTACGACGATTACGGCGACGACGACGAATACTACAAGAAGAAATACATTCGCGAAGATATGGGTGAGATGAACGGAGATATAAAAGATTTGAAGAAAAAACTAAATAAATATCAAACGATGGCCAAGGTACCGAGGATCATTAGACCTTCTGCTAAAACTGTACGAGGCGAAGGACCATTCACCTACACCCTGAAAGCTCCTCCTGCCAGGCGAAGTGGCGATAGAGGAGGTGCTGGTGGAGGACAACGTCGAAGCTCTGGAGATAGAGCGTCTGCGCCTTCGTCGTCGAAAGCCGATCAAATGCTTTCAACGAAAATCGGCAAAGAAGATCTTTACAAAGAAATGAATCCGTATAAAATGCCTCGAGTGGACACACTCCATCCCGATCTATATTACTCTACGGATGCCGAGAAACAAGAGGCTAACATGCGATATAAAACCATGATTTTTCACGAAAAGAATGTGGCCGATCTAGAGAAAGAATTGATTAAAACGCGTCAGAAAGAAGACGCGCAGCGCAATAAAGATCTAAACAGCTTGAAAACCATGAAGGAAACTCGAAAGACCGATTTGGGAAAGATTTCAGAAGCCATAAAAACGCTGGAAACTTCTTTAAAAGAGAAACAGTCATCGGCTGGTGACGATTCGGGCGTGGGTTTGTTAGATACGGAAAAGTTAACCAAAATAGTTCAGTCTGGGTTTTCGGATATGCAAGAGATATATAAAAACTTGACGAGTCAGTTACGAAAAGTAGGAATAATGTTAGACTCCGAGGCTGATAGCGCTGTTGGGCAGGGCGCAGAGGGAGACATGTTTAAGCACTTTAACGATAGCATCGAAACTAGAGTTGCGCTACACGAAATAAACGTACACGAAAAAATATTCAAAGCGCAAATTTTGTACAATGAGACGACGGAAACTTTACAGGCTCTACTAGCCAATATTAACACTAGTGGTTCAGACAGAGCGCATAGAGTCGCTGGCGACACAGGAATCGCTGGAGCGAGCACTGATCCGGAAATAGCGGCGATAATCGACGGTGGAGGACCGAACAACAATGTATTCGATCCGTCGACGGTAAACATACAACCTCCCACAATGTCAGAGTCGGAATTCGATTTTCTCTTTAAAAAACACGACGCGTCTATGAGTGTAGTTCAAGCTCGAAACGTCGATGGCGAAGGAGGATGCGATTTGGGAGAAGGCACTAGTGATGGACGAATTCGAAAACGAAAAGGTGGCGGTGGTAATGGTGGTGGTGGTAGGAATGGTACTGGTAGGAAATCCGATAGATCCGTAGTAAACGCGTCGGTGAATATGGTTTCCAAACAAGCTTTCGACGACGTATTAGAAAGACTCAGAAATATGGATTTGTTCTCTAGCAAGCTAATAAAGATGTCGGATAAATTGCGAGACATGTACAATAAAGCGCTCGGAGACGGCAGCAAAGCGCAACTGGAGCTGGATTTGCGCAAGAAACAAATAGGCGACTACCAGAAACTAATCAAAACACTACAAACTCTCCTTAACAGTCAAATTAGAACTAATAAAATGGAAATTAGCGCATTTAAAATTAAATTCGATTCGTTCATAGAATCCGTTGCGCAGCAGATGAGGAAGCAAGCGGAGCGAAATGAAGAACAGAACTCGGCTATCACTAATTTGAGACAAAATCTGGTAGAATCGTCGATGGTTAGATTGAATGATATAAACGAGTTCACAGACTCCGTAAACGACGACGCGACTTCAGCAACGAGCAAACTGATTCTCTTATTGAAAGAACAGAGACAGGATATGTTGGACGATTGTCGCCGTAGATTCGAAAACGCGCAAACCGCTTACGAAGAGAAAGCAGGAATCTCGGACACCTTGAGAAATAGAACGAGAAATAACTATATAAACGATAGATATGAAGACAGACAGCGGTACGATATAGCGTACAGGGCTAACGAAGCGGAGAATAACGAGAGACAACAAAAAAATGAACCCATCATGGATCGAAATAATACGTTTATCAGAGATTTAAGAACGGAGCGCGAGAATAAAACGAAGCAACTATCACAGCAACCACTCTCCTTAATCGGACAGAGTGGAAATAACAACGGTGATGGTGGTGGTAGTGACAATAATCCTGGTGGTAGTAACAACGGAATCGGTATAAATGATGCAGGAGTTGGCGCGGGCGTCAGCGGTAACGGTGGTAATGGTGGTGGTAGTAGTAGTAGTAGTAGCTCTGATGGAGAAGGTGACGGACATAATAGTGAAGTAAGAGGGCCTCCCGGTAGTCATCTGTACGGGCCGATTAATGATTTAGAGCAGATAAAAACTTTAGATTTGAACGCCATGACTCTCGCCGAACGAGATGCTGTAACTAAAGCGGTCACCATACTAGTAGACGACAAAAAAGCCGCGGACGCGATAGATACTGCGCATTCAAAAAACAGAGAAGCGATTGAGTTGGAACGCCAAAAGACGGAATTAGAACTACAGAAAAAAATAGAAGAACGGCGATACGCTAGAGATATGAATAGAATATTAAGCGTGAAAAAGAACTTCGATAAAGTGAGAACATTCGACCGCGAAAACACCACGGTGACCGCTTTTAAAAGAGAGTTGGGAGAAGACGTCGGCATTAAGCCGCAAATAATAGAACTGAAAGAGGGGCAGATCTACAGGTCTGCCAACTTTGGGAGGCCGGCTAAGTACATAGAAAAAATACAGATTAATTGCGCGAAAGCTTGGTTTAATGCCGTGAAACATTATTTCCCCGTGACGAAAAAAGTTCACGAAACTGGAGCGAAAATCGTCTATCCAAACTATAGCATAATCTACAGCAAATACGTCGTACCAACGTTACAACTCCTTTATGGGCGAAATTTGGACAGTTTTAGAATAGATGACAAGAGCGTATTATTTACGAATCAAGAGAACCGCTTCGCTTTCTTCTTTAAAGAAATGCTAGATAACGAGGGAGAAATAGGAATATATAAACAGTGTGAAATGGCGGTAAGAAACAGAATAAAGAAATTGTCGATTAGAAAACAGTAACAATTCGAGTTTTAAAAAAAAAAAAAGCGTATTACTTTAAATTTATTTTCTTTTTTTTTTTTGTTTCTGAAACATTATGGCTACGGGTGGTCGACGACGGTTAATCGGGAGTTCTAACGATGGCGTTAAGAAAAAATCTATCCTAATGCCATCGTTGTTATCGCCCGACCAACTATCTAATTATTCCGGGTATGATGGTCGAGACGCGGAAGTCGATTCGGCATATTCTAGTATATCCCCATATTCACTCGCGCCAAGTATACAGAGTAACCAGAGTAAACAGAGTAAACAATCAGCACAAACTAAATTGTGGTCAGTTAAACCTGATGAACAGAAAAACGCATACACTTCACTGGATAATTCTTCTCAAACTGGGAAAACAAAAACGCCGACTTTACAATCACCGGGTATGCTTTCTGGCGCGCCGAAAATAAGACCTTCACAAGGACCACCAACTATGGGGTACGATGTGTCCACGTCAGTAAAACAGATAAGCCCATCTTATAGTTTACAACAACAACAACAACAACAACAACAACGACAAGAACTAATCGGTGACTCAGTAAAAGAAACCCCGTCGTTAAAGCAAGCGGAAACCGAAAAGAAAACTGTGCAGAATAAAAAAGATTCTGAAAAACTAACTACACAGAATAAAGAAGCTTTAAAACGCGCTAAGAGGCTGGTGGAGGAAGGCGAGCAATTAAGACGTTCTAGGAGGCTAATGGATAAAAACGAGGCAAAAATAATAAGTAGTGAAAAAAAAGATCAACGACGGCTCATTGCTGAAGCGCGAAGAGAGGAGCAACATGCGCTTCTAAAGAAGGAAAAACGCAAAGAAAAAAAAGCTCAGGCAAGCAAGAAACGTGCGCGAGCGAGACCCATTAAGAGACTAATTCTTAGATCTCCTGCGGAATTGGCTGCTTTGTATAGAATAGAAGAAGATTTAAAAAAGAAGAAAATTTTGGAACAAGTTACGAGTAGAAGACTTCGCTTTGCCGTACGTTGTTTACAACAAGAGGGAGATAAATTGGGTCTCACAGACAGTGAAATGGCGGCTATACGGAACGGTGGTGTGCATATAGACCAAGTGCGACTCGGAGATCTCTCGTATGCTATAGATAGACTGGATAACGAGGGCTACCTAGCTTTGGCTGCAGCAACGTATATAAAAGGACTACAAAATGTTACAGTAGATGAGCAAATTAAAAACATGGACATATACGCTCCCTTAGACGGATCTCCTCACGATGGAAGCGATGCGTACGCTTACAATGATTTTTTTAGCGATCGGGAGTCATCAGTATCAGACATGGAAAGCGATGGCGAGGAGGAAGATTTAGATCTTGGTGACGAAGCTTGCACTATTCCGAATACAAATTTTCCGTATGCTGCGGGCGCGTTAAGCGATGACGACGGTTACGATGACGGATACGTGTATAAAACGACAAGAGTTCCCTTACCACAAGTAGAGTATAGTGTAACTGTCGAAGACACTCCATCTTTGATGAGTCGCGTTTCTAATAACGTTAGTTGGCTCTGGGGGAGACAAAAACCCGAGACGACGACGGATACTAGAAATAAAAACCCGACAGAATATATAGAGATTAAAGTTAGAACCGATCAAGAAAAAATTGTAAGCCCCGAGGATGCACAGAACAAAGATGGAGCGACTTCTGATCATAACTCGCTGACTGTAGAAGAAGACCGACAACAACAAGAACGACAACAGCAAGAGAGAATAAAAAATTGTCAACCGCAACCACGCGCTAAAGGATTGTCGGGTCTAAAAAAAAAACCGCATAAAGGCGTAACTAATGATAGTGTTGTTGGAAGATACAATACAAAAAAATCACCTCTACAAAAACTGGATACAGCGCTGCTGAAGGGTGTGTTAGAAGAATCTAATAGTGGTTCAAATAAACTAACTATTGTAGATAACTCTAAGGGTAAGACAAAGGCAAAAGTCGGTGGCGTGATGGATAAAAGTTTGTCTACGATGCTAAGCGTTGTTAACAGCAGTCGTGCTGCGGGGACTGAAACGAGCAATACATTATCTCCTAATAGCGCACAATCTACGAGTGTATCATCATCATCACCTAGCGTGAGTAATCATGTACCATTACCCGACGCCGTTGCTACTCCCACTGCTGCTGCTACTACTACTACCGTTATTAACTTCGATCAGTTTGAAGATAAAATAGGAAAACTAGAAACGTCTTTAAATAAGATTGTCGAAGATAATGTTACCAATTCGTATGCGTTAGCGGCAAGTGTGAAAAATAATACGCAGGCGCTACAGAACGTATTGGAGCTAGTGAGCGAGTTTTCCGTGCGAGAAAACACCGCTATGAATATGTTGTTAAGAAAAGCTAACGAAAATAAGAACGATGTAGAGATGGCGAATGCTTTATGGGATGCCGTCGGCGAGATAAACAAGAAAATGTCTGAATATGCGAAAAGCCACTCGACGCGAGAACAATTACAACTAGTCGAAAGCAACCAGACCGACCTGATCCGCAACATGAGCGAAAATACGCAACAAATTACGCAGGAAATGGTTAACAATCAAAAAATGGTTTTTACGGGGCTGAATGACCTCTCCAAGATAGTGAAAAACTTAACGCCAGTGACAACTGCTAAAGATATAAACGAAGTCGCTTTGAAATCTATGCAGCAAGTGATAGACTCTTTATCGGAACAACAAGAACGAATGGGAGCGACGACAAACGCCACTATAAACAATTTAGCGAAAACTTTGAATGCGACTTTGCAGACAGTGGAAGCGATGAAATCGGGACAATATCAGCAGAGTCAGTCCTCGTCGTCGTCGTCGTCGTCGGAGGAGTTACTCAGAGACACGTCGAGGCTCTTAACGAATGCGTTTACGACGTTTATAGAAATGTCAAAGCAGATGCAGCAAGCACTAGATACAATGACAGAACAGTCTATGAATCACAGCCAAATCGCCTTAGCCCCCATTGGTACTTTTAACAGCGAGCTTTTATCGCAGAATCGGAACAATACGGAAGAGTTGCGAAAAATAATTAAAACACAAATAGAAGGCATGAAGGCTATCACCGAGAAAAACGCGGAGATGGAACAATATCGACAGACTAGCGTAGAGACGCTGTTAAAGCATATAGATGACAAAAACGATAAGTTGTTAAACCAATTTGGAAAACAATTGACGGAAACTCGAGAAAGCGTTAAAGCGATGCAATTGGATCTCGCTGCTGCTGCTGCTGCTAGTGGCGCAGGCAGCGGAGGCGGCGATGGCGGTGGCGGTGGTGGTGGTGGCGGCAGTGGGAATACTACAATGAATGCGAATAATAAACCCGCGAAGAAATCGACTGGCTCGTCTCCACTATTGGCGGCGAGCGGAGGATCTGGTGATCCGGGAGGAGGAGACGATGGTTCGGGTTTACTTAAAGTTTTAGATAATATGGCTAAAACGTTCGATCGGTACACGAACGCAATCGGAGCGATGTCTTCGCGTCCGCTTCAAATAATACAGCAGCCCGAAAAAGCTGCACCCACTCTTCCAGACAAAATAATCGTTAAGATAGAAAACGATGAACAGCTAGGAAGCTCCTTAAATAGAATAGAAAGCTCATTAGATGGAATTCAGCGGAGTGTTGCAGCAGCAGAAAGAACAAAGCAATCGAATGCTCCGCAGCAGCCTCAACAGCAACCACAACAGCAACTGGTAGTGCCGGACAAAATTACGCTACAGGTAGAGGGACCATTAACGGACTCGAATGCGAATACCCAATTAATTGCTACATTCTTAGCTAATACCGAGACTATGATGGAACGAGCAGACGAACGAGTGGTGGAATTAATGCGATTGTTGAAGAATAAAGAGTCGGAAAGCGGCGGCGGCGAGTCGGCGAAAGCTTCGAAATTTAACATAGCCGAATACGATCGTCTTTTCACAAACACTATAACCGCCTTTAGAGATACGATAAGCGAACAGGCAAAGCTATTGAGAGAGACGGCGAATAGCAGTAGAAGTCAACAGAACGACTTTTTTACGAACATGCAACAGACGTACGATAAACTAATAAACGCGACCATAGAAGCGCAATTGTCGAAACTCGAGAAACTCGAGAAACTACAAGAACAACGACACGAAGAAATCCAGAATAGATTACAGGAACAAAGCGAGCGATTGTCCCAACAGCAACAACAGCAGCAGCAGCAGCAGCAACCGCAGCCACAAATTAATGTTTCGTTGCGGGAAGACGTGAAAATGATAACGGACGAGTTGAAAAAGTACGGCGATGAAATGAAACAATTGACTATTGAAAATCTTAAAGCGCAACAGGAGCAGCAACTAAAACTGTTTAGTAATCAAGAGAAATTGCTGGTCAATTTAAGCGACAAAAGAAGCGGTTTGGACGAGGAAATCTCCAAATTGAAAAACAGCATAGAAGAGTTAACGAAAAGGGTTTCTGAAAACGAGAGGAAAGACGGCAAAAACGAAGACGTTAGCAGCCGCATCGTCACCCAAGAGCGCACCTTAAAAGTGTTGAGCGATCAACAGGAGAGTCTCATCAATATACAGAAACAGTTACAGGTTCAGATGGAGTCACAGAAAGCGGCTAGCGCAGAAGGCGAGGCGGCTAGTCAAAAGTCCGTAATAGAAGTGCTACAGAAAATGCTCTCTTCGATAAACGACATGACTACTCAGTTGTTTCAAAGTAAAAAAGAACTCGAATCGGGAAACCTAACGAAGGTGGTGAAAGAATCGCTGAAAGAAATGCACGATCAACATATGGAGATTATGGAAAAACTGATGGCGCAAAACAGCGAGGCGTTAAAAACTTATAATAAAATCGCCCAATTACAATTAGAGAACGCGAACAAAATCTCGATGCTGGAAAAAAAGCCAGAGCCGTCGTCAACGCCAACGGTATTGAAAGACACTCTCGAGACGGATTTAAACGAAGGCATAACTAGACTGGAAAAAAACCAACAAGAAATGGAAGACAAATTGAAGGCGCTTTTGGAAGGCGAAAAGAGCCAAAGGTTGGAGCAAACCATATACGTAATGGAAAAACTGAACGAGTTGAGTAATGAAATGAAAAAACAGAAAACCACATCGGAATACTCATTCTTGTCGCAAAATATATCGAAAATGCTAGCGGCTCTCAAGACCACTAACGAACAGCTAGGAAACTTGGCAAAGTCGACGGAAGGGTTTAAAGAAACAACGTCTATCGCTTTGATGGAAGTTAATTCGCTTTATGTGGATGAAATGAAAAACGTAATATCTAGACTGGAAAGAAATAACGAGGACCGCACTGAACAGCTGGAATCGCTGTTTTCCGATGTTCTGAATTCTATAAAGGAACTATTGGGAAATAACAATAGTAGATACACTCGACGACGACGACGAGACCTATCGCCCGAGAGCGAGAACGAGAAACTACGGTTTAAAAAGAAAAAAGTTAAACTTTATAGTGATATAAATGTTGGCGATTTAACATCGGGAGTTAATAAAATACGAAACATGACTACGAGTGATAGCTCTGGAAAGCGCGCTGCTACTGGAGACGGCGATGGTGGTGGCGGTGGATCGGCTTCGTTAGGAAATCAAACGACCGATAGTGGCAGTGGTAGTAGTAGTACAAGTGGTAGTGGTAGCGGTAATGGAGGAGGAAGAGCAAGAAATGGCGATGGCGCTGGCGATGGTGGTGGCGATGATGATGGTGGTGGTAGTGGTGGTGGTGGTGGTCGTAGTAATTATAACGGTGGCCATAATAGTGGTGATGATAGTGGTGACGAAAATCATAGACAGTCATCGACGCGGTCGAATACGGATGAACAAGAAGAAAATGGCAATAGAGGATCGCATTCATCTGGTATAAAAGTTAACGGATACTGCGATTACGATTGCGATGAAGACCTTCGCCTGCTCGAAACTCTGTGTATGAACCCATGCGACATGGAATCGAACGTGGACATTACGCCAACCATACAATGTTTACAGTCGGCTAGAAGAGACGCTTCCGTTAGTCAACTAGATCATTGCAGGAGCGTGATTAAAGCCATGTTGGATATAGGGCAATACGAGTTGGCATCTAAAATGCGCGTTCAGGAGCATAAACTATCCATATATTCTAAAATAAACGAGTATCGTTTAAAAAATAAAGAAGAAGATCAAAAGACGTATCGTATAATGGAGGCTATAGCCAATAAAACTAGAACGGCTATAGCTAACGCGGATCTGGTTAAAGCGCAGACTCTCAAACAGAATATCGAAAACGAAATGCAACAAATAAACATCCCTAAATTGATAATGGAAATGAAAAACAGCCAAGCTGAACAGCAGAGGAAAATAGTAGAACACGAATACTACACGCGGCGATGGTTAAATAGAGACGTGAAACCCAACGCGAATGCGTGGAATAAAACTTTAAAGAAATACGCGAATATAACCAGCGGTAAAGCGCCCGTTAAGGGACCTCAAATAATCAAGACCTCGTCTGGTAAAGGCAAAGGCAAATCGTCGGTAAAAACTGCTACACGTTCTCATTTTAGTAAACCAACAACATCATCAAAATTAGGCGGCGCGCCCGCTACGAGGCCAGGAAAACAAACAGTATTCAACAAAAACGACTCCAGCTCCGAATACGAAACCGTAAGCGAGCATTTAGAAGACGACTCGTTGTCAGACTCCGGCGCTGAAACCGAACAGCGACGGCGGCGCCAGAAATCGCCAACGAATAATACAACGAGGACGGAATCGAAAAAGCAAGCGACGCCACCCGTTAAAATCAAAAAAAGTATCGAGAAGGTAGAAACTAAACAAAGTGGATAAAAGCTTCCGACTAAAAAGTAAATCATCATCATAGGACATGTTAACGAATTTTTGTTAAAATAAATATGTTGTTGTTGTTGTTGTTAAATTTATAACTTATTTGTTTTTGTTCATTTCAATCTATTAAAATTGTTAAGGAAAATTGTCTTCTTATATGTATACAAAAAGCTATGGCTAAGAAATCCGCTGTTAAGAGGAGAGAGCGGCCATGGAATTGGGATATAGAATACAGATCGCGCACGCCTTTTCCTATACTAAAACCAATATGCGAAGACCGCGACGTAGTTGTATATGCCACCAAATTTCAAGGAAGTTTTGGTTCAAATCAATGCGTATGTATGGCTTTGAATGCCGTAGTAGTAGGCGCAATATCAAGGGCGCCGACTAAATTTAACAGCGTAACTATGGATTATATATTGAGAACTGGACAAAAATTATACGAACGTGTAGCGAAGCTCAAATATCCGAACGAAGAAAATCCTCTATTAGCCGTTTTCGATGTGGAGTCTATAACTACGGGCGAACCAAATCCCACAACTAAACGTAAAGATTACAGCGTTTATGTAGACCTGCAAATGAAAAACGTTGGTCTCCCAAGTCAGGCGGAAATAACAGCGGGAATGAAACGTTTGGAAAAGTATATTCCCGAAGCGTCTCACAAAGCGGTGCGATCGTTATTAGTAATGGACAAGTGGCTCAACGCCGTTTTTAATGAAACACTGTCTTGGGGATGCATAATACTCTACAATGGTTACGCTTACTCAATTCTACGAAGCGGTGGGCGATGTTTTTTTTACGATTCGCACGCCAATAGAAAAGAGGGTGATAAAGATGCCGTATATAAAGCTATGCTATTGGAAATCGCGAACAGCGCGGAAGTAATTAGACTACTGTTGTTAAAAAGAGGTTTGACAAATAAGGAATTGTCGCTTCATAATGTATACGGGCACATACCAAATAAAGAGCATAGGGAAGCGTGGGAGAAAAAACGTAGACCTCAAACGGATAAACCATTCAAACCGGCATGCGAAGAGTTCATCGTTGACAGTGTCATACTACAATACATAAACGATCCCGAAAAATTATTGACGAGACCCAATGAGAAATATAATACCGTCGCTCCAGAACGAAACGATGCGGGAGCGTATATAGAACCCCAACAGTCCGGCGATATTATAAAGGTAGAATCTTCGGATGATGACGACGACGACGACGACGACGACGACGACGCAGAAGTAAACGAAAAGTCTAAAAATCAAAACGTCGTACGAAAACGAAATGTTGATGAAAAAGTAAACGCTTCTGCGAGCGATATTGCGGCGGCGTTACCGTCGTTGGCTTCGCCGTCGTCACCCGCTTACGGCACCGCACAAGTTAACGATAATGGTTGGGAAAATGAAAATATAACTTTTGACGAATTTAAAGTGCAACTCGATTCCGCTTCGACAATGGAACTGTCTACGGAGGATGTTGTAGAGATGGGAGCGGGGCTAGTGCGATTCGCAATGGATAGCGAAAAAGCCGACGGCGACCCGGTGAAAAAGAATTTGATAGACGAGTTAAGAAGACACAAAAGGGCGCACAATCTGGATATACTTAAAAACGTGCTCGAAAACGCAGACGACGATTTGCGAAGACAATTTGTAAAAATTAAAACGTCTATACCAGTAGAACTCTTACCCGTCTTATTTCCCAAATATTACGTCGTGCCCTGGACACAACTCGAGGGAGACGTACGGGCGAATTATATCGGACCACTTATAGAACACGTCAAATCGGATGAATTAAAGGAAATCGTTACTGGCTTGAATATGAGAGACGTTAATATAACCGACGCGAAAGAGAGTATAGAAACAAAATATAATTCTTTAGACAATGTAATGTCAACACCAATAAGCACCACCGGCCCTTTATTTATTAAAAAAAGCATTGTGCGAAATTCTAACATCGCAGACCATCACCAGTGGGTTATATTGTTTTTATCAGACTTCGACGCCGTACAGAAATATTGGTTCGTAGACGGCTATAATTATAAACTGGGAGACTTCATTCACAATCCTTATTTATCCGACGACGACGACACCGTGATTACGATAGACACCTTTGCGGACGAAGACGAAAACTTAGAGCATGTACTCGACCAGCTAATAGATTGCGCCTCGCCCGACAAAACAATTCTTCTTCCGAGTAGTATAACAACAACGAAAGAGACTATGGACGCGGATGCAAGTCCAACACCAGGACCGTCATCTACGAATAAGAATAACAACGGCGACGACGACCAAACATTAGTTGATAATGGGGACGATGGTGGCGGCGGCGACGACGACTACGATGACGACAACGGTGGCGCTGGCCAGGTATTTGTTGGTAATGAGGACGACGGTTATGATACATTAATGAATAATTTACACAAAGTATCAGACATTAATTCGAAATTAGGTTTACCGCTGTGTGACGACGAAGACGCGTCGAAATGCCCCGCAGATACAGTAAAAGATGAAAAATCCGAAGAAGAAAATGAAAACTACACTATAGAGACATTTGAAGCATTGCAGTCAGACGAATTTAGTAGTTCCGGTAAGAAAAAAAAAAGAGAGCGAAAAATAAGAAAACCCAAAGAATTGAGTGAACAGAAAACGCGCACTAGGAGCGACAAAAAAAATAAAAAGAAATCGAGAACTATACCGAGGACTAGAACCGAAGTAACTCTTATTAAAAAAAGAGTTAAATCGAACGAGGACGAGTCGACACCAACTCAGAATAAACCGCTAGCTTCAACGGACACGTTAATAAATGTCAGCACACTCATCGATGATACTGGAAGCAGTAAGACTGATAAAGACGCTTCGAACGTAGAAGTGCCAAAACCCACACCAACACCCCAAGATCCAATACCTCAAGATCCAACACCCCAAGATTCGAATATCAGCGCAGTTTTAACCGATTCGAAGACGAAAACGTTAGAAAATCCCGAAAACGCCCCAAAAATCATACTAATACCGAATACTGAAAAAAAAGAATCGCCCCCTAAACCGCAAACTAATTTGACGAGTCAAACAGATGTTCAACCATCCACACCGGTTGGCGATTCCTCACAACAAAACTCTACTACTGACGCGTTTGATATCGACCAGCCAAACGATGGAAATAAGATTTTGGATTTCATAAAAAATAGCGACGCGAATGAAATACACGCGTATGCTGATGAATTTTCTATCGAGTCATTTAATGAAATTACCGACGCCATATCAAAAGAAGAGGATATGGGCATGGAAACGCAATTGAAAGCCCAAGATGCGACGAATGAAAACACAACAAAAGATGACGCGAGCTCGCAACAAAACCAACAAACGTCGTCGCAGTCACAAAATGTTACACTTCAATCGGATGTCGCGTCAATTAATCTATTACCAGATACGAATATCAATCTAACGCCAGAACAAGTAAAAAATGACATTTTTGCGGACGATTTTATTAAAAACGCTGTTTCGTCACCACAGACGCAAGCGCAAACACCACAAAGCCATTCCTCTACTATCGATACGGTAGCGACACCATCACCAACGATCGGTAAGAAGTCTCAAAAACGAAAATCTGAGCCCGAAACCGCTTTAAACTCTTCAGAGTCAAAACGAGACAACAAAAAATCTAAAGGAGATGATTCTAAGGGCGTTACCGCGGAGACGCTTCGCAAATTATCAGATAATATATATACCAAATTGAGCGGTGCATCTAACGCACCAGGTCCACCCAGACCTCCATCTCCTAAAATAGCGGAAAATATGGATATAATTATGGATACTTCGTTGCCGGACACAAGTTCAACCAACATAACGAGTACGACAACCACAACTGGCGTTGATATTTCGAGAGCTGGTGAGAAAACCAAAATGCAAACCGATGCGAAAACTCTAACAGAAACATCGAAAACCGATAAGAGTACTGGAAATCTGAACATCATAATACATATTCCTGTTTGTGCAGCACAAAGCGTGCCGTCAACGACTGTTAGTGCGACTACATCGTTAGCTAGTGTACTAAAAGTTAGTATAGCTAGCACTACAAGCTCTCCATCGACGACAACGACGACGGAGGCGACGGTTACCCCAATAGCATCAGTTACCGCGAACGAGCCAACGAAAAAACCTGTCGGTTCTGAAAAGAAGACTGAATCTAATGCTACAAAAGATATACCGCCTACGAGTGGTAGCAGTGGTGGTGATGGTGGTGGTGGTGTTGGTGGTGACAATAGTGGTAGTTCTTCGAAGTCTGAATTTAAAAAGCCAAATGACAAGGATAAATCTAAAGCTGATGCAACCAAACGAAAAGAAAAAAGTGGCAATTCCAGGACACCCCAAGAATATAAACATGAACGAAATTTGCGCAATAGTGGTTCTGTGAGCGATAGTGAGTCTACGACTACTAAAAAGAAAACTCCAACTCCTAAACAGACACCTACAACTCCTAAACAGCCATCGTCGACGACTGCTACTAGTACGACACCTACAACTCTTAAACAGACACCTACAATTGCTAAACAGCCATCGTCGACGACTGCTACTAGTACGACATCTACAACTCCTAAACAGTCATCGTCGGCGACTGCTACTAGTACGACATCTACAACTCCTAAACAGTCATCGTCGACGACTGCTACTAGTACGACATCTACAACTCCTAAACAATCATCGTCGGCGACTGCTACTGGTAAAACGCCTGCAGCTCCTCAATCTAAAACGTTAACGCCGACGAATGATGATAATACAACCACTAGTAGTTTAAATGCTACGCTGTTAAGCCCACAACCTGATTTCTATCAGATGACGTTCGTTGATGCAGAAGTAGGTGTATCAGATGCTAGTGATTCGGATGATGAGCGTAGCAGATCAAAACAAAGTCCTTCCGATAATAGCGGCAATAGAGGCAGAAGCGCTAGTAGCGGTAGTAATGACTCCAGAAGTAGTAGAAGAACGGGTACAGACGGAAATGTTGGTAATGCCGGATCGGGTTCCGACAATAATGATTCGGGCGATGATGACAACAATAATAACAATAATGATGGAAATGGTCATAGCAGCGACAATCAAGATGGCTCGAACGACGACGGGAATGCGGGCTCGGAATTGCAAAATCTTTCAGATATCGAGTCTGGTGATTTTGTACAACCAAGTTATAGGTCTTCGAGTCCAACTCGACATCGTTCAAGGAGCGAAGAAGACGACGACGACGACGACGACGACGACGACGACGGATTAGCGTACGATGAAGGTTATATCGGCCTGCAATCTATAATTGATAGAAGCGCCTCCAGTAACGCTTCTTCTAATGAAGATGACATAGAACACGCGGAACTTTTAAACACTGGTTTACGACGCGATAAAATGTCAAAAAAAAGAACGAAAGATAGAAATACGCAATTACTACTCCGCCACCTACGTTTAGACGGTATGCAAAATGCAGAACGAAGACGGACTTCGTTTATACCAAAACCATTGTCTTCGTCGCAGCAGTCTTCGTCACAGCAGTCGTCGTCGACGCCATCAACATCGAAATTCGCGTACGAGACTGAATATCTCGAACAAATAAGAAAGGGTATAGCACGTGCGGACGATAACTACAAACTCGAAACTGCGCTCGCTGCCACCGATTCGGATAGCGAAGGCTGCGCAGACGTCCCGGATTCGTACAAAGGAATTCCGATGAAAATGTTGGATTCTAGTGATAAACCATTCACGAGCGTCTTGGATAAGATTAATTTAAATACGCTAGCCATGGAAACGACCCCTCTGATTCAAGGCGTGATGTGCGCCACGAAAGCCAAAGAAGATACTGACTTACAATTTCAGGAGAAGTCCGTGGAGATAATGGAGAGGTTGGGCAAATTAGAACGAGACAACAAACTGATTTTTTTAGACAAGGATATGGAGTACCGCAAATTACTAGGCGAAGAAAAGCAGAGACTCCGAGACTACAAGTTGAAAATAAAACAAATGGAATCGCAAGGCCAACTACAACTCAAGCTACAACAAATGAAATTGATGAACGGCGCGAGCGGCGATTTATATCTCGATAACGATCTGCTGATGGCCGACGGGAAAGAAGCGACGAAAGACAAAAATAGGGCTGTTCATGAAAGATTAAAAATCCAGAAGGAGATGACTAGAACTAAAACGGAAGCTCTTATTCAGAAGCGTCAAGACGTGGAGATACTGAAAACTTTGCTGGCCGAAACTAGAGCCCAACAAGAACTCTGTAACGAGCAGCGACGACTCGACAATACGAAAGCTAAAAAACTACATTTCGTACAGCCTAGTTCGGCGACTAGCGCGCATTTTATTACTTCTAACGAGTCGTGCGAAGTGGTCGACAGAATACGCTTTTTGGAACTTTGGGATTATAAGACGCACGCGTCTCCAATACAGGCGGAGTTTATCGAGAAAGATGCGAAAAATAAAGCGCAAGAAATGAGAGAGTTGGCTAAAAAGGTTGTCGTTAACCATGTCGAATTCAACAACCACATTCGCGACCTAACCATTTCGCGCGTCGAACGTACGGGACAAACTGTGATGAATTTACGAATCAAATTGTGCGTAGAAATGGACAGAGAGGAAATGTATTTGTTTCACACCGGTAGAAAATTCAAACATTCCGTCTACAAAGTTAATAATACGATTTACGGCAAGTTTTTCCACACTCAGTCTAACACCATGGTGCCCACGAGATACGCCGTAATTTATCACGACAAGGAACGTTACCTTATAGATTTATGGGAATATATATACAAGAGAAATAGTTTTCCGATATGTACGATATATTCGCCCATTCCCGGCGAGCTGAGCTCGAAATATATGACTAGAGGCCGCGAAACTGGACGGGTTGCCGACATTTTTGCGATGAATAGTAGCACGAAAGGCAAATACAAAGCTTCGCTAATGACCACCAGCGATACTAATCTTTGGACGCCCAGCTCGCAATTGAATTTCTCGTTCGAATTAGACGACACCCTAGCCTCTATAAACGACAACTATGGAATGGATACGAAAAACGACAACCAGCAACCCTCTTGTAGCGATACGATGGTTCTAGACGACGGATTCGATACCGTAGCGTCACACAGAATGACGGATTTCTCAACCTTGTCAGCTTATTACAGCAATAGAATACTTAATATAATTAAAAGCAATAATAAGCATAACATATTTAGTAGCAAAGGTTGGAAAATCAACGCTTTGAAAATGATTAGTTATACCCAAAAAAGCATGCAAGCAATAATTAGGGCGCACAACAGTGAGGACTTGGTAGAATTCAATAAACGCTTACGAAGTGAGCTGAAAACGGACCAGTTCTTGTCGGAGGAGGTTATAGATGGTTTTTTCGGATATTTCTACTCTACGGAAAACCCCATTTCTGATCAATATAAGATTCTTTTAAAGAGCGTATTCGTAAAAGACTATACTATTCCGGAGAGAAAATAAAACAATTATTATACCATTACGAGAGTTGAGAGAACGCTCTTCTATGGTGTTTCTTTTATTATTCGAAAACCATTCGGTTAACAGCCGCGATGATTAGCGATGGCCGTTTCAGGTCGTTACGAATTCAACATCTTATACTAGGATTCATCCACATCTCTTTGGGAATACTAGCCGTATTACTACCGCTGTCGGATAACATAAACGCTAAAGTCGCCGTATACGCGGGAATACCATCATGGATAGACTGCGTCGACTACAACCACGAGAAGTTCCAACCTTACAAGTACGACGTGGTGGAGAGAGATAAAGTGCGAGAGTTTTGTGTCGACGTCGAAACATCTGGTGTGATGTTCTTGACTAACATTAAATACATCCTACTAGATAGTCAGTGGTTCGTGTTCGCTTTTTTTGTATGGACCGGATTAGCACACATATTCTACACGACCCTATACGCGAACCGCTATAAGAAGTTGCTGGACGACGACAAGTGTTTGCGAATACGATGGCTCGAGTACGGCGTATCAGCTGGCATAATGATAGGAATCATAGCTTATTTATCCGGAATACAAAACATGACTATTTTAGCCTTACTGTTTAAACTATTCTACGTTCTGATCAGTTCGGGTTATTACAGCAATCGACTGCCAAATCTCACGTACCTACTAGTCGGGTTGTTACAGTTATGGTTGTGGATATACATAGGACTAGAGTTAATACTACCACACTCGTCAAACCTAGAGAACATACCCTGGTTTGTCTATCTGATTTATTTCGGAGAGTTTTTTCTGTTTAACTCGTTCGCCGTCGTTTTCTTTTTAGAACGACGACAAGCGTACGAACCGTTCATCTTAGAAACCATCTACAACGTTCTATCTCTCTGTAGTAAGGGGTTTCTCATTGTATTGTTAGCGTCTACTATATATTTTGTATCTAGTAGATCTTCGTAAGGATATTGTATGTAACGTGTTAAAATAAAATAAAGTTAAAAAAAATATAACAAAACATTGATTGTTAAAATTTTTTTTATTTATTTCCCCACATACATACATACATACATACATACAATACAACAACTGTCTCGCAGACCAAAACAAGCCCTCACTGTATATAGTTCGTATAGTATTCTGCTTCGTTTATCAAAGCCGTTTTAAGTTCTATTATACAATACAGATCGTTGATTTTGTTGGAATTTATATCCATGGTTTTAAATAACTCTATTGGTAGCGTATTTTGATCATAGAAATATAAACCGTTTACATAGTCTTCTTCTAACAAATCGTAGACGAGTCCTGGAGCACAAGTTATTCGTTTATCCATATTGGATTTCGCAAACGATAACCTACAGACAACGTCGCCGCCACCTTCTCCATCTTCGTCGTCGGTTTTGAAACCAGCATATTCGAACTTGTTTTGAAACATGAAGTTTAACCAAGTCTTTAACAGCGAATACTCCTCGTCGGCGTGTCTCTTAGACGAGTCGGGAGTTATACTTCTTTTAATGGAATACAAATTTCTATTAACGTCTCGCATAAGCGCCGCTATTGTGAGGTCTGTGACAGAGTTGCCAGCATAACTCGAAGTGGACGTCTCTTCAGCAGCACTCCTACACACGACGTATTTATCCCTTTTGAAAACGATAGAGATCGATTTGAAAGGTTTCGACGATTTTGTACAACTCTTGTGGATGCCTTTAGAGAGCTTTGAATTTATAATGAGCGGGTAGTCGAATACGTCGTAGACGCCTCTTCCTCGTGCCACAGGCACCGTTGAGGAAGCTATAGCGTTTCTTATGTCTTGTTCATATTTCTTGTCTATTTTGAAGTTAGACGCGTACTTTTTCCTATTCTTGCTGTACGCCCAGTTTAATAGAAAACGTTCTGCTATACCTAGTCGTTTCATCGCTTTCTTTTTTTTACTCGCATTTCGTCTGGGAAACCCGAAGAACGGCATAGTTTCATCGGAGTTTTATGCGTTATTATGACGACTCGGTTGCCGAAAACGCCACTAATAATGCGCAATTACTAAACAATAAAAGCGCTGTTTTCTAACTTATTAGCCTTTTTAACGGTTGTGTGATGTTTAAAGATATTAAAATGGTCTGTCGTTCTCGTAGAGGTTTTTATTTAGCTTCTATAATGAAGAAGTTTTCTGGAAAGCGATTTCTATTCGTATAATTGTTATTATTTACAAAAAAATTATTTTAAGATCGCTTTATTCGTACCGTAAAACGACTCGTAAGTGAGAGAGGAGGAAAACCGAACGCGTTACGAGTGTATATATACGATCAACGAAAGAAAAACAAAAAAAAAAATGAATTCGCTTTCGGATATAACTGGACACGGTTATATGGGTAAATCCGATATAACGACTCTACTCGAAACGTCCGCTTTTGTTGACACCCCGTTCACATTCGATGAAAAACTAAGAGAGTACAGGCAGGAGTGGACCGATGGAATGCTTACGAATACCATGATGAGCGGCAAGATTACGGAAGAAGACTTACAAAAACCCATTATAGTTCTAATGGACGTTCATTCTATATTCTCGCTGAAAATCGCAACCATAAAACACCCTTTGGGTATAATTTTCAATCACGCTCTGCTAACAGAGCGCGAGTCGGACATGATAACTCTGGAGACCGTTTACAGCATAGACACGACGAAGAATTCTACGATACGACCCATAGGAAGACCGTATAACGTCGGTCAGATAGGCACGGTGGAGTTTTGTCGCTTAGTCCGAAGGATGACGTTTCAAGACAACATCAGTATAAGTATTTCGATGTCCAAATCCGTGTTCGAGAGAGTCACCGAATCTATGAGACTCTTGACTTCGCAGCGATTTCTAGAGAAAACCGAGAGAAAATACGTCGGACAAAACGAAACCGATCCGCTGGACGATCCCGAAGCGAAAATGCGCCTCTACGAACTGAACACTTTCTTTAACGAAATAGAGCAGAAATACAACGCCGCGTCGAACTCTCTAACCGGCACGCACACTCAAGTCGCTCTGATCAAGTTGGCGCTTCACAGTCCGTTCATTTTCCACCTGCCTAGACACGTACACACGAGCACTCGACTGTCCAGAGCAGACTACTACATGAACCAACAGGCCTCGTCAGACGTTATGACTTTCGGTCTGAATAAGCTGGACTACGTTAGACCAGAAATGAGAAACTCGACAGACTACCTCGAGGCGTTCTACAACACGTATCTCACCAACACGGACAACGCCACCACGCATCCCGATCAACTCGCCACGATTACTCTGCAGGGAGGCGAGCCGTTCGTGCCGAAAGCCGTACTGATATGTCTGCCGCATACGTTTAAATTCTTGAACCATCAAAAACTCATAAAAAGCACGTACGCCAACATAAATCAGTACATGACGAAAATCAGTCTGAAAATGAAAGACTTCAATCCCCTGAACGAGAGAGCGCTGCAAGACGGCGTCACGCTGAAAGGCAATCACTTCGTTAAAGATCCAAAAGGCGGAATGCTTAGAGACGAGTACAAAACTTCGCACAAAATAAACACTATCAAAATAGCCAACGACGACATTCTAGTCGTACCGCTAGACCAGGGAACCGTGACTAAAGAAACCCAGGAAAACAGTTCGTTAAAATCGCTGTGTTCGTTCGACACTATGCTACCGCAAGGAGCGGTTCTGACGGACACCGGCGATTGCAGCGACGTAGTAGACTTACATCAGACGAACCTATATCCTACAAAAATCAGTTTTTTGGATCACCACGGCCAAATCCACACGATGCCCGAAATCGATTTCGAAAGCGATGGTTGGCGAGAATTTGTGACGTCCGTATTCCACCCTAAAAATGTGTTCACGGGCGATACCCGTACCGGTATCGAATTGTTCGACGATGTCGGTAGGCTTAAATATCAGCAAGTATACGAAGGTGGCGATGCGGCAGCCTGCTACGACGACGGCGTAATTAGAGGCGAAGAGTTCAAACCGGCACCACACCACGCTCTAAAAAACATTCCAGAATCATTTCTGTTTTTCAGCGAGATCAAAGTGCCCGAAACCGATAGAGGAGTTGTTAAAAGTTACAAAAAGAGAGCCATATCCCTAAACCCCTTCGTTATAGATAATTGCTATTACGATTTCAGAATGTTTATCGACAACGTCATAAGATGTTGGTTGAATTTCGATCAGTTTCAAAAACTGATGCTATCTTATATCGAGAAGGTGGAAATACGCGATAAAAAAACAGCGGGTCTACCAGAAACGAGTGGCTCAGTTGATCTGATCGAAGACGAATGGAATTTGCCGGAAAAATTCCCAATGCCACAAAAATACACAATAAAAAGGGGCGATTTCGAGTTTTTGGTCAATAATGATGAGATATTCAGCATGGAGGCTTTGAGAGAGTATCCACACAGGCGCGCATACACAAATGACAAACTCAAATTCACCATGAAAGAGTTCGCTTCGCATTTCGAGCGCTATTCGTTGTCGAATTCGAAGCTAAATATGGAGACGATAGCCATGGTGGCGACTATAGTGGCATCTTTTCCGAATGCTGGATACAGCGTCGTTCCGAATATGTTAAACTTTATACGTCCCGGTTGGTCCATTAACTGGCATATGGAGAATGTCGTCGAACAAGAAGGTATGATCATGGCTCAGCCGGGCAGTTTTATGAACGCGACCACAATACCCTTCACCAAGAAGCAATCGCACAATAACGCCGAAACGAATATAGTGGATTACATTTACAACTACAATACGGCAGTACACAAAGCCTCTCTAAACTATGGTGCCGTCGTCGACCCGAACGCCATACTGGTAAAATATCTCACGCGAGCGACAGCTTACAGAGTCGGACCGGTAGATTTGTGGAAGGAGAATAAGTACGAGTTGGCTAAAATAAGAGGAATGTTGTACGAGGCAGAGGAAGAGTACAACACGCCGGACGACGACAGAGTTGTGGAGTGTTCGCCTTGGATACCGCTAATAGCGCCTCCGTATCAGTCGGTGGGTTTCTGGGGTGGAACTGGTCAGAGTCCAGTCGGTAGACTGAACGGACACTACCAGACGGAAAACGAATTTAACAGAAGGTTCTTCGACGAGAACGAAAACGACATAAAATTCAAAAACTGCTACACGAAGAACAAAGTTTGGACCAACATGAGAGTCAACATTAATACCGTATTCATGTTGCCGCCAACTCTAGCGAACAGTCCTCTATTCTTTCTACACAAATACACCCACTTCAATCCGACTACGGCCACGGGCGTAAACCAAGTGAAAACCAATTTGAACAGGCTGGCTAAATCGCATCTGTTTGACGGCTCCGACGACGATGGCACGACGAGAATAGACGTAGATCAACACACCTTAATGAAACAGATTTCGCTAACTAGAGGCGTTTCGTTCGTAAAACATTGCGCGACGACAGAAGAACAATTGTCGCCCGTCTTACTATTAGAAGGTAAAGCGCCACAAACTACTGGAGTATTTAGACATCCTAAAGTAACCAAAAACTCGGCAGATTACCGGATAACTGGCTCGACGACTCTAGAGAAATTCGATAAAACTGGTGTGAATCACTATTCGTTTTATTAGACGACGAATATAAGACTGTTATTTTTTTTTGTCCTCTTCCCACCGCTTTCTAGTGCGTTTAGTAGTTTACGCGAACGATTATTGTTACATAAACGATGGCTTATAACAACGTAATTTATTCTCTTCCGTTGTACGACTGTAAGAAAGTGAATCAACATGAACGCGAAACGTCGTTCTTGAATAAATACGGGTACGAAATTTTAGCCAACGTAGAAGAGTATAAACACATCACATTAGACTTAGAAAATATGTACATAAAAATGCCAACTTATGATATGGGTATTGAAAGGAATGCTAACGCGCTATTCAAACAGTGGTGTAAACAGTACCAAAAGAAAATGTGGAGACCGATAGATTTTATAAAGAAAATCACTCTCGGTACTTACGAGTACGAAGTCGAGGCGCCGAATCAGGACAAGTATTGTCCACTTAGAAATCTCGGCATAATGAATTCTACTCTAGACGTCAGCACCAAAGTGTTCGCTTTACCACCCCACTTCGGTGTTACCAGAAAGGACAACCACACGTTTAAAATTAAAGGACGAGAATGCGATACGTACGTACAGCCGATGATAATAAGCGAAGCGGACTACTCGGATTTAAAAAATGACCTATTAATGTGCACTATGTATAAAGAGTTTAATGTAAAAACGTACGGCAGATCCTTTCTAAAGAATTATCTGAAAAGAGAAGACTTTCTCGATCTAACTAACGAACTAAGTAATCTCGACTATTTGGGAATAGTTCGTGGCCCAGTAACGATAAGAGGCAATAGACATTTAATGGGTAGAATTGGCGACGACAGTAAAATAAAACCGTGCGAAAAATTTCTTATAGAATTCGACGATCATAGATTTTGATGATGGTATTCGCAAACGTACGGATAAAGCAGAAGAAAAAGAAGAAGAATAGAAAACTAAGAATGGTCTGATCAAAACAGAAAACAAACATTGTTATTTTTTGTTGTGGTTTTTTTTTCCATTTGTCGTTAAAAATAATACTCGTATATTATATATAATGTAAAATTGTCATTTCATGTTACTATATATGATTTTATGATGAAAAAAATTGTTAATAAATAAAGAAAAAAAATGATACAACTAGTAACATTAGAGTCTTCTATCAATGCTATTGGCTTGAAACGTTTACGATTCATTCTACGTCGACTAATAGACTGGGAAAACAGAAAATACAACAAAACCAAAGCATTCGTTTGCTGTGTGGATTTCTTCGCTTTCGACTTGGCGAAAATCAAGAATGTACACATCAGAAAACTTCGATTAGTTGAACGGTTGGAAAATGTAGAGACTATGAAGTTGGGACTACTGATTGTGCTTCACATAATGCGATTATATAAACGCAAACACACGTACGATTTTCTACCAAATCCCACTCGAAGAGGTTTCTGTATTTGCAAGAGATTGTATAAATTTTGTGGTATTTTACGTAAAGCCACTATTCAACAGCAACGGATAATAACCAAACAGAAACAAAACAGTAAACGATACAAAAAACTTAGAAGAATTTCTAAACCCAATGATATGGAAAACGAACAAATACAGAGAACTATAACATAAATCGTCGACGACAACAATTGCCACGACGAAAACCAGTTTTTAATTCTCTCTCTTTCTCTTCACGTGGGGGGGTTCTCCCAACGGAACACCACCCCTGTCTCCGGTTTGGCGGTTACGGCGAATTTTCGAAGAGTGAAAAAGAGTTTTCCCGCAGCGGTTTTCCGCTCGGCATTCGACTGCCTGGCGATTTCTAGGAGAATAAAAAAAAAAAGAGAGACCTAGATTTTGTGGAAAAAAAAAAGTGGTCGAAGAAGTTTCTCGATTTTCGAGCTGTTTGTGAATTTAAATAACTGTGACTCGAGAAGGTTTTAAATTATAGAAAAAAAACCTGTGTGGTGATTTTGATCGTTTTTTTTTATGGCCATGTTGAGTATATAAAGAATGGGAAAAAATCTGGACCGAGCAAGCATTGGAGTCGGAGAAAACTTTTTTTTTCGACGAAAAAAAATTTGGTAATTTTTACGTCCATCGTAAATTTTTTCGATAAAAAAAAAATAAAAAAAAAATAAAAAAAAAACAAAAAATAAACAAATTGGTTTTCCATTCTATATATAGCAACATTCGTCATTGTTTATTTATAGAATTTAAGAAATTATGTATGTATGTATGTATGTATGTATATATATATTATAATATGAAATATATTTGTAAATATAGAAAGAGAACACCAAAAAAAAGAGTCTTTTGTATTTTATTTTATTTTTTTCACAAACTACTACACCCAAAGACGAACAACAACAACATGAGAAGAGAAAAAGAAAAAGCAAACGAAAACTTTTTAAGAAAACTCCAAGGCGAGACCTCTCTCCCACCTACCCACCAACTTAAGAAAAGCATTCGTTTGCCCATATCTCTTATAATGTTGTATGTTTATATTTTTTTTTTTTCTGAAGATGTGTAAAGTATAAGTACCATTTAAAGAATGGCGCCATTAATGTTTTTTTACCATAATATATACCGGCACCATATGACGTCAGCATCACGTGACATATATACGTTAAAGTACCACAAGACCACCATATACTTGGAAACTCTCGAAGAGTTTTCTTCCAAGTTTCCATACGAGTTTTCTATCGAGTTTTCTATCGAGTTTTCATACTAGTTTTTTTCAAAGTTTACACGGAATTCTGGGACAAGTCTGAAAGGAAGTGGGCAGGGAGGTAGGACCGGGGCCGGGGAGTTGGAAATGGGAGTTGGCGAAAAAGTATACGAAAACTTTTTCAATTTTTTTTTGGGGGAATTCGGAAACTTTTCCATTTTTTTTCTCCCAACTTTTTTCGAAAACTTTAACATATTTTATCGCCAGCAGAGAGCATTCGCCAACTCTGTAGAAAACTCTGTAGAAAACTTAGTAGAAAACTAGTAGAAAAACTACTAGAAAACCACTAAGAAAACTACTTAGAAAATTTCTAAAGAATTGGAGAAAACTCTTGAGAAAACTCTGTTTTTTCTTGTGGAAAAAACTCTGTTTTTTTTAGCAAAAACTGGCGAAAACTATGTTATAATTTTCTTAAGAGTTGGGGAGAAAACTTTTTCCTTTTTTCTTAAGAAAAAAATCACTACTCACACCAACACCACAAAATCACCCCCTTTCTCTTATTTTTATAGTAGTAGACAACAAACTCTATTTTAGAGAGTTTTCTACAACTATAAAAAAAAGGGGTGATAAGTTTTTTTGTGGTGGTGATTTTAAAGGTGTTGGTGAGAGTTAGTGGTTTTTAAAAGAAAAGAAAAAAAAAGGGGTGAAATACAACCAAAGAAGAGAATAATATTTCTATCAAGTTTTTATTTTTAAAAGTTTTCGCTTATTTGTATATCCGGTTAAATTTTCTATAATAATATATACAAGATATAATACATATTATACATTATATTTACACTGTCTTTTTTTCTATTTTCCATAAGAATCACTGTCTTTTTTTTCTATTTTCCATAAGAATGTCCAATGCGCACAAAATGTCCATGGATTTGAGTAGAAATATATACAAACACACAAAGTCACAACAAAATAAACTTAATTAGAATCACTATGCTGCACAAATTCTGGCGATATAGGCTTTTTCTGTTTATGTTTACTACTACTGCTACTACTACTACTCTTGTCTTTGCGACTGCCATGATGCCCAGAGTGTTTCGATGAGTGGGAGGAGGATGAGTGCGAGGAATGTGAGGAGTGAGAAGAATGGGAGGAGGAGTTGGACAAGCTCTTGGACAACTTGCGTATTTTCTTATCTGGTTCGCAAGAAGAAGTCTCCTGATCTATAACAACGACATCGTTGTTATGAGAATGAGAAGAAGAAGAAGCAGCAGCAGCAGCAGCAGCAGCATCTAAAGCAGCTGTTCTCTTCCGCTGCTTTTTCAAATCTTTTTTCTGTTGCACCAGATCCCTGCTGCGCTGCGCTATCTCCTTTTTTATTTCGGAGATACGCTTTTCATTTTTCTGGTTGATGATATGACTTACATTTACAGTTTTCATCACAGCATCAACCATACCCTTACAATCAGTAGGGGTGGCTGAGAATGAGTTGGGGATGGAAGCGAAGATTGCTTCCATAGTTTTTCTGGTCGTGGCTTCATCAGCAGAAATGGTGCTAGAAGTGGAAGTGGAGGGATGTTTAGCACTTGGTTTAGATTTTTTTAGATTGCTGCTGGGAGTGCTAGTAGCAGCTGATGTGGATGGGGTGGCTGAGTGGGTCCCGTCTACAATGGAAAGGTCAATGTCTGGGTCCTCCGCATCTCTACGAGGTGTAGCCATTACGGCAGAGGCTCCGCTGCGCACGAGTTTGGCACCCTTTTTTATGGAGAGTTTTTTTCCAGCAAAACTCGCCACCATAAAATTTCTTCTCATGTCCATTTCTGAGTCTATGTGGATGCCAGCTCTGCGCATCTCGACATCTTGTTTGCATAATTCTATGCATTTCTGCCTAGAGTTAGCCATACAGGCGGAACAGAACTTAAGGTTTAATTTCCTTTTCTTCAGTTCCAACCACCCGTACTGTACTCGGGCACTCTGGCAAGAAACACAACAGAGCTTGTCTGTCATTGTGTCTTTTGCCATCTCGGTCTCCGACTTTTGCTTAGAAAAGTTGGACCTAGCACTTATCTGAGAAAATGAGCCGCCTGTTATGAGCTTAATGTGGCTCAAAAATCTAAATATCAATATCTCTGTCAGACTTTGCAGATTATTTTGTTGCGCCGCTTCCGAAAGTCTATTATATATTCTGACCAGGTAGTCATTGACGTAGTAATTTACGTCGACGCAATCCATTTGGTCGGGCCCAAGATTGAGACAATTCTTTAACCTATTGTCCGCCTCCTGTGTCCACTCAAATCCGCAGCGCAACATGTAGCGGAACTCATTTTCTGAGATAACTCTAAGATCCATATCTTTAAGAGCCGGATCGTCCTTTGGTACCATAAGATAGGCTGGCAGATCGCCAAACTCCTCAGAATTTTCGAAGTCTGGCACGGGGTATAGTTTTCCCTTGTGGGGAATGGGGTGGGGATCTAATGATAGCACGTGTTTCAAAAAGTTTGGCACTGTCATCGGCTTATCAGACAGTTTCTTTTTACCATTACCAGCACCAGCACCGTTAGACATGCTAACATGTGATGCCGGCCGGGGTGGTGGGCAGTTGGGCGGTGGTGGCATGGAAGCTGTGTCCGCCGCAGCAGACAAAGTATTTGCGTGGGACGTGATGGCAGTCGCAGCCACAAGTTGCTCACAGTATTTGTTAATTCTGTCTTCTAATACAGTCATTTGAGCAAAGCGCTCCGATTCGAGCTTATCTTTCAGAGATTTTAACTGAGCTGAATGCTCAGATTCTAACTTTTGCCTAAGGGCGCTCAGCTTATTATCAATATGCAAATCCACCGATTTTCTCATTTTCAACAACTCTGCAGTAAAAGCAGCATGGCTGCCATCATCAGAGGTCATTCTCCTCTTGGGGCTGCTCGGTCCAACTTCCGGTTCAGAGTCCGACTGATCAGGGGTTCCTACCACCTGAACATCGTCGTCCTCTGAATCGGAGAGATTTGTGGGTTGCACTTCAGCAGAAATAGCAGCCTTGCCACTTTTACTGTTTGTTGGTGAATTTGTGCCGGATTTATTATTAACAACATTATTATTACTACTACTACTATCATTTTTCTTGCTATAGAGAGCTGGTGTGGTAGTGTCTGACTTTACAGAAGACACGCTGGCAGTGGAAGTTCTCCGCTTCCTAAATCTCTTGGCAGCAACAGCCTTGGGCCTGTTTTCTGCCGAAGAGTTTTCGGAATCGCTTCCAGAGCCAGAGTTATTTCTTACATTGTCGTTGTTGTCCCCATTATCATCATTATCGGAGTTGCTGTTGTTCTCCGACTCACTACCACTTCCGCTTTCGCTAGCACTATCTCTAGCGCTGCCGCTTCCACTATCGCTGGCATCGCAAGCATCACTCTGCTTACTCTGGTGTTTTCTTGCATTATTGACACGCACACGTCTCCCACCTTTCCTTTTTCTAAGAGATTTGTTTTTTCTGCTGCCAGCAGAATTCTCCTCATTTTCCTCTTCATTTTCAGAAGACGAGGATGAGGAAGAATCACTGATGGTGGTAGACTTGGCTTTACGATTTATATTTTTACAAGCCACACCAAGTCCAATTCTACGGGAACTAGCGTTGCTGCTGCTGCTGCTGCTGCCATCTTTCTTTGGCAGGTTAGTTTCCACAGAATCGGAGAGCTGCTGTCTGGAGGTGGGAATCGGAGCATTCAATGGTGCAGTAACACCAGTAGTGGTAGTACTAGTGTTTAAAACAAGACCACTGGCATCCCTTTTCTTAGGGGAGCTAATCGGACTATTGTTTGCACTATTGTTGTTGCTGCCAGTTGTCGTTGTTACTTTACCATTACTATAACCACTAGTGATACCACTATCGCCACCATTGTCAATATTCATGAAATCTAGATCATCAACGGACCTTGCATGTTTCGATGTCTTTTCGTTAAATTTCTTAAAAGCAATTTTAAATGTATCCACATCTAACTTGTCAGTCAGAGCAGGAGTAGTCGTAGTACTAGTGGCTGTACTACTGCTACTACTTCCAACAACAATACTCGGCGAAACCGAGTAGGAATTGTTATCTGGTGCCGAGCTGGCAGAAGCCATGATGTCCAGTGGCGTCATTGTCTTAGCAGACGGCGACACTGGCGCCTGCTTACGGACATCGACGTCACTATCATCATCGTCTGTCAAAATTAAAGGAGCAGAAAAATCAGCAGACCGCTTCTGCTCCAACCTCTCCTGGGTTTCCAACTCCGAGAATTGTTGTTGTTGTGATTGTGGCTGTGGCTGTGACTGCTGTTGCTGCTGACTGGCATTGGGTTCCAGGTAATTTTGATACGCTAACAAATCTACAGGATCTACGGCATATTTATGAGATACAAATTGGTCTTGTTGTTGTTGCTGCTGCTGCTGCTGTTGTTGTAACATATTATCATGGGACGTCTCATTAACTAAAGTTTGTATTAATGAATTCAATTCAGAATTGGTGTTGAGAGTGTCACTAGCGCTAGACATAACAGAAGCAATATATGGCGTATTAGGATCCGAGTTAGCAAAAGTGGTATCTGTGCCACTTAAAATTAAACTATTCACAGCATCCCTGGTTTCTTGATCACTAACAGTTAGTGTTGGTGCTAGTTGTGTCTGCAACGGTGGCGCTACAGACACCCCGGGCACCAGAGACAGGTGGGTGGGTGTTGCCGGACTTGCAGGAACACTCAGTGGCTGACTGCTAGAGCCAGCAGCATCAGCAGCAACGGAAGTAGTAGTAGTACTATTACTATTACTACTAACATTCACAGAAACATTTACACTATTATTACTATTACTGATAGTTGTGACATCTGTAGAACAAGCATTCACAGTACTGGTGGTAGCAACAGCAGCGCCACTAGTACTAGCAGTAGCACCATCGGTGCTAGTACTGGCAGTAGCAGCATCGGTGCCAGAAACATTCTCGGACTCGGGTATGTCAATGATGAACTGCTCCTGTGCAAGTGTTATACTTCTAAATTTCTGCGCTAAATCAGAAGGCAGAGATGTAAGGTAGGTGTTGGCATCATGTTTTGGCTGTTCAGACTTGAAGTACTTATCAACTTTGCCAAGACTCTTACTAATGAAAGCATTGAATTTGTCCTTACAATCAGCCTCGTTGAATTGCTTGCTTAGAAGTATATACTTGCACAAGCTCTGGAAACTTTTCAAAGATTTTGTGCACATGTAGAGAGAGTGCGTGTACACCACAGTTCTTCGGACAACCACTGGTAGCAGTACTCTGTCCAAAGAAATGTCACCCAACTTCGAATCGCTCTTGCGTTTGTTCTTACATTCTCTCAGAGTGCTCTTGAGCGATTCGAACTCGGGATCCATAACGTTCTGACTGTCACTGTCTCTCAACCGATTATGGAGATTTTCGCAGAAAGCGTAGAAGCAGTTAAACACCGCCTGCGGATTCTCGATTCTACAGTCGAAAGAAGTGACACTCGGCACCAACATTCTCAGCCAGAAGTGAAAAAGGCTAGGGTGAGCAACCAGTTCCAACAGTTCCTTGATATGACCCGTGATGCTATCTCTAGCATTTTCCACATTGGCAAAATACTGATCTCTCAGTGCATTCATTCTTGAAACTTCCTCGCTAGAACAAGCTTTTGCCATACCTGAGTTCCAGGTAAATATCTTTATCACAAAGGCGATTGTAAAGGGCTTACCCTCCGGATTGGCCCTACAATCCGATGCCTTCTTATAAGCATCTTCCTGATACTCATGAAAAAACTTTGTCAGTCTCACAAAGAGACAGCATTGCATGAAATACTGCAAACGCAGTGTACTACTCTCGCTGCTATCTGCAGTGCCACTGGCACTCTTGGCTTTCTTGCCAGCAGCAGAATGCTTTCCATTGGGTTTTTTCCCAAACATATTGACAGACAGACAGACAAACGGATAGACGGAATATATAGCAAAACAGGCAGACAGACAGACAGACAGACGGAAATATGGCAAAAATTATAATTTTATAAACTCAAACAGTAGCAAATACAATGATAATATAACAACAGTGAATTATTACAAATTAAAACTAATCTTCTTTTTTCTTGCTTCGACTGTAGACTTCAACCAACTTTTTCTGAGCTCACCGTAGCAGCTTGCCAGTTAGGTTGTCGTAGTAGTATCAGCAGTGGTTGTAAACAGCAATAAATAGTAATGAACGTTGATAATAGTAACAAGTTGGAGGTAGTAGTAGTAGTGTTGGTTTTATGGCACAAATGTAGTTGTTGTAGATTGATGTTGAAAATACTTTTCTCTCGCCACAAATCTATTGAAAAAATAGACAATAAAAAAATACTTATTGTCTATTATTGCACTCGTAAAAAATATCACAATTTTTATAACAGTTTTCTTTTTTTTTCAATATATTATCATCTCCTTCTTCAATTTATTAATTTTTATCTTCAAACTAATTCTTTTTGCGAAGTTCTTCTCTTCAGCAGCCAACCTACTTTGTTTGTTAATCTCTTTTCTTTTCAAGGCTTCCGGTGCATAGGAAACCTTAATCTCTGGCATCGGAATCGTTCGCTCAGTTATAGGTTGCCAGTAGTAGTCGTAATACTCGTTGTCAAATCTGGTATCAGACATTATATTTCCACAGCTGCTAACGTAGTGAGTAAAGTAAGAACCAGACATTTTTTCTAAGACAGATGAACTGACGGACAGACAGACAGACTAACTGACATACTCAGAAACTCAGAGACTCAACTCGCAGACAAACAAAATTTATTATAACTCCATTAATTTTACCATAGTTCTTTTATACTACCAATATTTTATTTAACAGACTTTGCTTTTGTTTAATGCAATAGTAAAAATCAGACACAGCAACAAAGTTAGAAAAGTTTTAAAATAAAATGAAAAGTTGGAAATAAAGTTTTCACTTACCTCAAAAAATCCTCCTTTTCCTGTTTCCTTTTCCTAAAATATAAGCCTTCGATTGCTCCTATGATAACTTAAGGGGTTATACCCTAGTTAATACAAATGTATTAATGATGCACTATTCTAACCAAGCTCCTTATATACTATTCCAAAACCATTGTTTATCTATGCAAATTAAGGGGGGTCGTCTTAAAATAGCACCCCCGTGATATAATTTAAACCAATCAGAAAACGCATCCGGTAACCTTTATTACTACTATAAATAGACTTGATGTGTCAGCACAAAAATAATCCAACACTAAAAACAGGAAACGGAAACGTTGGTGACGACTAAAAAGGGTCATAAAATTTCACAAAAACAAACAATTTTCACACGCACGAAAACTAAGTCACCTAGGGGAGCTCTACGACGGTCGTCGCGCGTCGGTTGAAAATTTTTCTGCGTTTTTTAACAAAAAGTTTTCGCTTGCTCGACAATTTACTCCAGTAGACTGTTGGTGATAAAGTTTTCCGTTTGCTCGAAAATTTACTCCAGTAGACTGTTGGAAAAGCCGTCAGTTGAAAAGTTTTCTGCTGAGTTTTCTGCTGCGCTAGACTGTTTGTGGGGGGGGAGAAAAACCGATATTTTATCGCTAAAGACTACTACAAATACTTCGAGTAGTATGCGAATGCTTTTGTTGAGAGTCGCCCCGCGGCTTTATTTGGCTTAAGTTGATTAGACGACAGTTATAGAAGAAGAAGAAAAAATGTTTGTTTTTTTTTTACGAGTTACGAAGAGCGGCGGTAATTGTTTGAAGTTAACGACTCAATGTTAATAAAAAAAAAAGCGCGGCAACGCAAACTAAACTACTTCTTATTGTGAGGCTGTGTTTAGTTTTCGTTAGTCGTATAATATAATATTGGTAAGACGATAAGTTTCGGTGTTTGTTAGACGGATAATATATATCATCATCATCATTAACCAACAAACGAGACAGACAGAAAAAAAAAAAAAAGCTATGTTATTCGACGATATCGACAACTATCAAACTTTCAAAGATTTACTTTACTCTACGGAAAACTTCAATAGAAACTATTCCTCTTCTACGTCTAGTATTAGCAGCGGTAGTAGTTCCCCATTATCTTCTGACAATGAAGAAGAAGAAGAAGGAGAAGAAAAAGACGAAGACGGGAACGATGTTAGTAAACGCGATACGTTCGAGTTGAAACCGATAAAACCTACTGGGTCTCCAGCTTCTGAAACTCGACAGAGCCTGTCCGGGTTAACGGTTTCCGATCGAAAAGTTAAAGGCGGTGATGAGAACCGTTACGACAAAGTGTCTCGCGCCGAAAGAGAAGACAGCGAGTTGGCGAAGAGTAGAACGAGTAAAAAAGGTAGTAGTATTTTTAAGGGGATAAAATCTTTGTCCAACTTCGTAGACGACGAGGCCGTGGAAGACAACGATTATAACGAAGAGGAATACGAAGAGGCTTTCGACGGCGAGGACGACGACGACGAATACGACTCTGACTACGACGAAGACGATGACTCTTTTGTGCGAACCGGAGATAAACTAACGGCGAGCGACTACGACAGCGCTGCGAGCGACTATCCTAGCGACCCAGACGACGACGACGACGACTGGATATTGTCTCGATCGGAAGGCGAGTCTAGCGATAGTTACATTAGCGGTCTGTCTGGAGTGGAGGACAACGAAGAGAGAGCTAGCAGAAGGGCTATGGAGAAGGCTATACTAGATAAAGTTCGCAAAAGAAAACGAAATCGCGGACTCCACAGATTAAAACGTAGAATCTATTCGTCTTCTTCTTCTGACGACGAAGCTGGCAATGATGGAGGGGGTGGCGAACAAGATGACAGAAAACGAGCTGACGCCGACGGCCCCAGAAAGAATAGAAAACGAAAGAAAGCTAATTCGGATAAAGAAGACGACGACTAAATAAGAAAAACTCATCTTTTTACTTTTTTATTATTGTGATTCTTTTTACATCTATACACTATTATATGCATTTAAGTTTACTAGACATTTAAAAGTTTATACGGTTACAGAAAACTAGTCGAAAACTGTAAAAAAATCGAATAAAAACTACCCACTATAAGCCATTCGTTCTTTTCTATTGTAGCCACCTTAACGCGACCTTAAATACGAACGATAACCGATGCTGGAAATTTAGCGTGGATTACTTCTCCTGTTTACCCCGTTTTCCACATGAAAATCGTATCATTTAACGGTATTTTTCAGGCGGCGCAATCCATACTGGAAATTTAGCGTGGATTATCGAACGTGTTTTCGAAAAATCCTCGATTTCTGGCCGGTTTTTGGGTTGTTTAACGGTATTTTTCAAGAAAGACAACTCGAATTTACCGGTAAAAAAGAGTTACCTTTGGACGTCCAAAATAATTAGCATATGTGCCCCAGAACTTAACTTATCCAGAGCTCTGGATCTCTGCATTGACCCGGAGGTCAACCAATCACATCGCTTATTTTCCAGCGTTGTTACTATTTATAGCGATGTTGTCATGCAGCTCATTAACATATCGATTTCGTCATCACAACCATTTCTCACTGCGTTTTCGTGTCGTTTAACGATGCTGGGAAACCAGGTATTGGTTTTTTTTCCCTCCTCTTTCTCCGAGAACGAAACTAGGTCATATCGTATTTTTTGAAAATCGCGGGGAAATGTAGTGGGCGGAGCTTACTGATGATTTATCGATAAACCGTGGGAAAGAAAGTGGGCGGTTTTCTTTCAAGTCATTTTCTTATAGACCAGAGTGTAGAAAGAAGAAACGAGAAAACTAAGAGTTTGCGATTTCCTTTTCGTTTATTTTTTCATTTCGAGACTTAGAAAACTAAAGAGAAAACTATATATACTATACAAAAAGGAATGCTTATTTTTTTTAAAGTATGAGTTTCCACAAACTTATAACAAAAAAACCCAAAGAAAATGTTCGATACGAACTACTAAACATGCAATAAAAACCGATCAACATTCATTCATTCATTTCATTATAGTTGTCGTCATCGTCGTCGCTGACTAGTTCAAACACTCCACACCGGATTTTATATATATATAACACATAAATTGCATTGAAAAGACATTTGGCTACCAAAACAAAACCACACAAACTCCCCTGAAAACTTTTTCGCTGTACTCAAAAGAGTTTTTCAAGAAGAGTTGTATGTGTGTGTTTTTTTTTGTTTGGTTGTTGAACACTTATTATGGTACCTATAACAATAACAGAACAAAAAAATAAGAAAATTGCTACAATTGACGACAAATACCAAACAACATCTGTTCTATAGTTTTTATTATATTATGCTTGTTAGCTGTCATATCAATCGCCGCCGACTACTCGGTTTTGTTGATTTTTTGTTGCTGATTCGAGTCGTCTGTTTATAGCAAAAATCACAGTCACCAAACAAAAAAAAAAAAAACGTCAGCTATAATACGTTATTAGTTTTCGAAAACTGCAATAGATATGTACGACGACCGATATCAGTAATCCGTCGACGAATACGATTATAATAGCGGTTCTCCGATTCTATTTTTTGTTGAACACATGGACATGACTCGTTTTTATAGTCGTAGTTATATCTATTACTATAGAGAAGCTGACGACTACTGCTATCGATAATTGTTATGTTAACCTCATATTATTCACAATTCTGTCGATATTCGGGGATGGTGTTTGTTTTGTTGTTATATATGTATGTAACTGAAAACTATTCCTCATCAGCTACCTAACAAAAATTAGTTATCCGACGACTCTTCTGACAACTCTTCCTACGAGTCTTCTTATGACTCTTTCCGATGACTCTTCTGATTGTTTTGACGACTAATATAGTTTATGATTTCGAGTTTTCGTATGTAGTTGAAATTTTGGAAATGACTCGTATTAGTAGTTGTGACTTCTATTTACTACTATAGCGAAACCGACGACGAATATCTGGTTGACGACCAATTAGAAAACCCATCCGATGACGACTGTAGTTATGATATAGGAGTTGTCAGATGTAATTGAAATTTTTGACATGAGTCGTATTCGTAGTTGTAACTTATATTTACTACTATAGCGAAGACGACGACAAATATCTGGTTGACGACTAACGATTGGTTATCCGACGACTCATCTGAAAACTCTTGTGACTGTTGAAAGCTAATAATTGTCCGGTTAACTATATATATATAATATAGTAGCAATTCTGTCGATATTCAGGGAGGTTCTTCTTGTTGAAACCTATTGTTGTTTTTCCATTATGTTGTTTACTATATATGTCATTTGAAAAGTTTTCGACTACCCTAACAATAGCTATCCAACAACTGTTCTAGCTGTTGAAAATTTTGGCATGACCCGTATATACATTAACAGCTATATTATTGCTATGGCGTTCGACAGTTGAAATTTTTGACATGACCCGTAGGTATATTTAACAGATATAATATAGCTATAGAGACGACAGCTGACAATTTAGTTGTGGTTATCCGAAAACTCTTCTGTAAACTCTTCTGGTAGTTGAAAATTTTGGCATGACTCGTATGTATATTTAACAGATATAATATAGCTATGGAGACGACAGCTGACAATTTAGTTGTGGTTATCCGAAAACTCTTCTGAAAGCTCCGACAGCTGAAAATTTTGACATGACCCGTAGATACATTAACGGTTATATTATTGTTGTGCCGTTGACAGCTGAAAATTTGGTTGTCGTCATCTGAAAACTCTTCCGAAAACTCTTCTGGTAGTTGAAAATTTTGACATGACCCGTAGGTAAATTAACAGATATAATATAGCTACCGAAACGACATCTGAAAATTTGGTTGTCGTCATCTGAAAACTCTTCTGGAAACTCTTCTGATAGTTGAAAATTTTGGCATGACCCGTAGGTAAATTAACGGAAACATTATCGTTATGGAGTCTCATCGGACAATCCATATTTTTCGGGTAGGTGAAAAAGTTATCTGCTGACTCTCACAAAAATGTCGATTTCAGGGATGTTGTTGGTGAAACGGTTTCTGACGACTCGAACGAAAACCTTTGATTAGGTTATTCATAGTTGATAATCGGTTGACGGCTGAAATAGAATTATAGCATTATTTTTTTTTTTTTGCAACGGTCAACGGATCCCAACACTATAAGCTATGATGGGGTTCGTTAACGGTTACCATGAAAAATGGATAGACGATCTCAGCAACAGTTTCTAATAGTTCAACATGTTTGAACAATTCTGTGCTGTTAAATTGTAGATGTAAGAAATCCGAAATCTTGTAGTTGTCGTTGAAGAAGTCAGAAAACAAAAAAGTTCTCCAGCAGTTGGCAGAAAAGTCGGCGACGACGACGACGACGAAAAATCATCATGTTGAGCGACGTGGAAACATCGATGTGAACGATTCCGCGGCTGAGCGCGGAATGACTAAAAAGTTAACGTTACAACCCAACATTCGTCGCGGGACGAAACGTTAAAATTAATAGTTGTTACTATATTTAGATTTTCCCGCCAAAACTTGTAAAAACATGTTAATGACGTCACTAGCCTAATAAATATAAAAGCGCTCATGATCGAATAATGGAGTCATTCTGTTTTTAAATGTTAACAGCTCAACTTCGTTAAAAAATAAATAAAATTAGTCAGAAAGCAACTACTCCACAATGATGATGTCTTCATTTATGAAAAAGCAGCCTAAATGTACATACAAAGAAGCTGTGGAGAACTGTCGTCTACCGACGTACTGCGAGTACGAGCATCTGCTTACCGCTGTAAAATGCCACAAGAGAATACAGAAGCAAACGGGAATAGACAAAGCGACGAGATTGAACAAACTATCATATGTATACGGTAGATCGAGAGCTATAGAGCTTTACTATGACGATCTACTTTGCGTCTACGACGACGATGAGTTGGATTGCACAGTTAGATCAGCCGTCGGCGGTTATCACTCGCCATGTGGACTGATGAGTCCAACACCCTGTAAAATAACTTCCACACAGTTATGGTGTGCCAATATACTTACAGCGTCGTTGTCTCCTAATAGACAGTACGAGCTACCAGTATCTCTGAGTGAGGAGAATTACTCGTATCTAATGGCAATCGACGGCGCTGTAGAAAGGACGAAATTGGTTTACTTCTACGCGTATAACGACGAACTAGATGAGGGACGGTTTTTGCTGTGCCCAGCATGCGCCGACGTGCATTCTCAGACAATGTTTCATGGCAACCAGATGGCGCATCATTGTATTCGCTACACTGCTGATGAACAAGAAGACGTGATAGAAGAATTGGGACCGTCAATGTGGAAAAAGAACAAAAAGGAGGAAAAGGAATTTCTACAGCTAGTCCGCGCCTATAATGACATTTATAGACTATCACTAATGCAATGCAACGCAGCTCTGGAAATAAACAGAGCTGCTGGTAATTCGCCGGACTGGAGACGATAAATTTGTATTTGTGATATTAAAAAAAAAAAAACTGTTTAACCTTTATTTTACCATCAGCGTTCACTCGTTGTTGAGAAAAAAAAAGCGATGGAGGAAAGAGAGAGAGAGAAAAATTAAAAACATTCTAAGACGTAATTGCCCTATTCGCCGCTTTCGGTGTTTTTTTCTATAGTCACAACGAAACGGTTATAGGACAATTACTTCTTAGTTGTTACCGTCGACGAAAACGACTGAGAAAACTATATGGTTGTGAGGAGAATAAAAAGAGAAACGCTAGTCTTCATATTGTATTATATATATATATTTTGTTATATCTATGAAAAAAAAAACTTAAAACATTGTAAAAATTAAAAAAAATGTTATATGAAACAACCACAGTCTTCAAAGTTTTCTATTCACCTAATCATAACAATAAGTAGAAATATAACAACAACAATCACAACCCCCCCCCCCCCCCCCCCCTTTATTGTATACGTAAAATCACTATCTTTCACAACCTTCTACGCCACTGTCAATAGATGAAGTGCTACCGAAAACATCGTCATCACCAATGTCGTCTTCTTCTTCGTCGTCGTAATCGTAGTCGTCTTCAGAACTAGAAGAGTCTTCATTGTCGTATAGTGGGTTATTAATACGAACTATGATGGCTCTTACCGGTTTTTCTGTTCCGATATCGAGAAGAGACTCATTATTTTTCGGTGTGGATACAATTTCGTCCCGAGACACGTTTCCCACCAACACTTTAGTGTCACTCGAACCGTTTGATGGTGGTGGTTGTGCAATTGCTGCGATTCTATTGTGATAGGCAGTTAACCAACTGCAAGTTATCCTATCAAATAAATTGACTAGACAATTGCTCCACTTGTAGGGTCTTCTCATATTCAATACGACCCATCCGCTTTCCGTATAGGTTGGCGGTAGATACTTTTCTGCCGGATAGATCTCGTTGATTCGATTGCCGCTACTCGTAGTCGCCGTCGACGCCATCGCGGTTTCTCAATTTAAGGGTAACGAACGGTTTTTGTAAGGTTTGCCTGAAAATTGCACATCTATTTGAGCAACTCGCAACCGAAACGTTAAAAATAAATAGGATTCTGTATATACGATTAACGGCCGGAAATTGAATGTTAATTTTTATATCCGTTAACATTTGTTTTAGTGATGTATATAAACTTGTGAGAGCATCATAAGACATCAAAAAACAATAAAGCAAAGAAGCAGGAAAAAACAAACTCTAAGTTAAAAAAAGTAAACAGCAGTAAAAAAAAAATCGGACATGATGGTGGACAAAAGCGAGCAGCAAATTTTTAAAGAAGAAGAAAATGTTGAAGATTTGCTCGTGCCGGACGAGAAAATCGTAGAAGCCACCGGGGCTCCCGAACCAGAGCGAGAAGAGGACAGTAGCGAAAAGGATACGCAGACTATAAGTAATGACAGCGATGACGACGACATAGTAATAACGCCGTCTCAAATTGTTAAAACTCGCCTCAGAGAGACTACTGAGGAGGAAGTCAAACGAAGAAAGATAGAATACGATTACAGAAAAGACTTGGAGGCTAAACTGAAGTGGTCAATCGATGAAGCGCTAGAGCAGTACGGAACAATGCCTTCACCTTACTGCGATATGATCTTGCTGTATGCCAAGGAAGACAGAGCAATCGCCGACCGGGTGTTGAGCGACATACGAAACTGTCCTCTCAGAGGCTTCACCGCCTACTTGTATGACGACGATAGCGCCTACGGCAATCTACGTCTATCGGCGGTCAACGAGGGAGACTACGTGGAGAAAATCATAGAGAAAGCGTCTCTGGTGCTTTTTCTAACTACGAAACAAGGATCGGAATCCTTGTGGCCCATAGTGGACGACATAATCAGCAAGAGAATGCTGCAAGGAAGACGAGATGTGATTCCCGTCTACGTCAAGCCGAGTCGGGCGTGCGACTTTCAAGTACCTAGAACTCTAGCTTGCATCAAGGGATTGCAGTGCTACGACGACATGCCGCTCTTTAAACAGTGCATAGAGAACGTGGCCACGGAGCATCAGTACACCAAGTTCCAGAAAGCGAGACAGCAGTTGCAGCAGTTGGGAGAATACAAGCTGCGAGAGATATTGCCCATAAACGACCGACTCGAGGACTTTCACGCTCATAAAAGTCAGACGAGATCCAAACACGTCGTGACCACCACGTATTTGTCGTTCGATGCGCTCGATAGAGAAAAAGCAGGCGAAAGCCAAGAAAGCTAAAGAAGACGCGGATGCCAGCGCTGTTGGCGACGACGGCAAAAACAACAACAACTAAAGAATAGTGGAGATAAAAACTGTTATTTTATTATAAACTTGTATTGTGATGTGCGCATAGGGTAAAAAAAGCGGAGTGAGAAATCCAAAAAAAAAGTTATATATTATCATAACATATAATGGCTTTACTAGTGGGACCAAATGAAACAGTTGAAAAACATATCATTTTTCCGTGTACTGAGTTATTCTTCTACTACTACTACTACTACTACTCGTAAAAAAAAAAAATCGAATGCGTCGTCTACGACTACCACGAAAACTATTGCAGTAGTTTCTTTTCGCATAAGTACCATCTTTTTGTATAATCAATAGTGTCGTTAGTAGTCGTACGCGATATATTCGAGCTATCGCCGACGATGATGACAGCGGGTTGAAGTGACAGTTATGTTCTTTTAGTAACAGTAATCGTTTACGAGTGAAAGAAAAAACTATAACAAAAAAAAAGTATGCTTTTGTTGCTTTTATTTTGCATTGAAAATGTAATAATATGTATGCATGTATGTAAAAAACAAAATAAAAAAATTGTCAGACAATATACTCCCTGTCTTTCTAGTTTTTGTTGCTATTTCGTTAGTTGATGGCTTGTTATATATATATACTATATATTATATATATAGACAACCCCAGTATAACATATCCGGAAACTTTCGCTATAGAAAAGCTATAGTTGTCGTCGTCGTCGTCGACGACTTTACAGAACGTACCTACAGAACGTACCTACAGAAAGTACTTACAGAATATCCCCCACAGAACGTACCTACAGAACGTACCTACAGAAAGCAGTTACAGAATGTCTTCTCGACAACTTTTAGAAAACATGTCTCATGCTACTCTCTACATAACCTACCCACCCAACGTAAATAGCGAACGCGCCCATCATAAAGCTTACAACTGTCTATACCAGAAAACTTATACGACGTACTTAGCCGAAACGCTTACGGCTCACTTAGCCGAAACGCTTACGGCTGTCTATACTAGAAAACTTATACGACGCACTTAGTCGAAACGTCTTACACTTTCTATAGCAGAAAACTTATACGACGTACTTAGTCGAAACGCTTTACACTTTCTATACCAGAAAACTTATACGACGTATTTATCCGAAACGCTTTACACTTTCTATACCAGAAAACTTATACGACGCACTTAGTCGAAAAGCCTTACACCTACCTAACTTTAAATTTTTTACCGAATTTTTGGCGAGAGAAATTGTCGAAGAGAGTAGACTGCGATTTTCGAATGAGTTTTCTAGAGTGTAAATCGCGTATCCCAATAGTTATGTTGCGAGTATTGGAAAACTGTCTGGAACGGCGAAAAAGTCGATCGAAAACTGCTCGTTTTGTATTTTCTTTGTTTTTTTGGTTTTTTTTTTGAATTTTTGTTCGGTATTACGAAGACGAAAAAGTTGTTTTTCAGAAAGTAGAATTCACAGAAAGTCGTCCAGTAAGATTTTTTCCAGTAAGCTATTCAGAAAGCTAATCGAGTGCGTTATTATAGAAAAAAAAGTCGTCGAAAAAGCTGTTCAGTAAAAGCTTTCAGTAAAGCCTTCCAGTAAACTGTTCAGAAAGCCGTTCAGTAAGCTATTACAGAAATTTATTACAGAACGAGTCGTCGCCAACTTTTTTTTTTTATTTTTTTTTTTTATAAAATATTTGCGGTAGTCGCCGACTATGAAGCTTTCAGTAAAAAGCTTCCAGTAAGACTTTCAGTACGACTTTCAGTACGATATTCAGTAATATATATTCGGAGACGATATTCAGAAAAGCTAGTACAGAAATGTTGTTCAGAAAACCTAGTAACTTCCTCTTTTTTTTTTTTATTTTGGCTGGGATATTACTTTAAAGGAGAGTACGTTCTAAATCGGTCCGGCAACAGTTATAATTTATAATAGCTATATTATAGATATATGGTTGGCGAAAACTCGATGGATAACTGTTAGCTATTGTTAGAAAAAAAAGTCGTCGACGACTGCGATAATATATACATGTGGTTGGAAGAATGATTTGACGTATAATAGTTATAGCTGTTGACAAAAAAAAAAAAAAGTTGTCGACAACTTATAAAACAAGTCGTCGACAACTGGTATAAAAAGTCGTTGACAACTGGTATAAAAAAAGTCGTCGACAACTGCGATAATTATTGGAAAACTTTTTTGGTCTGACAGATGGTTATTAAAATAGAAAAAATTCCAACAAAACACACAAGAATTCTCCTTTATTCAATTTTTTTGAAAACTATATATATATTTTATGGCAACCCAGATATGAAAAGGGGGGTGATGTTGCTGTTGTACGGTTGTAATTGTTATGTATGTGCGAACTATTGAAAAAAATTTATAGATGAACGAGTTGACGAAAACTGTTATATATAGGTCGGCGAAAACTGCTATATATGATCGAATGTGAGAAACTATTATGTATGAGTTGGCGAGAACTTCTATATGATTGAATGTAGGAAACTATTGTAAATTTTATAGATGAATGAGTTGACGAAAACTGTTATATATAGGTTGGCGAGAACTATGTAGGAAACTATTGAAAATTTTATAGATGGATGAGTTGTCGAGAAAGTTGTCGAGAACTGCTATATACGATTGATTGTAAGAAACTGTTGAAAATTTTATAGCTGTATGAGTTGGAGAGAAAGTTGGCGAGATCTGCTATAGATGATCGACTGTGAGAAACTATTATGTATGAGTTGACGAAAACTGTTGTATATGGGTTGTCGAGAACTGCTTATATATGATTTTTAGTCGGAGGAAACTGAATGAATGAGCTTGTATGAGAACTGCTATATATGGGTTGACGAAAGCCGCTATGTATGCTTGACTGTAGGAAATTATTGGAAAATTTTGTAGCTGTATGGGTTGTCGAGAGAGTCGTCGACGACTACTGCAGTTATTATCGATTTTTTTTTTTTTTTTATTGATCGTTAACAGCTGCACGAGTTGGCGACGACCGCTACGGAAACTTATTGGAAAACTTATCGGGAAACTCTCGTGATAGCTGAATAGGTTAAAAAATAGAAGAAAAAAAGAAAATAAACGACTAGAAGACTATATTGTTTTTTTTTTTTTGGTTTTTTTTTATTTTATTTTAAATGTCATCTTTTTTTTTATATATACATACATATACATACACAACACAACTAAATAAACTACATAACCAAAAAAAAATGAAAAAAAACTTAACAACAACAACAACAACAAGCGACTAACCAAACGGCATCGACAACCGCATAGATAGCCGCATAGATAGCCGCATAGATAACCCCCCCCACACACACACACATCGAATGCGTTATAACTGTCTTTTTTTTTTCTGTTTTTTTTTATTCCATTTTCCATTTTTACATGTCATTTCCGTCTCTTCAAAATCCAACCGGAGAAGAATTCATCTCCCCGCTACCGAAGTAGTAGTCCGCCAACTTGTCCGGAAGCACTCCGTCGACGTCCATAGCCTTCCAGTGCCAGCTGTGACGCATCGCAGACACGCACAGACCCTTCAGGCCGCGGGGGGCTTCGTAACGGACTGGCGCGGGAGCTGTCGTTGGCAGAACTTTTCCTGGTCTAGGAAGTTTAGGTAAGTAAGAATACGGATATGGAGTTTCGTTTAGTTCTGGTTCCGCTTTAATTCTACACTTGCAAATTGAAGCCATTGGTATGGTTTTGAATGCCATTTTAACATTGAAGAATGCTCTTAATTTTTCTGCAAAAGTCAATATGTGTTCGATTTTCAGTTCCGTATGATAACAGTTACGAGATCTTTCTTCTTGTGATATCAATCCACAAAAATTATGAGTATAATAGAAAGAGGGTAACACGAACTGAATATACTTCCAGTCACCCTCTCTAGTGCACACGCTCATATCCGCTTCTCCTTGAAATTTACAATATCGAAATCTCAATACAACAGTACCAACATCATTTAGTGGTATTTTAGAGTCTTGTAGAATATGTCTTCTGAAAGCTCTGTAGTAAACTATGAATCTATCCATTTGGTCTTCTGTTGTGGTTTTGGTAAACGGGTACATTAACGGTATAGTTTGATTTTTCATAATGTCTTTTGATAGAGCAGGTTTGACGTTTTTCTGTACAAAATCACAAATGATTTCTTGTATCATTCGCTGGTCCTGCAGTCCCTTTTTCAATATGTAATCTGATAAATTCTTGTTCTCTTGAGTCTCATTATTATATTTTTCTTCGTTTAGAAAGATTAAGTGTTGCAGTCTACCTTCTACGAATGCGCATGATTTATGTGGATGTCTTTGCGCCAACCAGGTAGTAGTTGTCTCATCAGTCCCTAGAAGTTTCAACGGGTCGTCACGATCTTCGCAGACAACGAGGCAAGAATCTACTCTAGCCACATCATATAGATTAAACGTTATTCTGCACCAGTCGCAGGCGTGCAGCACATCATACTTGAAATCGATGCCTATCCCAAGCATGTTTTTTCTCCTCAATCTCACCACCAACTCATCAAACTGCTGTCGCTTTTCTGCCAAGGTTAGTTGTTGTCCAGACATGATTCTTGTCGATATTGTAAAAAAATAATAAGATATGGAAAAGATTTTTTTATTTTATAATTTTATTTAGTTCTTTCTTCTTCTGTAACAATAGATTGAATAACAAGAATAAATTAATACAAGTGTATATATTCTATAAAATAATCATATTAATTTTAACGAAAATATTTTTTTAAAATCACAGATAAAATCATATCACAGAATTTCTAAATATAGTCTTTGTAATAAGGAAAAGTTTTCTCTTATTGAGCAACATTTTTTTTTGTTTAAAAATAATTGTTCATATCACAAAATCGCCAACTCGTTTACTTGGCAGCCTTCACGGTTTCCCCAAAAGTTTTCACCTTCATAACCATTTCTGATATGCTCATGTATTTTGTTAGTCTTAATACTGGAAACCCCTGTCTTTGCTTTGACTCGATATAACTATCGGCGAGTTCTTTAAACTCGCGAAGATAGTCTACTGGGATGTCGGTTTCGCAGGAGCGGTTTCTTTTTTTAATTCTGCGACTACACTCCTCGGGATCGATGTCTAAGTAGATCATAGCATCTGGTTTAGGAGACATGGTCATTAAAGCTTTCGACACGCAATTCAACATATTATATTGATCCTCGGACATGTATTTTCTCGTTATTCTGCCAAAAGTTTCCATATTGTTTTCAACCATTCGTTCGAAAACAATTACGGCGCTGGTGTTATTTTTCCTACACTCATTTTCCAAAAATTTAGTTTCCTCAAAGGTAGTTTTGGTTAGAGTGGATTGCGCGTAGCATTGAAACACCGTTGCTATTTCGCATGGATTACTGTAATACATTTGCAGCGGTTTAGTTTTAGTACCAGGAACAGTTTGAAATTTTTCCACCGGTTCTCTGATGGCGTACACGTTGTTTTCTCGTAAAGCATCCACTAGCGTAGATTTGCCAGACCCTATATTTCCTTCGAGACACAAAATTGTGACTCGATTATAGTCGGTATTATAGTCAGTATCATCCACGATGCGATCTGAGGACAATAAAACGGAGATATCGAATGCAGAAGAAGCAGCAGTAGCAGCAGCAGCATCTTCTCCGTCTTTTTCTGTATTAGAAATAGAAGAAGAAGTAGAAGAAGAAGAAGTAGTCGGAGAAGTTGACGCTTTCTCTACAGAGTGAATATACGAGGCAGGATCCTCTTTAGTACAAACCACATTCGCTTTCTCCGAAGTGGTGTTAGCAATTAAAGCGGTATCTTCATCTATTTCATCATTAACTATGGTTTGTACCACAGTCACCATTTCATTCAGATTATCAGGTCTAGGTAACAAAGCCGTATTTACATATGTCTTTGTTACCGTTGTGATAGTCGTCAATGATGACGCCAGAGGATTCAGTTTGTTGTTAGTAGTAGTAGCAGCCGTAGCGTTTTCGGTTTTAGTAGAGTCGGTGTTAGTTTTTCCTTCGCAGTTAGATGCCATTGTTAGTAAGTTAGTTTGTTAGTAGTAGTAGAAGAAGAAAGTCGTAATAAACAACGAAAACCAGTTTGTTGGTTTATAAGTTATTATTGATACTCACAACCAAGTTATGAATATAGATGAAACAATGAAGATCATTATATATAAGCAAATGTAGAAAAGACAAATTAAAATAACAATGAATAAAAATTAACGATGTGCTAATTATTTTATAAATTAAACTTGTATACATATATACATATATACATAAAAAATATACAAAACTATACACAAAAAAAAAACTGAAAGCGATGAACTGTTCATGGAAAAAAAAATGAATATCACAGTCTTTTTTCTGATGATGAGTCTTATAATCATACACCGGATTCAATAGAAATATTCTCTGAGCAATACTTTGGGCACCAACCCCTCCAAATTGTGCGTTCGCCAATCCCACTCATTTTTGATCTTGTGGAGGCATAAGGCGGCCAACCCTCGAGGTGGATGAAGTTTCAAAAGTTGGCCATTTTTTACCGGCAATATCGTATTGGGCTCTGGTAGGTCTGGTAAAAGTTCTGCGTCCTCGCAGTCACAAACATAGTTTGCACATGAGTGTAATTGCAAACGCACATTATAGAAATCGCGGAGTTTGTTAACAAAAGCTAATATGTGATTTAGCCTATTAGATGTATGATAACAAGACTCATCATCCAAATCCACAGAAAAATACCACTCTGGGAATCTAAATGTTATGGTATCAATGGAACAATCCAGTGTGCTGTAGTCCTCTGAAGATATTATGCTGTGAGGTCCTAGATACACCTTCATCTTCTTTCTATCGCTGAGATAACGCATACAGGCCTGCACGGTGACCAGTCCTCTATCTATTTTATCTGTATTCGTTTGGTAGAATCTCTTTCTCGTATACACATAATGATTAATCAACCGCCCAAACACCTCCGTGTCGCTATTGTAGTGAATTTTATACGATATTGGCCTGAATTGATTTTTAATAATGTTCTTGTATGTATCCACACAACGTCCCCAAGTGATGTATTCTTTAATGATTCCTTTTATCATGCTGGGAGCACATAGTCCCTTTGTGATCACCAGCGGTACTAGACTGTTTTCAACCATCGACAAGTCGATGAATCGACTGATGGCGAATGGACAATTCTCGTCGTGAGGATGGTACTGCGCGAGGTATTCCCGCTCATGTCCGCCTAGAAAGTAAAGGCAGTCCTTTTCGACGTCCTGACAGGCAGTCAAGAAAATAACGACACGAATTCTATCATTTAATCCATAAGTTTTCGTGCACCAGTCACATGCAAGAACACAATCCCTTATGAAGGCTTTGTGTATCGCTTCTTTTTTCTTGTTGTAACTCTTGACAAGTGTGTCAAACCGAGCCTTCTTCGCTTGTCTTCTAGCGTCCACAGAAACGCTGGCGACAACCTTTGTTGGTCTGACGACCACTTTAGCAGTGAGCTTTCTCTTTCCCAACATGTTTTTAATGTTTAGTTGTTTTAAAAAAAGTTTAAGAGAGAAGATTCTTCTTTAAGTTTTGTAGAGAAATGTACAAGAACAAATGTGCCTTAATTAGACCGATACGCATTTATATATAAATCCTTATCAGTCGTTATTACTTTTATAAGATTTTGATTGGTTGAGATAAAATAAGGTGGGCGTGGTTTGAGTACAAAGTCTAAATGATAAGAAAACTCTCAATATTTTTAATTTTTTTTTTATTTTTTATAAGCCATTTTTCGCATGCGGATACTTATTTCCGCTGCCAAAATAATAGTTTACAAATTTTTCTGGCAGAATAGTCCGCACATCGCGATTTCGCCAGTCCCAATCGCGAATGCTGTTCAGACAATTTTTCATTAGTCCCGATGGCTGTATGTACATTACGGTGCGCTCGCCCGTCGTTGGTAGCACCTCGTTTTTGTCTGGCACATCCGGACAAGGCGTTTTCGGCAGACAATAGCATTTTTGCTCTTCAGGAATATCTATGTCGGCTATAACATCATACCGTTCACGCAAAACGGCTATTAGAGAGTTTATTTGCTCCACTCGTCGGTACGTGTGGAAACAGCTATTCATGCTGTCCGACACACAGCTCCAATTTCTAAATAGCCGCATTCCGTAATCCGGCAATGCTACTGTTATAGAACAGTCATCTTTATAGTTGATAGCTATTTCTGTCTCCAATCTGTCATTTCGAAGAGCGAATGTTGTTGAAATCTTAACTTCGCCGCCGTCTTTTAGTTCGTCGTTTTGTTGTAGACGATGCCTTCTCATCGAACTATAATAATCTAAGACGCGGCGAAATTGCTCCATATCAGCGTCGTGACTCAAATGTAGTCGACACGTCAACAATTTATCTTCTATCAGACTTCGAATCGCTGTCGTTCTGGCACCAGTTTTTATATATTGATCAACTAATTTTTGGATGGTTAGAGAGCTCAAAAACCCTCTCGATACTATGTAATCGGAAAAACTTTGTTTTTCCGGCGTGGCTGCTTCGTATTCTTTTTCGTTTATTATAAGCATTCGTTTCATTCTATTCTCGACAAATGGACACGTTTCGTTTGGGTGTCTACTCAGCAGGTAGTTTATTCTCTTGCTTTCGTCACCCAACACTATAAGGCTTTCTTCGATGTCGTCGCAGACGCTGATAAATGCCGATAGTCTTTCTTTAGTTAGCCCGTACTCGGCTTTACACCAAGTACAGGCATACTCCGCACTCGTCAAGAAACGGGAAAGATGTGTGGCATCCGAATCCGTTTTGGATTGTGCTGTTAAGAAGTTGAACACCTTTCTTTTTTTCGCCATATTTCTAAAGGAGTCTCTGTTGGCTACATTTTTCAAATCAATTTGTTTTCTTCGATCGTCTTCCTTGTACGTTTCCCTAACATCGACTCTGGATTTGGTTTGTTCGTTTGATAGTCGTCGTTTCATGATGACTTTAAAATGTTTTTTTTTTCAATAAGAATTTAATAACAAATAGAATAGAAACATTTCAATTTATTAATGAAAATGTAACAATTAACAGAAAATTATCATTAAATAGAATAACTAAAACGTTAAAAAAAATATAACAAGTCGATAACGATTTTTTCTTTACTCTTCTTTTTCAACAGCAATCTTCTCCACCCAGTCGTTTACGAAAGCGTATCCATTTCGTTCTCGCCAACCAGCCACCAACGAGTTAGCCGCTTCGTAAGCTTCGGCGCGAATTCTGTAAAATGGCATAATCGCCTTCTTGATAGTGTGACAAATGTACAAAATATGTAAAATCATTGTTGAAAGCTTGTGTGCGGATTTTTAAAAAAAGTGAAGTTTACCAGTTGATATACGTATACCGAATGGGGAAACCCAAATAGTGTGCTGATGTCATCCATTATCGTTAAAATTATTATTATATATTATATATAATTCAAACATAAACAATCTAGTTATACATTGAAAAGATAAAGAAACAAAAAAAAAAAAATAACCATCATAATGCTGACTGTTAAGAAAAAAAAGTGTCCAGTATATCCACAATACGAAGACTATGAAACGAGGTTGCTAACTTTTGAAGGGTTTTGTCTCGTCTATAGCGAGTATCCGCCAGAACAGTTTGCGAAATCTGGGTTTTTTTGGACACAGGAGGCAGATATAGTTCGTTGTTATTGCTGCGATTTAACGCTGAAAGATTGGCTACCTCAAGACGATCCAATAAAAGAACACGCTAAATTCAATCCACTTTGCAAGCATATACTGACAAAAGTTCCCGGCATGACTTACAGGTACAAAGGCAAAGGCGTAGATATACCAGGAACGCCGAAACTTTCTGATGAACAAAAGAAAGAACCTACGGCACCTCCTTTAGAAGAGTATTCTGAAGAGTCGTCGCTAATTCAAAGGGGAAAGGATATGGTGAGGGTTATGAATGAAGCCATGAACATTCCTTCGGCGCCGCCGCTACCAACTCCCGCTCCTAGAGTGGTTGCAAAAAACCACATGCTTGTCAGCAATCAACCACCAGCCGCCTCTTCGACAGTCGATAAAAAGGCGAGTGCGCATGGGAATATAAGTCATGTTCAGAATTGCATCGACAAGGCGATGAAATATGTTTCAGAAATGAAAACTGTCGTAACCAACCAAATGACAGAAGTAGAAGAAATAAAGGAAAAAACGTTTTGCATACAATGTCGTAAAGCGTTCAAAAATGTGATGTTTTTACCGTGCCAACACATGTACTATTGTAGCAATTGTGTGGACGAGTCAGCGAATATGTGCGTTTGTCAAAGAGCCATAAGTCGAGTTCTTGTCGCTAGCGAATAGTGAAAAAAGTGAAAAAAAAAGAGACATAGACAGTTTTCGCAAATTCATTGTGTATTTTGTATGTTTTTTCTTGCTATTTTCTTGATATTTCTTCTTCTTTGTAATAAAAATGTCTGTGATCATACATTATGATTTTTATAAAAATAAAAATTGTTGAAAAATAACTACAAATGTATTTCGTTCTTTCTTTCTTTTTTTTATTTACAATTTATAACATGTTTATAACAACGATATTAACAACAACAACAGTAACAATGTCTTTCAACAACGACAGTAACAATGTCTTTCAACAATCACACCAACAAACCCATCAAAATCCATTTTCAGCATACGGAAACTGATTGCCGCTTCCAAAATAATAATCTATTAATTTTCCCGGCAGTATACCGTTTAAATCTCGAGCTCGCCAGTCCCAATTTCTGATATTTTTTAAACACCGGCCCATCAATCCCTGAGGTTGCTTGTATATTACGGGTCTGTCAGCGGTTGTTGGTAAACGTTTAAACCCACTTGCGATTTCGGGGAATAATTCTCTACTAGTGCAGTGGCACATCTCGGAGTCAGGCACCCTTATGTCTGCATGAACGTCGAAATGTTTTCTCAAAATAGTTATAAGTGTCTCTACCTGCTGTAACCTAATGTGTGTATGGAGACAGGTATTGTTAGAGTCGCTAAATCGAAGTCTGTTGAAAAGATCGTATTGTACACGAGGAAATCCCACTACTATTTGCATTCCGTCTTTAGAATATATATCTAGCTCCGTCTCGGCATCTAAATACCTATAGAAATAGTATGCTGTTTTAATGTGAACTACTCCCTTGTCCTTTAGATCTGCGTCTTGTTGAAGAGCGTGTCTTCTGAAAGAGCAGTAGCATTCAACGAAACGTTTGTATTCGTCTAATTTGGCGTCGCGAGACAAGTGGTATACGCACGAAAGCTTTTTATGGTTCAAAAACGCTTTCATCGCTGTCGGTCGAAAATTTTTCAAAATATACAGTTTAAGCAAGTTGTCTAAAACCCAAAAACGAACGAAACCTCTTGCGATAATAAAATCCGAAAACTGGCGTCTATCCGGGGTGGCTTCTTCGTAATCGGTTTCGTTTGTTAGCAGCATTCGTTTCAACCGCTCTTCTACAAAACTACAGCTGAGGTTAGGATGATTTATGGCTATATAGTCAATGCTTTTTCCTTCGCCACCCATTATCTGTAGGCATTCTTCGATGTTGTCGAATGTGTAAACGAATGCTTCAATTCTTTCCTCCGTCAAGCCGTATTCTCTCTTACACCATTTACAGGCGTACTGAGCACTCTTTCGAAAGTGCTCTATTGTAATCGTTTTCTGTTCATTACTGCTGCGACGAAGTAAGAAATTGAATATCTCTTTTTTGGTGTCCATATTGTTAAACTGTTCCGAGCTTGAGACGGCGGCGAGAACTCGCTCTTCATCTTCTTTAACTTTAGCGAATTCTTCGGACTGGTACATGGTGTTGATTCTTGATCGATTTCAATAACAGTGGTAATAAAGTCGAAAAAACGGTCTATACATTATATATACAAAGATTTTTTTTGTTAAAAATTATTATAGTATATTATATATAATACAAAAAAAACCATCGTTTCTTCAATGATTATAACGAACAACGTTGTCTCAACTACGTTTTATCAGCACCATGAATAAATACACTAAATACGCGCATCCTAACTTTGCGACTTTCGAAAGCAGATTGGAGTCTTTCAAGAGTTTCAATCGTCATAGAAGTCTCTACCCGCCAGAAGCATTCGCTCGAGCTGGATTGTTTTATGTAGGAGTAGCGGATTGCGTTTGTTGTTATTACTGCGGTCAAGGCCTCAGAAATTGGGATTTTCAAGACGTTCCGGCAAAAGAACATCTGAGGTTGAGTCCGAATTGTAAACACATGGCTCAGAACGTCGTGGATACAACTTATGAGTTTCAATACAACACGGAGAGCACTGTGGCAGTTGATGTGCCGTCAATCGATGTGTCGTCAAAATCGCAACCGCTGACTTTTGATCCAACTTTTGATAGTGTGGACGAAACTTCGAAACCATTGTGGTCCGAGGTGGCGAAAGCCGTTCCGAGAGCAACACAAATGCCTACGCCTAGAAGAGCACCACCAGTACAGGATCCCATTTATGTTCAGCCCACGTCGACGACGCTTAATAAATCGGCAGCATCCAAGAATGTTGAAGAGGGATTTAGAATGATAGAAGAATATTTAGCCAATGCGGCAACGACAGTGCAGAACATCAAAAACTCGATTATGTGCAAACACTGTCATATAAGAGAGGCAAACATCATGTTTTTACCATGCCGACACAGCGAGTTCTGCGACAAATGCGTTAACCCTTGCGCAAACATGTGTGTCTGCAAAACCAGAATTGTTAGCATTCTAAAGAAGGAAAGACGAGATGGTGGTATAATATTCTAGTGGGGGAGAAAGAGGAAAACGAAGAAAGAAACAAAAAAAAAGAGACAATTTTATAAACATTTTTTCTGTTTTATTATGTTATGTTATATACTACTACAAAATACACACATCTGTGATTAATACTGTGATTTTATGAAAAAATAAAAAATTGTTGAAAAATATTACAAAACTTTCTTCTTCTTTTTTGATTTTTTTTTTAATTTTATAACAATAACAATAACAATTTTGTATAGGGATTTTTGATTTCGTTAGCGAGAACCCATGCCAATATTCGACGGCGACATATACCATGAATATGGTCGAGGTCCACACATAAACTGCATTGGATGACCGTACATGCCATGATTAGGAGCGTGTGGATATTGACCATAATATGGAATATGAGTTGACGATATCGGATATGGTGGCTGAAAAGCAAATGCCGGCTGTCTGATATTTGTTGGTTGTTGACAACGATTGTGATAATACCTATGAGGGTGTTGAAGGTGTTGGAGATGTTGATGCGATTGATATTCAATTGGAATATGAGAATTCATCACACAATCTCTCTGTAATTCTAATTGTTGATATTGTTGCTGTTGTTGTTGATGACGCTGATGGTGTTGCTGCTGCTGCTGTTGTTGCATAGTGGTTACATTTTGTTGAGGTTTTTCTTTCTTTTTACTACCCATATCGTCACTCTTGTTGCCGACCGATTCAATGTCTGTATCGTTAGTCCCGTCTTCATCCGTTGAACAGTTATTCAAATCGTCAACGAATAATCGCTGGGTCCACGTATGACTGCTAATCTCTTCCATTTTTTTAATTTTATCATAGAGGGCCTTTTCGGTCGCCACCAAAGCAGTCACCTTGATTTTCAATTTTTCACACTGATCCGACCACTCTTCCTTTTCCCTTATTATACGCATTTTCTCGTCTTTTTCTCTCTTCACACTCTCTTTATAAGCATCGAGTTGTAGCCTATAGGATTCTATTTCTTCTCGTAAATCTATGACGAGTTGTTTATAAGAGCTATTATTTGGTGGGTTTACGGGGATTTCGTCCCTATTATTTTCGATGACAAGTCGTTCGTCGTCGTTGCCGTCGTCGTCAACGATCATAATTGGGTTTGCTACCCTATTTACTACGTCTTCTTCTTCGCCTCCTTCTCTATTTATAAAAGATGCTGGAGATGGTGGTGGGGTTTCTGGGAGATAACCGTTAGCTCCACAAGCCATATTGAAATAATAGTAATGGGTTTTTATTTATAAAATAAAGTTAAACGGAGGTGTTCTGAACTCTGCGAGTACAAACTCAAATATGAAAAGATTACAATATACGAAAACATTTTTTCTATAATACGTTTATTTATTATTTTTAACAAAATAATACAAAAAATTTTAATACAAAAATAGTCTTATATTCACATCACAGCACAATTTACAGTTTATTTTTTGGCACCCGCAAACTTGGGGATAAACCGATACGCTCTCTTCTTCTTTTTGTATAATAAAAACTTCTGACACCAACAATGATACTGTCCAGTGTTATCACCCATATTACTGTTCATACTGTCATTCTCCATAAACAGCTCTATGGCTTTAATGCTATACTCCAGATAGGAGTATGGTCTTCTGCTCCATGGATCATAACTATTCACCTCCACAATTAATTGGGGGGTTACTTTTGTGTGAAGCTGCTCGGGAATATCGCCTTCACCAATCATATAATCTAGTATGCAGATTTTGTTGTCGTCTTCCCAATCTTTTATACAGCTTATAGTTTCTTTTATAAGATGTTTGCTGGCTTTTGTGTATAATTGATCAAGAGAAACAATATCTTCTAAATCAAACATTGTTATAATTTTTACGTGTTTTTTCCTTTATTTTTTTGAAACAATTTTATGTTTTGATTATGAATGTGTTTGGTTTTTTATTGTAAAAGTTATTTCATTTAACGTTATTTATCAGTCTTTTTTTTTTTTTTTTTTTACCATTTTCTTTATACACACAATTTTTCATCACATTACAGCGTGAAGTTTAAATTTTTTAGACGAGCTAGCCGTCTGATTGTCGGTAGTTTTTCTTTTTGTACCAGCTACACAATCTTCTTCTGATTCCATGTCCACGTTTTCCGTAAAGTCCTGGGTATCTTCGTCTATAAGTTCGCCGTTAGGGTTGTTCGACAAGCGCGATTTTGGTTTAAAGGGGTTTTCATCTCCGAATAAGTTTTCTAGACTGTACTCATTCGAGTCTGCGCCTAGATCCCCGTTTTCGTCGTCGTCGTCCTCATTATCCAGAGCACTAACCTTAACCAGTAAACTGTCGTAATCAGCGTCACCAATCCCGCTGCCTTTAATTATGCACCTTAGCGCTTCTTTCATCACGGGTCCGTCTACAATATCCTCCATTTCCAAGTTCGTTATTAACATATCGCATTTCGAGTCGAAAATTCTGTCGACCAAAACGGCGATCTGTCCTTTGCTCTCATTATCGGGTATACCGAGAAGATACCTACACTTTTCTTTCAGGTTGAATTCTGGCGTAGACACAAACATTCGTTCAACCTTTCCGAGGTATGTATCTTCTTGTCTTATCGCAGAAATAAATTTATTGCAGATGTCCACGCTTTCGTCATCTCTTTCGTATTTTATGGGTTTAGACATGGCTATGGCGAATATAGCTCCCGGTATGAGTTTACATCTCATGTGCCTCGTATACTTAGAGGCGACGTTGTACCAGAAATGGTCGGCGTTCAGATCGTAGTTTGTCATACTGAAGGCGTATATCATGCTATCGCCTTGAGCGGCCGGGTACGATGATATGGCGAATCGTCCGTACATCACCAGATCTTTCGTATAGGTTGTGCTAGCATCGTAGAATCCAATGTCGTCGTACAAAACGTAACAGTCGTCGGCGACCGATTGTATATCTCCGATGGGTTTACAGTAATGTACCCACTTAACCGTTTTGGTCTTAAAAATTTCATTGTAGTCCGGCTTGAAGCCGGCATAACACATGATTGTCGCCATCACCAGAGCGCTCTGAAAGCGAAAGGGAGTTGATATGTCTATGGCACTATTCACGTATATCAAGTTCGCCACTATAGATGATTGCACCAACTGAGTAAACATCCCCTTGAGCAGTTTCATTTTTTTTATATTCGGCGCAGCTATACCGTTTTTAGCCGCCACGTTTCGCAATAAAACTATCATCTTGTCCACAATCACAGCATTGTGCGTGGCGACGACTAGACTCTCTCCGCCATCTCCCACCTGTTTCTTGCTGGTGGAGGCGTAAGAGTTTATCGTGTACGCCGATATGTCGTCTTTTTTCGGCAGCAGAGCCATGAGATACTTTGCTTTTTCCGTCACTTTCGCCAGCTTTTCCTTGTTCAGTCTTAACATTGTTTCTCTCGTTGTCGCATTAACTATCGTCGTCCAGTTGTCGCTGTCGTCGTCGTCTTCCTCGTGGTTGATTTGTTTCATTATGGGTATGAATGTGTGGTTCTTTAACGGAATAGACTCCTCTCCGGTCATAGAGTTTATAGGGGTGACGTGAGTCACATACGATCTCGAGGAATCTCCATCCGTCAATACTGAGAAAATCTCGTCACCTTTAACGCGTTCTCCACGTTTGGCGACAGCGGCATTCAGCCACCTAACGATGGACGATCTGTCTATCATTGAAGTCATCAATCCCGTATATTGTACTTCGGGTTTACAGGTGCGCCCCCATTGAGCTTCAATTTTATCGCCGTGCGTTTCATCGTAAGTGGGTAGCGTGACTCCGTGTTTCAAACCCTGCAAGTAAGCGTCTAGAGAAACTATATTGGAGCAAAAAGTTTTCACCAACTCTTTGAAAGTCATTCTCGTGTTGACGTTTTCCATCACGTTCGTAGACTCCATGGTATTCGAGTACGCTTTTATTATTCTCTCGTTCATCAACGACTTCAAGAACTCGGTCGTCTGAGCGTTTCTGTCCACGTCTTTTCTGATCGTGCCAGCGAACGAGCCGGCGGTGTTTATGTCTGTGGCGAACAGAAGTCCAACGTTCATATACGGATTTTTTTGTTTCTCTTCCACATTGTACAGAATAGGCGAACAACTCGACAACAACGCTTTGAAACAGTAAACGTCCTCTCCGCAATCGCCACACGAGACTCTCAAACCTCGTCTGTCCGCATCGGTGACTAAGTCCAGGAGAGTCAGAAAATATCCGGCAAGACGAGAATTGCCACAACAACTGTGGTTTAAAAACACAGAACTGAAAAGTCCTTTCACTGGCTTGTTTATAATAACCTTCGCGGTTGCGCCTTTTTTGTTTTTTTTCCAAGCTGGCGGATCTACTTGCGATGGCGGCATTACATTGCAAGAAGTCATCGGACTGAACATGTGTCCGACTATCATGAAAGCAGTCGACAACCCGTTGTCTTGTTCGGTTTGCAAGCGGCATTCGTCATCCTTGATGACTGCTCCGGCTGTTGGCGTTTTCAAATGTCTATTGACGTTTAGCGGATACTTGTGAATTATGTTTTCCAGTCTCGATTTAATTTGCACGCCCAACTGATTGAGCGTAGTATCCTCCGTGTTGTATTTTCCGTCGCAAGCGTTTGACTGGTGCATAAATTTACCAAACTCTTGATCCGACATGAGATTGATCGTGTCGTCTAACGTGACGCTCATTCTATCGTGGGTGACGAGATGACGAATTATGTCGTCGTTATTAGCCAAATAAGAGCCGGATTCTTTTTCTTTGGGACTTTTCGGATAAAACATCGCTTTGACGGGTATCGGTAGGTGAGCATTTGTTTGATTGGGGTATCGCGTATCGGTGCCTTCGTCAACTCGCCCGTCTAGATAAAAAATTTTCTGATTAAACTGAAACCAGTTGTTTTTCATTAATGTGGTCCACAACGAAATCTTAGTCACATACAACAAAAGTACTTCGTCGTCTTCCAGCTGACTCGTTATATCTGATTTGGGCGTTTCTTCGCTCTCGCTCATGCTGTACGATTTACGAGAAGCGAGCAACGGGTTTCCCTTGTCGGTTTTCAAGTGTTTCAAAAGCGATTCTGCGCATCTATTTTGCCGCTTGAAAAAATCTTTGCCCATTATTTGTTCGTATTCTTCAACCAGAGAGCTCTTACTAATTACGATGGTGTATGTACAGAGAGCATTGTTCAATTGTAGTTTCTTTTTATTGCTGTTGTTGTTATTGTTATTGGTGTTATTGCTGGTACTATTAACGGTATTGCTACCGCTAGCGTTGTTTTCTTCTACGATGTTAGTTATCATCGTCGATTTTAACCAAGTTGGACATAACGTGGCCGTCGGAGCATACATTACGTTCTCGCAATCGTGATCCATTTGCGCTAACAAGTATCTATAGTTAATCATATTTGATTTACTAAATACATCTTGTTTCTTCGCTACGTATGCTATATGTAGAGGAGAGTATATACCTACAGACTCTTTCCACAGTTCAAAATCTTGTTTGAGTTTGTCGGCCATTTTTCGTCGAGTTGGTGTTGGTGGTTTTTTTTTAAAAAAAGAAAACTTTTCGCTTTAGTTTTCGTTACGATTCTACTCGTAGTGTAATATGAGCGAATGTGAGGTGGTTACTAAGACCGATATTTTTATATACAAAAATATGTTGATTTAACGTTGTCTATTAAAATTAACTAGTATTTTAAAAATAATTAGCAAGCCCAACTCGTAGTTGTCACTTTATATTAGATGAGGAGTTTCCATCGTCGTCGTCGCTGATACTGTTGTCAGATTCTGTCAGATACAAACGTACTTTTTTTGGAGAATTTATTATTCCAGAAGAAGAAGACCCTCTTTTATCATTTTTACGTTTATTGGGTTGTCGTTGTTGTCGTTGGTGTTGCTGCTGCTGCTGCTGTTGCTGCTTCTGCTGTTGTCCTTGTACGCCACTCGTTCCCGGTGAAGGAGTTGTCGTTGTCGTATCGGTCTGCGGCGTTTTAGTTTTTTTAGCATCATCGTCGTTTCCCAGTATTTTCGAGATATAGTTATACGCCCCCATAGCTATTTTTTCTATATTATTCAAAGCATAAAATGGCTGTGTTTGAGTCGTATTCTGAGCTTGTTTTCTTTTACTCTCGTTCATCTTCTCGAGAAGCCTAAACTCGTCGCGAATTCTACACGACGACTCTAATTTTATATACGTTTTCAACCGCATAAGAGCTCTACCTAGCGCATTCTCGTTTATAAACAAACTAACGGTATAAATTGTGTTAACGAGTTCTACTATAGGAAGTCTTCGCATTGGCAACTCGTTGGAGAAAATTGAACTGCAATATTTATAGTTATCCTTCTTTTTCACTAACGGTATGTATTCTGGCCGCACGTGTACTATATCATCGAAAGGGTTGTCTTCCGAGTCTGAAATCGCTATGGCTATAGACGATGCGAACTGATTCTTTTCGATTAACCATTTAGCTTTAAAAGCTTCGAAGTAAGCCTTCTCCATAACGTTACAGCGCTGTCGTTTTATAAACTCTTGACTTATTAATAATTTATAGCCGCCACCACCACCACCACCGGCGGCGGCATTGTTGTCATTACTATTATTGCCAGTCTTCTTTCTTGCGGATCGTCTCATTTTACCAGGTTCGCCTTTTTTCCCCGTAATCGGTTGTTTTAAGCCAACTATTCTATTTACTAAATATTCGTCGACAACTAACTCTTCGCTAATGAGTCGCTTGTTTCTACAAGGTGTCGATGGCTGGATATTTTTAAACAATTTTACAATATCTTCATCATCGTTTGCCGGACCAATACGTCCGCTCTCCAGATGTTCGTTTAACGTGTTGTCGAATAAATATAAAATACACTCTACGTACGAGTCGACGGTGTTATATCGCAAACCGTCTACGGAAAAACTATCGTGATTGCTCGTACATAGCGGTCCTCTAACTTTTAATCGTCGAGACAGTATTTCGTCGTCCTTTATAGATTCTCGTATCACCAAAGCCTTTATATATCTAACGCCATATCTATCAGCGACTGTTGTGTTGGTGTTGGTGCCGGTTGTTGCAGTGGCAGTAGATGTAGATGGCGAATTCGAATCAATCGTTTTCTTTGAAAAAAAAGAGCTTCTCGTTATTCGTTTAAGCATAGTATCCGACGACTCATTCATGTCCTCTACTCTGGTTTCAAAATCAGCGGCATTAAAATTAAAGGAATATTTTCTATTCATGAGAGAATAAAAAATAGTTTCATCATCTATTGGGGGAGTTGTTCGAAGCATGATGGGTTAACGAAAACTGGAAAAAATACGATTATACGGACACGATGAATTATTTTATTTCTATATACAGAATATTGTCATATAACGAGTAACAGAAAAACAAACAAACTACTTCAAATGTTTATATTTTCCCTTTTTTTGTTTTTCGTTTTCTTCCTCGTTTTCTTCCTCGTTTTCTAGATTTGCGTTTTTTATTTTTACGTCTACGTTTCCTACTTTTGTAACCTCCATTCACTTCTTTACTTTCATTTTCTAGCGCAGGCGTTTCTTGAATATTTTGAATGGTTTGTGTCGATGTTGGAGATGTCTGTAAAGTTGGCACTACCTGTTGTGTTTGAACCCGTCCAACTGAAATTCCTGTGAAACCAATAGAAAACTGATTTGATGTCATAAAGATACGAACCATATGTGCAATAATATTAAAAAGAATAAAAAGAATGATAAAAGCAATGATATTTGTTGTATAACCCAATTCATTTAATTGAATTATTATTGAATTTAATTCGGGAGTTACAAAAATACCCTCATTCAAACTAACAGTGATTTCTTCAACTATCTCTCTTCCTGAACTCATTAAATTACCTCCACCCAACATTTTCGGAATACTGCTAGAAATACGATTTACTATTTTAGAAATACAATCAATTGTTATTATAGCGAATAATGATAACAATCCGCTCGCTGCTCCTGTTATTAGTGAACCTACATTTTGCGCAAGGTTAAGTATCAAATAAGATACGTATCCTGATAATCCAGTAAATACTAATTGAGTTACACGATTACAGATATCTCCAGCCATATTCCAATTTTCTCTTCTATTTACAATATCAATCGCTTGTTGACGCTGTTTTGCAGTAGTTTCTATCATGGATAGATTTTGCAATTGATTCAGTAATAATTGTACCATTTCCTGATTATTTTCATTTCTCGCTAATGTCAATTGTCGATTGGCCTGCGTAATTTGTTCTTGTATTGCTTGAATACCAGTAGTAGTAGTAGTAGTAGTTACTGGAAGTGTGTTACGAACCACAGAAACGACGTTGTTATTCGCACTTTTTTCCTCGTCAGCGCCTCCGATCATATTCATAGAAAGCGAATTAGTCTCTTCATTTACATTCAAGAATATGATTCTAAATCAAATAAAAAACTTTCATTTCAAATTGGATTATTATTACTGTTATTGTATCGACTCATGACTTCCTAGCACTTGCCCATACACCAGTTCTTTTACAATACTCTTGTGCTAACACCAACGCCGTCGAATGATTGTCTCTACTCCTAGCTAACTGGAAAGGAGTCTGATCGTCGTACGTTTTCGCATCCAGATCACACTCCTGACAAGCCACTAACAGTTTTGCTACACGTTTATAACCCATTTCGCATGCATAGTGCAATGCCGTTTTGCCGTGCTTCCCGTCGGGTAAATTTATGGCTTCATGTCGCTGTGTTTTTATTTGTAACAGGCAAAACAACGGTCTCACTCTCTCGTGTAAGACGCATAAATGCAAACAAGAATAGCCGTCATAATTTAAAATGGATAGATCCTGTGGGATTGACCCATCCTTGTATGCCATATCTCTCATACACTGAGATTGTTTTTCTAATTCCGTGACCGGAGTCGTCAACTGAATAGCGATTTCGTTATAATCTCTCGTGCAAGCTATGTGCAAAGGCGTGTTTCCGTTTGAGTCTCTCGCCTTTAAATCCGCTCCTGCTAAGATCAGTGGTCTGATCAGTCTCTTGTTATTTGTCATAACGGCCAAATGTAAGGGCGTTTGATGGTTATTGTTTTTCAACGAAATTACGTCTCTCGTAGACATATATATGAGCTCTTTAGCTCTTTTTGTTTCTTCCATTATAATCGCTATGTGTAAGTCGGTATCACCGTCTTCGTCGGGTAGAAATGCAATATCGTATTCGTTCGGGTTTCCGTCGTCCTCTTCCATAACCATGGCGGTTTCATTTACTTGTTCTTGCGCCCCACAAACAAGTATCATATTGGTGTCTGGTAGCGCCGGCATATCGAAAATCGGTCCTAACGGACAGTCTTCTTGATGGGGGAAATCATCTAGATTAAATGACTCTATTAATTCATTGATATCCAAGGAAGACAAACAATCTTCGCGTTCCATGATTTAATTTTTATTTTTTTTCGTAATGATAACGTAATAACAACAACAATAATGATATATCAATACATACATAAACGTATATATATAAAAAATATTACCCGTTTCGTTAAAAAAATAGATAAAATTGGGTTTTTCCTATTAGTCATTTTTTTAACGTTGGTTTCCCAACTCGTTAAGAAAATGCGAAACTCGTTTTGGAATCAATATCGCAAACTGCGGAGCTGTTTTTACTCAAGAGCTGCCACTTGCCGTAGCAATAAGGAGTTTCTACAGCTTTCCATATAGTTAGCGAGTCGTATACGCCATCTCCTACGCATCTGTTTAGCAGCATATTTTTAGCAGTTGGTTGACATTCAACGCATACGATAGTATTGCGTTTCAAATATCTAGTCCAGCGTTCATATTGGCAACCACGGGTAGCGCTAACGACTCTATACGTCGCCAAATAGTATCCATTGCTGCTATTCCCTTTGTGCGCGTCGTCGTAGACTCGTAAACTGTCGTGAAGTAGGTTCTTTCGAATACCGTTATCGAAACTATATAGAGAATCGTAACGGTAGTAGGACTGACGTTTCGAAATAATCAAAGCTACTTCAAATCTAGCTTTAGCATTCAAATCGAACGAACTCTGACTACAACCTCTTTGTGAATAGCAAGCTCTAACCAATCGCGTCTTATAGTTGTTGCAGTCGTAGCCGCCGAATGCTGCGACGCTCTCTATTTTTCTCTTTCTGTATTGGCGACCTATACCACACATATTAGAACATGCCGACCACGAAGACCACGCGGATACTACGCAGTCGCGCGGTTGACAAACGCTTAGAATGTCTGAGTAGCAGTCATTCATTCTAAAACAGTTGCTGTCACAAAAACATCTGCCTATTTCGCCATCTATTTTCAGGGCTTTTGGGTGGAAACATGTATTGTTGTGAGCCTCACAACAGCTTCCTAACCATCCGCATCCGTCGTCTATTACTGCTGGTCTAGCCACAGTCCTGATTATGCTATAGGCGAAGAAGACTACAAAGAAGGCGAAAGTATTCATAATTGTAGGAGCAAAACTATAGTATGGGTCTAGCTATAGAAAACTATGAATGAAAACTGAAAGACATCGTTTACCGTTTTATAGATTTTTATTATTATACGGATAAAATTTAACAAAATTCGTTAACTATTGTATCGAATATTCTTTGTTTTTTTTTTCTCGAAGCGTCAATGGTTTTACTCATCTTTTTAGTTAACTGCACATGGCTTCGAAATCGTAATCGTCTTCTTCGTCGTCGTAAAAGTGTCTCGGAGCTGGTGGAAAAGGAATATAATTCGCTGCTAGCAAATACTCCAAATATTCCAATCGCGTGTATTGACCTCTTCGCCATCTCGCACGGTCTGCTTCCCGTTTTTTTTCATGTCTGAGTTCTCTTTGTCGCTTTAATTCTTTTATACACGCTACTTTTTGTTGATATTTCAATTGTCGTTCGCGTCTCAGCCGTTCGTCTACTCGGCGATTCAAAACGTCGGCGCTGAAAGAATCCACGTAGGGTCTACAGTTTATCGGTATATCAAAAATGAAGTAATATTTGTACATTTTACAATACTCTTTCATTTCATCCAAATCTTTCTGAAAGGGCGATGATGATGGTTTCATACACGTTTTCCAACAGTCGCCGAATAGTTCTCCATTTATATGCCCGAACAGCTTCGTACAGTCGCTTTTATAGCAATTGGCGCGAACACCTACGTTATTTTTGTGTCGTAAGAAGCAATCGCTACCGCAGAAACACTTGCCTTCTGCCTTACGAGCTCCTAAGCCTTCTATCGGTAACGAAATGTTAACATTCGTTTCGCAACACCGACCAATCCACTTGAACCCGTCGAAGATTGAAAGATCTGCGGGTCGTATTATAAGAATAACTATAACTAACTGATATATAAATTTATACATGTTTTATTTTTTTACTGTTTATATATATACACACACACAACAATGAATTATATTTATACGTTTCACTTAACACTTTTTTTTAACAAATTATACAAATAAAGTTAACTATATTTCAGCGTTATTCAGAAGATTCGCTCCAAAGTTCAACGAAACGATTAACGCTAACATTTCGTCAGTTGTAAGCTTGCTGGTTTTCTTCTTCTTAGATCCGTCGTGTGGTTTTTGTCTTTTAAGCTCCTCTCGTTTTTGTCTTTCGAGTTCTTCTTTTTCTTCTATCTCCTTCAACTCCTTATACATGCCTTTAACATTGAAAAAATCTACATATGGTGTGCATCTCGGTGGTATAACATATATAAACCAAAAAGCGTATTTTTCGCAATACGCTTTCAGTTTTGCGGCTTGTTTTTCATAGGGCGATAGTGGTCTTATGCACGTTCTCAAACAATCGAAAATCACTTCACTGTCAACGTTTTTCAATCTGTCGCAATCTTTGTGGTGACAGTCGGTAGAAAGACCTATGTTATTTTCATGTCGCTTGAAGCAATCTCTTTTACAAAAACATTTGCCTTCAGTTTTCCGCACTCCCAATCCTTCTATCGGTAATGAAACGTTTACGTTGGTTTCACAGCATTCGCCAACCCAATGTATTCCATTGAAGACGAATAGATGTACGGGTTGGTCTACTAACCATATAGCAATAACGATCAATACGTATATAGATTTGTACATTTTTATTGGTTATTTTTATACAGACAACAACTTTACAATTTGAATAATTTCTATTCTACGATACTATGAACTATAGTTATATACATAACAAAAAAAGAAAACATTTTTTTTAATACATTATATTAACTACAATCTTCATTCGGAAAACTAAAATTCATCACGTTGTCGTCGTCTCTAAATAAGACGTTTACAATCTCCGCTTTAGAAACGTCGCTAAAATATTCTTCGCTCGAGCTGGTACAGCAGTCGTCGATTACCATTTCGTCGCTAGACTCATCCGTATTCGTAGTTGTAGACACTGTTGGTTGTTGGTCTTCTCGTCGTTGTTGTTGTTGTTCGGTAGACGACAGCCGTTTAACTTCCTTTCGTATTTTTTTCGATTTAGATTTCTTGGAAGATTCTGGTTTCATATTAATTCTTAAAGGTTTCTTTAACGATTTATGCGATGGTTTATCGGTTTTCTTCTTAAGAATTTCCGCGTTGCTTGTCGACGCCGACGCCACCGATGACTGTGCTGTCGAAGATTTACTAGGTTGCGAAATGAGGGGGAAGCTCGGTCTCTTTTCCGAGTCGGTGTAAACTTTTTTACGCTCTCTATCTATAGAATTCAGCAGTTCGTCCATGTTTTTGATCATATTGACCGAGTTCAGATCTAAAGCTCTATCGCCGTCTAAAATGACATCGTCGCTACGGTTGAATCGCAGATGTGGTAGCGTTTTGAAGACTTTTTTGAATTTCTTTTCTACGTACTGTAAAGCCATTATCCAATTTTTGCACATTCGTTTCCTGTCCTTAATGTTTACCTTTGTCAACCACCCGATATATTCCGTAAGTTTAGCTTTCTGTTCATCTAGGACGACGGAGTATTCGAAAGCCATCATTCTAACCATGGTCTGAGATAAACGTTTAATGTCCGTCGTCGTAGAATTCTCGTTACAGGCATCTATTAGGGTCTGTATGTGTTCGGGACATTTTGGAACTTTAACGTCGATACCGCTATCTTCTCCGAATCTAATTCCCTTCATCGTGTCATCGAGGCATTCTATCACTTTAAGCGCACCGTTGACTCTCGCTATTTCTTTTTCCACACTAAACACTTCTAATGTAGCGATGGCATCTCGTATACTTTCTATTTCAGAATCGAGTGTTTCTTGAATCGTCTTCACGGTAGTCGCCAATAGCTGACTCTTCAGCTGTTTAGTAGCGTGGTTGTGAAGATATTTCTTGCGACTGATTTCCATAGTTCGAATAGAGAAATCGCGTACCAAAATCGATAATAGTTACGATACAACAGAAGTCAATATCCTTTTACGTAATGAGGTATTTTATGTATCACAGTTTTTTTGTATATATATATTTTTTAATCGTTAACAATAATATGGTATAGCGTCACGAACGCACCACATAAATGGTTTTATAATTCTTTTTAACGGTGTTATTCTAATCAAATATTTCCCACCAATCAAGAGGGAGCGCTCTTGAAAAACGCGTCTAATGTTGACTGATTTTTAGAACAAGACGACTTTTTCATCCTTTTATTGGTCGTAGTTAGTCGTTTTTCGCATTTTCGCTTGCTGTTGTTCAATAACGTATTGCGGGCGTATTCGTCCGGAGCGTTCAGCCATTGTAACATCTGAGCAGACTCTTTGGGAGGTTTCTCTCTCACTATTTGAGAGTAAGAAACTTTAACGGGGTTTCCGGATGCCTTTTTCTTGTATTCGTCCGATATTCTGAAATCTCTACTATTCATTCCGGCCGGTTTCATTATTATGAACTTCTCGAAAGTTTTCGAGTCGACAGACTGGTGATACACTCCGTTTATGAGAGCGCCAAACACGTCTATGACACCACTCGTACACTCCACCATAGCGTTTAAAACGGTAAACAGTTCGGTAGTGTTGTCGAGTAAAATCTTTTCCGTATTCAGAGAAAGTTCGTCTCTCGTTATCTGATGTATAGTCGCCAGCGACCAATTTTTGTCCGCTCCCAGAGGCATAACGGGCACCACTCTCAGTTTTTCCGATTCAAACGCCGATTCGTCACCTTCTCCGCGTAGTCGCATTAACAGTTCGTATTTCTTGCTGTTTTTCAACAACTTCGATTTGTTAATGGACAACTTTACGGAAACTTTATCGAAGAGATATTTCTCGTCCGTCCGCAGAACGCCGATTACTTCTTTTCCGATGTAGTGATACATTTCGCACAATATATGCGCCAAATTGTCGACGTTCGAATCGTGCTTCTTTATGGTCATCATCAGTTTCCTCAAGATGTCTTTCTTGATGCCGGGAGAGTTTTTGTTCTTCAAACTCATTCCTTTGGTGAAGAACGAGTAATTGTCCGTCGGATTGAGACCACAGTACATTTTCGCGCTCGGAATCAGAAAGGGAGAAAATGTTTCTTTAGTTTTACCAATTCTCATATGAGGAGGAAGAGGTAGTCTTTTGTTTAGGTAGGGAATTATATAGTCGTTAAACAGACACTCTTGCATCTTAACTCGAACTATATACTGGTCGTCGGCAACGTTCTTTTTGCGAGCGAATGCCACACCGAATTCTCTCGCTTTAACGATGGCGTCGCTATCCAACACACGTTCGTCTTCGTCCAACAGGCTGGCTACAACAGAGGGATTCTCCAGTAATATAACGTCGTTGCTGAGAAGTAAACTCACCATGATACTGTCAGTGTCTCCGTAAACGATTAAGCATTTTTCCTTAAACAACCGCCTACATTCCCTAATCATAGACTGCGTCGTCATTCTCCCGATAGACGTTACGACTGACCTGTAGCTAGATTTCGTCAGATACTGGATATTGCCGTATATCGAATTCAGAGATCGTTTCTTGGCCACAGACTGATTCGTGAAGAAATCCACTTTCTCCAACAACTCTTTCTTTTTAGTTTCGTCGGAGCAGGCTTCGTACTTTTCGTAATAGTCTTCTGCCTTCCGTTTGTCGGCGAATCGATCCGTCATTATTCTGGTCAGCGCCTTGCCTATGGAAGACGTCCACTTGCTCTGATGTAGCACGAAAATGTAGTGATGTCGTAGATAATCCATGAAATCGGGTAGAAAACGTTTCCACGATTTGAAGTCGTCGCAACGTTTAGTATTGAACACTCTGTAGTGCTCGTCTTCTTTAATTCGTTCCCCAACTTCGAGTATCTCGTCTACAGACACGACACAGCCGTTATCCAGATTGCTACCCAACAGAGCATTCGGATACTCGGATTCTACGTCTATAATAGAAGTTGGCGTTGGCGCCATACCGGTGCAAGCGGGCACTAGGAATGCGCCGGCGAAAGACAAATTGCTAATTTCTAAACAAGACGTTTTGTTTCTTATGAAATCGATTATCTGAGAAGCCATAGTTTCCGTATCGACGAAAGCGCCAGAATGTTGTCTATAGCTAACGACAGTTGAATTTACCAATTTCAAAAAGTCCAAGTCTATCGTTTTCTGAGGCAGCAAATGATGGCTCTCCGTAGACTCTACGGTGAAGAAGTATTTCTCCGCAAAACTTTCTAACCAGGTAAACTCTCCTTTCGTGTACGTTTTATGATGTTTTCGAAACTGTTTGAGAACGTTTTTCAATTCTTCGAACGGACTTAAACTGTGTAAATTTTTCCGAACGGTAACCAAGTAGATCAGAAAGTCGTCTAGTTGTCTGATATACTCGTTACCGTAGTGCCTGGAGAACTCTTCCCTGTAGAAGCGAAACGGTTTCAGTATAATTGACGTGTCTCTAGGTAATATCAACCACCACAGAAAAGACATCAAATGCGTCGTCGTAAAGGCTGCGTAGCTGGATCTGTTCTGAGTTTGAAATAACTCGAACGCTCGAGTGACGTCCGCAAAGGTAAAAGTTTCACCCGCGCCACCCTTTTTAGGAGCGGTTGTTGGTGTTGGTGGTGAAAAAGACGGTATCGTTACCATTTCGCCATCGTCGTCGCAGTCATTGTCGTTGGCGTAGTCTACATAGTCATTATTCTCAAACTTCCAAGGCATTTTGCTGAGACACGTATTCGTTTTACAGTTTCCGTTCGTGAAATCTTTAGCGAGCTGCTTTGTCATACCCCAGTCGTCGTCTGGCAAGACGGACTCGTCGAAACCGCTGAGGAAAAAATGAGCTATGTTTTTCGCGTACACGACATACGCGAAAGAAGCTTTTGGTCTGATGGAAGCCACCGATTTAACGTCTCTCCAGCGCTCGTATTTGTATCTCAACAATTTCGTCTGATGAGACTGTTTGCTGCTGATCGATAAATCCCATGGCGTTCCCAAGATCTTTTGTTGCTGGACAAACAAATCGAAACACTTGGAGTCGCTAATGTACAACATGACCGTCAAAAATGTATCCATCATGGCATACTTCAAGAGAATCGGGTCTCCTTGATCGAACTTCTCGGCGATTTTCGTATGCGGCAAATCCACTTTATTCACCTTTAGTTTGGATGAACACAGATTGTCTAGAGACTCCACACCGCCGTCGGTGATGGCCAGCATCACATCGCACTGAATTACGGACTCGAAATCGATGTACGTCATTTCAAAAACGTTATCGTCGATCATCCCGTGTTCTTTCTTTTGTCCCGTCATCAACGAGTGGAAACCTCTATAGTTCGGTTTCACTTTAGATTTTATCATGCCATAAGAGTAGTTCTGAAGATTTAGTGGCGATAGTCTTTTTCTCAAGTCGAATTTAAAGAGAGCTTTCTCTTTGTCTTCTTTAGAACAAGATTTCAACTTGTCGTTCAGATACGCTCTGACTATATACTTGCTGTCAAAACTCAAACCGTTAAAATGGCTCAGTATGACGGGTCTATCTTTTTCCAGCGTTTGAACGAACTGCTCCACTATGTCTCCTTGATCTTTACATAACCGCAATTCGGTTCGTATTTTATTTCCATTCACAAACGCTACGTGTCCTTTCATTAGAGTCAGCAATCTTTCTTGATCTATCGGGACGTCTACAAAGTCTACCGGACAATCGTTAGCGAAATACTGTTCTTCTACGCCGTCGAAGGTTGGTCTCTTAGAGGTGAAATATATAGACTTTAACATTTTGCCCGTTCCTTCGTAAGTAACGTACGAAATGGCTACTATTTCATCGGTAGACGACAGCGATGACGAACTCGAACGGTTTTCAACTTTTCTAACAACCGTCTCTATATCGTAGCACGTGTGTCTGTAACTAGACAGAAACTGAATGTCGTACTCGTGCGTCAATTTTGGTATGTAGGGAAGGTCTTTCGTTTCTCCGTAATATAGGAATTCCTTGTCAACCCAGATTTCGTTGGTGAACCTGAACGGGCTTTTTTTCGACAGAATATCCACCTTCACGTTACAAGACAACTTTGAAAAGTCCAAGACGTTGTTGTCGGTGAACAAGGTCGCGTCTTTTACATTTTTGGCGCACGTTTTACATACGATATCGCCGTTTTCGTTCATTATGTTCGATTGAATGTTTGGATGGTTAACGCAGTAGTTTCCCGCATACGACGACATTTCTACGAACTCGTCCAAGAACGTGTGGTGGTTGTCGTATAATTCCCTCTCGGCTCCGCCAGCCTTTTTGGAGCCATCTTTCTCGTAGGGCCCGAATTCTTTGCAAAAATTCACGGCGTACGTTTCTGAATCGAAACAATGTTTTACGAACGATTTACGCTCGCGTTCGTTCGTTAAAATGTTGAAAGAACCATCTTCGACAACAAAGTATTCCTCCGGGCCGCCGGGAACTTTTTCGTATATGGTATATTTCGGATTTACGCATATACAACCCCAGGTGGTTGAAGTGTCTAGCGTTCCGTCTTCCATAATGGGATACGCCAACAATAAGATGCTGTCTATTGAAGAACATTCTTTTTGGTTAATTTTATGTTTTATCACCCGACATATCTGTTCGTATAGAGTGGGATTGATTTTCTTTATTTCGTGATAATTAGTCTTCTGCGCCAGGATAGCTATATTTAAGACGAAAGGGAGTTTTCTGTACACGTAACCTTTAGTGGTGGTGGCTACCATGATCGCTAGTCAACAGTTGGCGTCAACGATTCGAACAACAACAAGAAAACTCGAAACCAACTAAATCTCCCTTTTTTTATTACGTATAATGTGTACGATAATTGGGTGGGTGGTCTATATATATATCCCACGCCACCATCTTTCAAAATGAAAAATATAATACATATTCACTGTTAAAATGTATATGAATTTCATTTATCGTAATTTTGTTAAAAATATATATAAATACCTAAACGAAACGCGAATGGTTTTACAGTCATAATTTCGATTGAATGTCTACGTGGTCACACGTATTAACTCTGAAGAAGTCTTCGGAACTGGTCCGTTGTCTATCATCTTTAAATTAGTTGGTGATTGCTGGAAGGAATAATCAGCTTTGTAAACGTGATCGTCGTCGTCGACATTGCTGTCGTTTACGAGAAGAATTTTCCTTTTAGTATTCGATAAAAGTTTTTTAACGGTTTCTCCTTCAGCTATCCCATTTTCTGATTCGTTGCGAATAGATGTTAGAGGTTGTGGCTGTGTAAAAGAAGAAGAAGTGGTAGTAGTTTCTGAGGACGCCACAGGGATTTCGGTGCCCGTATGAACTATAGTTTTCATCACACTATCCGTTTTCCGTATCTGTTTCGCCAACTTTTCATTTTGTAGACACAACGAAAGCATAGAAGCTTCCTGTTCAGCCGTCATACAAGCGTCTTTTAGACATTTATTTCGAATTAAGACGGAGTTTATTAGTTGGTGTCTATCGGAATACCATTTCCCCAGTTGCTCGTTGTTTGACGCGTCGGCTTCTTGTTGACGTCGTATTTGATTCGATGTATAAGATTTCAAGATTTCGTTTTCATCGAATTCGGCATCTGAGTCGGACAGAAAAATAGTTGCTCCCAAAAGAGGTTGTTTGTCGTTTAACAAATCCTCGCCGTATGCGCAACTATTTTTCGAGTTGACGAGCTGTTTATTGTCGCTATATAGGTTTCTTAAACGTCCTTTACAGCCCAAAGCTTTACACAAGAAAGCTCCCATTATTTCGTATTTTTTTGTTCAACTTATAAACACAACAAACCTCCGTCATGACCACAAATAAAACCACAATATACTCTTGTTTAATGATGCCATTTTATGCTAATATGCAAACTACCGAATATGTAATATTCAGTTTTTTGTACGACATCACCGAAGAATCCGAAGACATTCGACGACAACTCTCGACGGCGACCAGCGACCCGTACTCTCACGTATTAAGGTGTAAAGTCTTCAATACCACCAACGTTTTGAGATACACCACAGACATTTGTTGGTTTGGTCTTCGTCAAGAACACTGGAGAAAATTCTGCAAAGAAAAAGGGAAAATGAGTCGGTTGGACATGTCAACTTTCGATCGCTTATACGTAAACGAATACCTGTATCCCATCGTCACGAGATTAACTACGAACGCCAAAACTAGTGTTCGCAACATAACTACCAGCAAACTCAAACAGTTTCAAGTGGGCTACCTGAACATAACGCTGACGCTCTTCAATATAAAGAGAAATTTGGGAGAAACGCACCCTTTAGTGTCTTGGTATACGTACGTTTCTTATTTGGTTTCGGAAGCGTATTTGGCTCATCAGACTAAAAGCCAAGAGGTTACGACGTTATATGCCCTTAAAAGCGTTCTTAAATACGCAACGCTAAAAGAACCGATTACGGTTGGAAACAGCGATAACAGAAACATGAATCCGTCCTCCATAGTTTGGCTATACGACATATTAAAATACAACGAATTCGACCCGTACATAATAACGTTACCGAGAAGACTGGTGTCTCATTGTCAAGATATACTGAAAGGCGGAGTGCGGTTTTTCGACGCTTTCGGAAAAATAGCAGATTCTACGTGCATCAATGGTGGCGACTTTAATGCGGAGAGAAATATAGCTACAAAACATTCCAACAGCGATCAGTCCGTGGTTAGAGTAGACGACGTGTCATTATCGAAATGGAGTTATACGAAAAATATGGTAGAGTCGCAATTTTACAACATTCTAGGACATCACTTTTCGAACGAAAAAGATGCGGACAAGGTATTCCACGAAGACCAGAGCGCTCTCGACGTGTTATTAAAAAACTTCTCGTCTAAACTCAAAGAGATAGGAGACCGCTCTCGTGGTAAAGAGACCTCGAGGTTGTCGTCTAGTTTAACGTTTAAGAACAGATTCGACGTCTCCCACCGAGATAGACGAAAAAGAGACATACTGGGACTGTCGGAAGACGGAAAACCTAAATTCAAAACTTCGCATATAGGTCTAGGCAAGACTCTCTCCAAGAGAAACGTTTTAAAAGCTTTATGTTCGGCCAACCCCGTGCAATTCGGACTAATAGGCAACATGAATTGGTTTTCTAACACGCAATTTCTGTCTTGTTTTAGCGAACGGAAAACCTTCGTGTCTATGCCACCACTGTCTTCGTCTTCGTCGTCGTCTACTACTGAGATGACGAAAAAAATAGAATCGCCAATTGTTAAGAAATTCGTATCGGAAGTAATACCAGATGTAAACGTGTACGCACCCACCCTTAGACGTTTTGAAACGAAAGCGTTCTATTCTTACACTAAACTACACGATGTGGCGAAATTTGCAGCTCCATTTACCAACGACGAAGCATTAATGGATGCTGTAGAAAATCACTTAGAAAACGGTCCCAACACTAAGACGTTTAAACTATATTCCCAAGAAGTCTTGAGAATTATGGCCGACAACAACTACAATTTTCACGAGGTCATAACGCCGAATCAACCGCTGTTCGCGTTTTCGCTAGATTTAGACAGAAATGACAAGGCGCTTTCGGAGAGGTTTCATCTCGCGAAAGAGAGCGACATGTGGTCTGTTCAAATAGAGTTTTTTCAGTTCATAAAAGACATAATATGTCTCCACTTTAAGCAGTGGTATAACATTTCGGACATGAAAGAGACGTCGGTGTTCGCTTTCTACATGAGTCTTCCCGACAGTAACAAGAAAAAAGACGTTCTCAGTAAAGGCGTAAGAGGTAGAATTGTGTGGAGATCTACGAAATATTGTCTCGATGGACCAGAGAGCGCCTTTAATCTATCGAAAAACCTAGACAGATACATCAAAGACGTCTTGGTTTTGGATTCTACGACTTTCATAGACGCCAACGTCTACCAGGTTACAAACGGTCGATACGGACTGCTGAGACTACCGATGTGCTTCAAAGAGGATTTGTCGAACGTAAAGAGACCCTTAGTGCCTATGATCTACGAGCCTTGCAATACGTTTATCCCATCATTCGGCTTGGTTCATCACATGCACTCGACTTTCAAGCGGGACGAAGCTCTCGTTTTGGTCATACCGAGTGAGAAAAAGCGATACAGCTTCAGAGAATTGAACGAGAAGTCTATGGTGTTGAAGAAGCATTCTAAAGAATACGACATCGGTATAACGCAGTCGCTTGACGACGAAATATATCGAGCCATCGTTATAGAAAAGTTGCCAGTCATAAAAGATATTCTGAGGCAAAAAGTTCTCTCGAATGCTCATATGATTGACGAATTCATCACTCCACACTCCGTTACGTACAAAAGAAGAGGCACCTACAGTCTAACCAACAACGTTTACGCTTGTTTCGGTAAAGCGCACGTAGACGAGAAAGGAAACCCGTGTTCTTACATGGTGATACTGACGAATACGACGAATGCGGAAACTGCGACGACTTTTAATTATAAATTGTCGAAGACGTCGACGACTTCATCGATGTCGTGCAGCATATACGGTTACTGTTTTGCTTGCGGAAGTAAGCTGTTAAGCGTATTCGAAATTTAATGAATTTTTGTATACTCGTTAAATAAAACGTTTTCACATTAAATGACAGAAACTATAGTCACACGCTCTTATTTTCTTTCCGCCGGCTCATTATCGATCTTCGCGAGAAGTAAAAAAAAACACCCCAAATGTGTAATTATGGAGAAAAATTACTCTGCATTCACATATCTAACATGATGAGCTCCGGTTTTATAGCGATGTCGGCTATAGAGCTCGAGTGGGAATTTTTCAAAGGAGGTTACTCCATCACCAATGACATGTTCGAAGACAACGATTTTCATATCAGACGCAGACCGGCTCACATTCAGAAACAGCTAGATGTTCTAAACTGTCTAAATCGAATAGTATACGAGTCGTCGACTACTAAAAAAATCAAATATACAGATGTGACTAATTTATGTTCCAAACTCAAAATACCCCTATATCACGTATTGGGGTTTAACGCGCACGACATAGATAGTAAGAAAAATCGAATACAACAGATGATTCAACAACGAAAAGTAGAGAGGCTCGTGGACGCGTCTCTGTATGCGAAAAATGCAACCGGCGAGGTGGTGAATGCCGTAAAACACAGATACGATACTAAATCGAGTCACGTTGAACGACCACTAAATGGACTACACGCTTTCTATACACAGAGATTTCAAACGCTAATAGATAGTCTCGTGAAATCCAATCATTTTTTCGAAAAATATCTAATACTTAGCGAAGCCGTTAACGTATTAAATTCTAGCTCGTCGCCAACAATTAGTACGACATTTTTCGTACACGAGAAAATAGTGGAGCTGTTGCTGAAGACATTTTACATTCTGAACGCGGAAATCAAACATCCCAATAAAGTGGGAATAGAGTGCGATAGAATCACGCATTCTTGGTGTAGGGCGATGGTCGTTAATGCTACGGAAGAACAACGATATAGTGGCACTTTACAACAACGGCAGCAACAACAGCAGCAGCAGCTGCAACAACAACAGCAAAATTTAGATATACTTTCGCTATCGATAGAGGTTGTCGTTAGGATAATGCATAATTTCTATCCAAACAACGGAAAGCGGCTGGTGTACGTAGTCAATCGCAATGGACGTAGTGGAGAGAAACGGTTGGCTGATGATCATAACTCGCATCTCCACAAAGACAAATGTCAAAAATCGTATAACAAGATATACTCGAAAAACGAAACGCCCTACACTAAAACGATAATCGAGAACGTGTCAGATCAAATAAACTCGACAATCTTTTACTTAGAAAACTTAAAAGAAACGGTTCCTGCATAGCAGACGAGTACTGCATAGTTAGAAAGAAGACTAAATTGAATGGAGCGGACACTAATTGCGATGACAACGATATATGTAGTACTAATAATCGACAAACTTTTCATAGAACACACGACAACTTGATCACGTCTTTTGTGACGAACGAAAAAGAACTCCTCATGAGAGAACAACGACCGCGATCGACGAGTGACTGGGCTGGCAGATTACTCGTCAAACCGAAATCTAAGTACACGAAAAACGCCTACTTGCACGGGTTACATTCGCACGGAATTAAAACGATGGCCGTAGACGAATCGCAATCGTTAATATACCACATAAACAACCAGGTGATACACATACCGATGTACATACGAGACAACAACAAATTCATAAACGTCTACAAGCAAAAAAGTCTAGTGAAAGGGATGATTATGAAAACGGACAACATGACGGTTTCCTTTTATAAAATAGCCACGAAAGACGGCTGTCTTATGAGAGACGTCATTTTCAGCATAAACATATCCGGCTACGCGGAATCTTTACGATTGGGACTGTTGCAATTGAAACGCGTTGGCAAAGACTCGTTCACCAACGCGGGAGACATACGGGTATCGTATACGTGTGCCACTATACGCTCTCCGATGACCGACCACACCAATCCCCTTTCTTTCAGACCAAAGTTGAAAAATAACGAATTTTGGTTTTTCAGAAAAATAGAAAATTTCCCAGTCGTTTGCGGTGGACCACCCGGTAAAGCGAACTTAATTCACAAGGGAGCGATTTTATCCAGATGTAAAGATTCGTCGTACAAGAAGAGACTTCGACCGCACGATTACGAAGCGGGTTGCAAGTGTAAACTAGAAAATTTCGCACAGCGCAAACTCAACTCTTCGGCGTCTTCGGCGGATCGTAGAAGCACTATACCCATAGAGGGTATTTGTGGATGCGCGAACGCGTGCTGCGTCGATCAGCGGTTGGAGGTGACTACGTCGTGTCTGAAAGACATAAAAAATGTAATAGAACGACCATTCGGCAATAAATGGTCCACGATAACTTTTAAAATGGAAAAAGCTAGAGGAGAACTGAGTCTGACTTGTGTGGATACGGGCATAAAGCTGGGAATGCTGTTGTTTCCGTCAAAGACGTTTAACTATTTACAGTTGATAAACGACGACCGAAAAATTATACAGTCTCGCCATCTATTCGCACAATGTGACACGTTCTCTTCTTTCAACTTGTCTTGTTTGCACGGAGGCGTCGCTCAAATTAGTCAATTACCTCTCGCCTACGCCAGCAAGAAAAACGCCATCGACGAAGCGGCCATAAAATACAGGCCGGCTTTTTTTAAGAGACTCGAAGAGGTGTTCGGAACGGACGTGGGTATAAACGCTTCGAAATCTATAGTCAAAATAACGGGTTCCTGTAACATATTCGTGAAACTACCAAATGTGTCCAATGTCGTATTTTATTCGCCACTATTTAGCGCAATTGTCGACAAGATGATTGCCGAGTTTAAGTTGATGTACGGCGACTCGTGGAAGGACAAGTTCCCAGACACCTATCTTTTGTTAAAAGAAATAAAAATCGAGCAAGAGAACAACGTTAAAAATAATTACAAACATCGTGGTATAAATTGAAAAAAATACCAGTTGTGACGTTTATTTGGATTATTAGTAGAGTTGACCGCTTAAAAATCCCGTTTTATAAGACAAAGAAACCCATTAAGATGTCTGAGCAGAGCGCTTGTGATAAAATTTTCGTCTCAGTCGACGATAACGAAACGAAACGGGCTACAGATTATTTGGAAAACCCAGATGTGGAAAACGCATCCGTCGGCGACGACAATACGATGGTGAAAGCCGATAATCAATTGGTAAAGGAAGAATTTGAAGAAGTCTCCATTTCATCGGATGAGAAATCGGATACGCTTCAATCCGAAAAACAAGCTATTGCGTCTACAGAACAGATATTGAAAGACGACTCCGAATCTACGATATCGACTGACATGCCGACGGTCAGAAGAAGTAGCAGACTAAATAATAATTCATAAACAATCCAGTTGCGGTTTTATTTTCATTAGAATAGATTATTAAATAAAAAAAAAATGTTTCTAATCGTACTTTTTTTGTTTATATAGTCAGAAAAAAACCACCACCTCCCCTTTTTCATTTTCTTTAAATTTTAAAGATGTATCGTTACTGGCAAATTCCGAAAAAAACGCCTCGTGACATTGTGTTAAGCCAGTATAATGAAAATTATAAATTGTTGGAAAATAAACTGGTAAAAGACGTAGAAAAAGCCGGTGGTAGATATGAGTTTAAAACTGCTGATATTGAACCGACGAGAACAACATCGAAGTTAACGACGGCGACTACACCACCACCAGCAGCATCGCCACCACCAATATCATCTACAGAATCAATAAATGAGTTAAAACCATCATCATCACCATCAATTAGGTTTAATTTTAGTACAAGACCCCAAAAAAGATTGATGGATTTTAACTATGCCGAAGAACGTGGGAAGTATTCAGACATTTTAGACAAACTCGATAAGATAAAAGAAGATGAAAACGGCGTTAAAGAAATTCGAAATATAGCAGAATATATGGGAACGGAAATTGAAGATTTTGATAGCATATATACATCTACGATTGAACAAATAAATACGTATGAAAAATATAATAAAGAATATAAAACCCGTATTACTACTATGGAAAAAGACATGGGATATAATATGATTGAAATAATTGACCGAGGAAAGGAGTTAGTATCGGTAGGCGAAAACTACAGAACCATATTTCTAAAAATTTTGCAGAAGATCGCAACTATGGGATCATTGGAGAACATTGCAAAACTTGTGCTGGAGATATTCGATTGGGTTTTTACGTCATGGAAAAACCTAAGGAATCAAAGATTTGATGAAATGTTGTCTACGTTAACAATTAACAACAACAACAACAACTTTGATAATGACGCACTTACGAAAACATTATGCGGTATACTGTTAAAAGAGACTGATAGCAGTCGTATAAAATATTTTGATAAAAACACCCGCCTTGACAACTATAATCAGCAGATTTCAAATAAGTATATCTGGGTTACACACGAAGTCGTGGATTTCATATGCCATTACTGTATTTTAATATGTGGGAAAATAATACTTTTAGAACCGGGTGTGACAGTGAAATACACCGCCGAAAACGATTATGACCAAAATTTCGATTCTATATATACACAAACAAACATTGCACAAAAGAAAGACGAAATTAAACTAGTAATGTGGCCAAAAGTGTTGACGACATATCAAGGCATACTATATAAAGGAATAGCGGTTAAAACCCCCGATGAGATTCCGCTAACTATTGCAATACAAAAGATGAAGGAGGAAGAAGAAAAAAAAGCGAAAGAAGAGGAGAGGAAAACCCAAAAAGATGAGGAGCTTAAGCAGCAGACGTACGAAAAAGAAAAGGCGTTAAAAGAAAAACGAGTAAGAGAACAACGCGAAGAAGAAGAAAAGCAAAAAAAGTTAGATTATATAAAATCGCTTCAATTAGAAAAGCAGACGATCGAAGATCAAATAATCGATTTTGAAAAACAAGAAAGGGAGTTGGTTGAGTTGACGGCAGAAAACGAAGAAAACAAAAATGAAACGAGCGAAGAAAAACAAAACCGAGAACAAAAAACGAAAGCGTTCTTAGACCAGTTGCGACTACAAAAATTAGACTTTAAGGAACAAATAAAAAATATTGACCAAACTCTAGATAACTTGGAAATGACTACAGATGTAGTCGTAAACAATAATGATGTCAATATTATACAAGCCGATACGGATGCTAAGGTTCAGAGTGGCCACGAAGATGAAACAGAGGAAGAAAGTAATGATGATGATTTAAATGCTACCGCTTTAATTAATACATCGCTGTCAGACCTTAACGAAAAAACTCCGGAATCACAAACTACGCAATCGGAAACTTTGGAATCACAAATTCCACGAGTGGGAACTCCGGAAGTAGAAAATGTGCAGGCTGTAACTTCAGAATCGGGGATTTCGGGAACGGGAGACGTAAGTCAGGAAGCGGGGTTTTCGGGAGTAGCACAGCCGGGAGTAGGAACGCAGGAACAAAGTGAAAAAAATTAAAAAAAACAACTCGCGTTAAAGTAATATATTGACGAAACTATATAAAAAACAAAACTATAATATGTTGCAGAAAAATATATATATAAAAATGACGACAAATAAAGTAAAATATGATGACGATTTGCGAGAGTTTCTACAGTCCGTATCCGAAAACTACACGAATTTATCTCCTTATTGTATAGGTTTAGTAACAGATATAAAATCGGACAGAATTGGTAATGTAGACAGAGAATTCGCCATCAGAAAACTAGAAAGTAGGGAAATGCTCATATTCATAACAACCTTGTTGTTTGAAAGCGAAACCTTAGACTTTTTATCCATGTTGTATGCTATGGAACACTACCACTTGATAGATCTAATGGGTGATATATTTCTGTCAGACGAGTCGTCGATGACGAAACGAAAACGCAAAGATGACATATTGAGAAAAACTGTTCCAAACGGGTTAGATAATGTCGAATTAAATCTAGCTCTCAAATTGAGTGAAAGGGTAGTGGCTTTTCTTGTTAACAATAACAGTTGTAATATACGAACACTTTTCAAAGCTGTCATCTCAGATACCAAATCTCCCGAACACAAACGAATATTGGAAGATTGGTTACTCGCCGTAGAAAAACACAAAGGTATAGATTTATTTATTGGTTGCGTCGACGACGACGATACCGACAGATCAACAAAATCACAGCCATCCTAACAGTCATCATTTCTTTATATATATATGTGTGTGCATGTATGTATGTGTATGATCAGAAATAAATGAGTAACTAAGAAAAATAGTATTGGTTTTTTTTTATTTTGTTTCTATACAATAACAACAAGAATAATAACAAAATTTATTTTACAACCCATTCGGACAAGAATAGTCCTCCGTCGTCGTATCCGTAGCGGATAGCGTAAGTTAAATATCTCAATACATATCCATGACACAAGTTAAAAGCTCCACTTTTGTCATATCTACCGCTGCACGTACAACCCAAAATCTTATTTTCCAACGACGATAGATCATTCCACAAAGACGGCGTGTTCCTAACGTGCAATTCGTATAAACAGCAGATTTCCGATTTGTTTATATTTTTACTACATCGAAAGTCACATTTCCATTTCGAAGTGGGAACATCTTTAAGCAAACCAGCCATCTCTTTTCCTATATATACGTGTTTTTCTGGGTCTAAAGCTATCCAATCCGCTACATTTTGTACTTCTCCGTCGTATTTCTTCGCCATGTTTTTTTTAGAGATGTTAACCACTTTGATGTTGAGAGGATTTTGTTCGGCATCGTCTTGATCGAAATGTATTCCGATTGTAGGAGTAGTCGTCGACTTTTTTATAAGCGACACTGGATTGTATCGCTTTCGAGCAATTTTTCTTCTATATTGCTTTAAAACCGTCGTCTCATAATATTTTGTCCCGGGTCGTCCATTTTCTAAGATATAGCGATTTTGTTGGTCGTCGTCAGCGGTTGTGTGCTCGTTGTGGTGTTTTCGCATAGTGTCAGCTATGGACAGAGACAACCTTCCTTTCAGTCTACTTATTAGCGTCGAATCCTGTTGTCGTTTTTTAAACATGCGATCCATTTTTTTTTTCTGTAAGGAAAATAAACAGGTGTAATAGTGTAATAACATGAAAAGAAAAACTACTACTACTACAAAAATATGGTTTAGTTTTTTTTATTGGTATATACAAAAATTATAGCAATTATATTAACAACAAGAAAAAATTATTTTTAACGAGTAAAATAAAAAATGTTTAAAAAAAATCTTCGAATTGGACAAAATGTGACAACCGACGTAATCTCTCTTTACTGGTTAATGGTTTACAATTTAAGCGGCTCCCGCTCTTCTTCTTCACATCGTGTTTGGAATGATTGTTGACAGCAGTGGTCCCATTGAGCATTTTTGTGGACGAAGTCAATTCGCGACCCTCTTCGTTTCCTCTTTCATTTTTCTCACTTTCAAAAGTTAAAATTCTTTTGACTAGAGTATGTTTTGGAAAATTGGCTATTTTATGGACGGATGTTTTTTTCTTTCTAGGCGCTCCAATAAGAGTTTTACTCGAATCTCTGTCATGATTACGCGTGGGGGTGACTAGATGAGAATTGGTGGTTTCGTTTAGAACGGTAGCTGCTAGTAAATTATTATACTGTTGTTGATTATTATGACGATGATGATGGTGATGATGGATTGTTAATGACATGGTTTTCAGTTCTCTTTCTCTCTGTCTAGTTTTTTTCCTATACTTTCTACGACAACTCGATTCACTAACATCGATTTACTGGTTCAAATATATGGATTTATTCTTATTTTTTAACGTAGAAATAGCCATTCTAATCATATAAATTTCGATATTCGTTAATTTTAATTTAGCGCAGAGTTTCGCCGCATGAATGGTGAGATCGACGTCTTTTATGATTTCTACATCGAAATACTCCCAACATAACACGGCTACAGCCAATTCGAATGCCGAGAATCTGTTAGCTAATTCGGCGTCATTGGTGACCGAATCAATGACTCTTCTCATGGTAGTGAATTTTTTATAAACGCTCTCGGTGCATTTCAAAGGATTGTTCAGAGCTAGACACTTCGTACATATGGAGTTGGCCAAAATTATATCGGCGAAATCGGACGGTGAGTATCTCTGCGTGTCCCAGTTTAAGGTTTCGAGAACGTCCATCTCCATTTTTAATAAATCCAACTCGTTGAAAGCTCCGTCGGAACAGCACGACAACCACCCCGCTCCTATACAGTTAAATCCTTCTTGTTTCACGCTTATCCAAACGCAAGCGGCTCCCAACAATTGATACTTGGTCGTCGGAGTAGACGGTACTTTTATGAGATACGTGTCTAACAAGGAAGCGGCCGTCCAGAATGCTTTCTCGTCGTATTCTACGTGATCTTTACAGACGACGCTGATCACTTCCCACATCCACTGGGTTAGAGTGTTTCTCGACTTCTTGGAGAGAACTTTCATAATATCGCTTCGTTTCGCCTCGGTTTGAAAAATTCTAGCTTTCATTAACTCTAGGGTATTCGAGTTTAAGAAACTTATATTTTGGTTGGAGATTTTTCTCCGTAGCGATTTATGCAATTCTGTACAGGTGCAAAGCTTCTTTGTGTCTCTTTTTAACGATTTATAATCTATACTCCATGTCGTACTCAACTCGTGATCCGGCTCCGCTTTCCTTTTACGTATTTTCGGTTTAACTTTTTGAATTGGCTTCTTGAAGATTTCGATTCTGGGAAGTGTTACAGTTGGCGTCGACACTTCTATTTCCAATGGATTTACCTCTTCATTTATTGTCGTAATACATGATAGGAAATTCTCTTGGCACGTTAAATCAATTGCCGATTCACCTGTCATAGTAAGAAAATACGTATACCGTATAGGAAATGACGCGTTTGTGTAAATATATGAAAAGGTAATACTTTAAGTCCCGGGATATTAAATTTAATGATATGCGACAATACAAATAACGATCCAAACACAACTCTCGTTAAACCTCTTATTAGCGCACACCATCTTCATTCTAACGAAGTCAGTAGTATGAACAACATCAATTCTACAAAAACTAGTGGATCGCCACCACACGGATACGACGACGACAGATCAAGCTATACTAACAGACGCGGTTATAGTAGCGGCCGTCGTAGACCATACATCCGACGTCGCCGACCCGCTGGAAGACAGTTACAACAACATATACACAGAGTTGGCACAAAAAAAGAACGGGGTTATATCAATCACTATTCAGATAGTTTCGTTAACTTGTATAGCGAGTTAACGATAAACGATAAAGGGAAGACTGGGCCAGCAAAAGAAGAAAACGAAATCAAATGTATACCAATTAGTCGTAGCAGCAGCAGCAGTAGTAGCAGTGACAGTGACGATAATAGCAATAGTGTAGAAAAATTTTGTTTTCATCGAAATATATCTAGTATAAAACACTGTTCCGTTTGCGGTCTAACATCTGGTAAAGACGACGACGACGAAAACCACAAATGGATACGGATCAACTCCGAACCGTACAGCGATGTTTAGACATCGGTAATGCTATTGAGCACAAAAATCAAAAACTAGTCAAACTATCCGATGGCAGCGGGACTTGCGTATCATTAGAGCTCGTAAATGGCCAGAAAACGGAAGAGTTAAACGATTGTTTTAAAGAGTTACAAACGTATTTACGGGATGAATTGGAAGCTTCCGACGAGAAAAACATACCGTACGAGCTTTCACCCGTTCAGTACGACGAAGACTCTTCTAACGATATAAACGATATATCGTACTCGTTTCAGACCGCACTGAGAACTCTTGTGCCCGGACAACGATTGCTAAAATCAAAAATCGTAAACATGTTGAACAGATTCAACACCAAAATAATTAATTCCACAGACAACAGAACAGAAATGGAAATAATAGAGTCAACAGTGGGAGTGCCCTGTTTCATGACGAATTGCATAGGTAAATGTATCAAAATTAAAGACTGTACGCGCCGATCGCCCCGAGAAGGAGCTAGTTACTTTACGGAGAGAATAAGCTTTCCACGACTTCTTCCACCAAAAGTATACGAGTGTATAGAAATACGCGACGACGATGATAAATATGTCGAGCGCGCTCAACGTTATTTGGACGAAGTATTACCAATACTAGCTTCATTACAGCCAACGGGGCCCTGTCTCTACTGCGCCATATTCAAACAGAAAACAGACCACAATCCTCTATCCGAGAGAATCACATTATTGGGAATAACAGATTTCGATAGAAATAAGTACATGTTAAAATTCTTTACCAATTTCGATGTGGCTGATATTCGAAAGAATACAACGATAGACGAATCCATTGATAACAGTGAAGACGACGACGACGACGACGAAGAGGAAGAATACGACGACGATAATTTGAAGTGTTTTGTGTCGTACGAAAAGTCTATAAAACCATCAAAAAGAAACACCGATAGAAAGTCTTCTTGTTCGTCTTCTCTGCTGGATAAATTAACGTTTCATCGGTTCGATAACGAAGAGTACGGGTTGAAACACGAGAATTTAGACATTTATTTATAACAAAAAAAAAACTTGTAGTTAATTGTTGTTCAAAATGACTACTTGGGACGACGTTATAGAATGGTTTAAAGACAACGTAGTGAAGGGATTTAAAGATGGTAATACAGTCGTTATCGTGGCTGTTTCGTTGACTAGTTTATTGATATTAAGCTCTTGTTTTGGAGCAGCTTGTTGTTTGTATAATTGTTATAAATGTTGTTGCCGTAAAAAATAAAAGAATGGTAATTATATGGAAAATCGAAATATTATAGCTTCTGTTTCATTTTTTCCCTTTATTGGCTTTCGTTAACTAACCACCAAACCCCTCCCCTTTTTTGTATTATATATATTGTATATGGAGTAACCATGTCGAATGTAGTCGAAAACTCGGCGAATACTCAAGAGAAGACGACAGCGACGACATTTGGTTTGTCTCCAAATAACTTTAAAGGAGATGGTGGTGGTGGTTTACTGCCGTGCCTACTGAATATAGAGTCCGTTAAAATGGACTTGGTGAATTATTTAGATGATTTAAAAAAATTCGATAAAAAAGCGGTTGTTGGTGAACTTAAAAGCAATTTGAGAAAGATGGAGAAGGCTTCTAAACAAGTACGACAGATATTGTCAGACACCCGTTAATATGTTAAGAAAAACACGCTAAGATTAAAAAAAAAGTATCTGTTATATAACGACGGAAAATTAGTTTTTGTTTTTTTTTTGGTTGGAGACAAATACATCTCGTACTAGGTAGAAGAAGAAGAATAAGAATAGCAATATGAGAACTTTAACGGTTGCTCACAACTTATACTCGTTGTCGACGACGACGAGTAAAACGAAACAGTTAAACGGTAGACGCGTGGAGAATATCATCATCAACAAACAAGACAATATCAAATACACTCCAGATTTTCTACAGCTCCGCATATCGGCTTTCAACTACAAGTATGTGTACATCTTAGACGAGTCGATTTCAGCCAGATACGTCATACACGCGTCTGATATATTGAAGAACGCGAGCAGTCGAATGTGCGGACAGAAAACTTATTTCATAGAGACTACGCCGTTTACGGTTAATATAGCTAAACCGAAAACCATTATAACTATAGTGGGAGTGAAAACTAGCCGTTTATTTCATAAAAAAGTATTTGATTACAGACGCAGTTATACAATCGAAATTAAAAACTGTAACCACCACATTCACAGGTCACCTAATGAATATATAGACGAAAGGGCGAAAGTACCGTTCCCGTTAACGAGAGAAGTTGTTCTAAAGTATTACTCCGCTAGCAAGAGAAAACCGACGGACTCTCTACCACCACCACCATCACCGCCAATACACTCTAATTACTCGTCTACAATCACTTTAAACGACGACTCATTTCCACCGCCGCCGCCGACGACCACAACCTACGCCTTTCAACAACAATGAAGTTGTTAGATATAACCTTCGAGCAAGCTCTATGTATATCGTTTTTCTTCTTCTTTGCTACATTTGCCGCTGCCCTAACCTCAGCAGCGCTTACGTTGTAAAATATGTTCCAGAGGGTATACCCCATAACCATCTTCGACCGTTTTACGGTCACTATTGGATCGGTGAAGAAAAAGCTATATGGTTGCGAGCACTTGATAGAGACGAATCGTCGTCGTCGCCGTCATCGGGTTCCCTTTACATCAAACCAGAAGACGAGAATGTCGTATACTACGCGAGTTTAAACGAAAATCATGTAAATTATCGTTCTATATGTTTGAATAATAAACATAAGTTTCTAGTGTTCGATTCGGCGAAAGTTGACATAATTAAAGATTCGTGTACCGATGGCTCGCGCATCGAGGATGGCTCGGATACGACGCATCAGATTCACTCGTCCATCGGTTATGTGGACTATTCCGACTTGAAATGTGCCAATGGTAGAAATTATTCTATTATACTGAGAGACAGCGGCATCTCGAACGATCTATTCGACGCCGGCCAGGGCATAAAGGTATTGCGGTGTTCGTCGTTTACCGCAACAATTTCTACCAGAATTACGAATATACGACGAGAACGCATTGAGGATGCCAGCGATCACGTTCACGTAAAGTTTAACAATTTCGTAGCCGGCGACTCGATACCCAAACAATACAGCAGCGTGTCCTTAAATTTAGTTAATATTCGGGAACCTCATGTTTTTCATTATTGTTACGTTAGAGGAAAAATTAAGGTTTACTTTATAGACGGCGATCAATTTATTATTAGGGACGACGGGTTTGTAGAGTTAGTTAACGTATCTTCCATAGTTTATTTCGGTTATATATTGACCGATTCTGGTATCGACGAATTGGATTGTTTCCTATCCTAAAATGGATACCTTTACTACTACCACCGTGGGTGATAAAACTCCATCATCGGAGTCAACGATTGAACTTTTAGAAAGCCGCATAGTGTCGTTAAATATCGCTCTGGCGCTAAGCGTCATCTTTATAATTTTCATTGTCGCTTTTTTCATCTTCATCAGAATAAAAGAAAATAAAAAGTTGTGCTGTTGTTATAGTTGTTGGCATCGACGTAGTAAATATAACAAAACTTACTACTGGAACGACAAACGAAAGTCCATACTTTCTACTCCAAAAGATTACTACCATTTATCCGGTAAAGATAACAGTGTGATGTGGACAGATGACGAAGAAGACGACGACGACTTGGAATCTTTCAATATAGCTACTCATTCTAAATCGCTACAACAACGATCTAGCGACAATGGAAATACAACGCTTCATCATAAACATGATAAAGGGGATGGCATTCCTGCGGTAATTCCGCACGCAGTTATAGTAAAATCTATGAACGAAGAAGAAGTATAACATAAAACAAACCCAACGTATTTGTATTTTATTTTGTTTTTATTTTTGCATAAAATGATATGTAAAATCTTGTGTTTCATAAAATGAAATAAATAAATAAATGTTAATTTAACACAACAAATGAATTCTCATTTTTTTTCTTTCAATATCTATCACAATAACAACAATACACCCATATTACGAATAGTCACAACAGAAAAAAAAATACGAATTACTAGCAATTACGTATATCTTTATACAAATCCGCGTGAGCCGCTAGTACTTCGCTTTTCAATTGTTTTATGAGTTCCTTGGGGAATTCAATTTCGTTCACCAACGTATATACGCCGACAACTGGCTCTTTGACATCTTCCAGATTCTCTTCTTCGGACAGCGTATCGTCTTCACGAAAGCCGTCCATACTGTCGTCACCATCGTTCTTGACGTCCGATTTTGGAAGCAACATCACCGAGTTCAATACCAAGTGTAATTTACAAGTCTGCAACGATTCGTCCAGCAGATCGTACACGCTAATCAGTTCGTTCAAACACTGTCTGCCCAGAATGCTGTTGAACAGTTTCAGTCGACAACATTGACTGTATTTCAGAGAGATGACTCGTCGTTTACTTCTATCCACATTATCCTCCCACGAGTACAGTAACCATCTCGTATGTCTACAGCAATCCTCTAGAGCGGCTATCAAATTATCAGAAATCCCCTTTACTGCGGTTGATCGACGATTAGACGCCTTCGTGACGAAAGATTGATGTATATAGGCGGGTTTCGTATCCAGTAGCAGATGATCCACCAAACTTCTCTTATTGATCACGTAATCCGCGTAGAGTTCGTCGAACGCTTTTTTCTGGAATTTATTCATCATAGACGTTTTGCATTCGCCAACTCCGTCGACGCGAGCTCTGCTTATTTCCGAATAGTCTAGGGAGCGGGTGAATTGATTTATGACTTTCACCACCTCCGTTTTTACCGCATCCCCAATTGATTCGCTAGCTTTCTGTTCGTTACTCTCAACCTCGTCCTCTCCCGAGTCGTCGTCTTCATCGGTTTTCGGTTTCAACAATACGGGTAGCGCATTATGTATTTTCTTACAAAACTCTTCTGGCAATACAGCATTTAGAGGATTTTCGTCTAGGTTTATGGAAATATAATCTGGTGTCGACGAGAGATTGTTTTCTAGACTATAAGCGATCGTGCCGCCTCTCATAAAAGCGGTTTTCCCTTTGTATAGCGTTCTGTTCAAAATGTCATTTCTACAGGACACTTCGAACTGCTCGCCGTATACTTGCCACGATGGTTGGTAATTGCTATGAGTCTGCTTGTCCAAATCGATTGATTTCTTTTTCAGTTTCATATTGGTTTCCAAGTCGATGGGAGCGTTTTTTAGCATATGATCCGTGTACGGTCGATCTTTAGTTTTCAAAGCCCCCAGAGCTTCTTTAGCGCCGAAGAAGTATTTCTTTATCCCTAGAAAAGCCTCTCTATTCGTATTCGTAACGTCGTAGATTTTTTCGATCACATCTTCTCTACGATCGAACTCTGTTAACAACTCTAATCCCGTAACATTTTGGGATAGTTCTGATATCAACTTCAATTCGTTTTCGGTTAAGGAGGAGTTTGTTTTTGTTGTTGTCGTTTCCTCGTCTTCTGACTCCATCGACTCGCCATCGGTTTCTTTTTTCTGCGATTGTGCGTTAATAGGTGGTGATGTTTCTGGAGTTATCGTGTCGGTCGACCGCGGAGAACGCGGAGAATAACTTATATTAATAGCATCCTCGACGACCGAATCTATATCGCTATTCACGTCTATAATCATCGAGTTTTCTGTTTCAGAATTTTTTCCGTCATCTTCCTCTAATTCGACCACATCGCTTTTTGTTTTTTCTTCCTCGCAATCGTCTCGTTTATTCGAGTTGGTATTCTCGTTGTAGCAGCTGTTGTCGCAGTCGTTGGCGTCGACTTTTTTCTCTGCTTCTTCTTCTTCAATGTCCGAATATACGACGCCTTTGTTAACTCGTTTATATTTCCTCGGTAGTTTTGTCGTTTCAAACGATAGTTTCCGCTTAAACCTCTTAATGGTCCGTTTCCCAGTCGTGGGTTTAATCTGTTTGGTGTAAAGGCGTTTCTTAGCTGGTAATTTACAAATTCGTTTACCAACACTACGGGGAGACGATTTCTCACCACTTCTACCGTCCCATCCACCGGCGTCTGACACTGAATCGCATTCGTTTTCTTTCGGTTTAGGGCTGTCCATGTCTGCGGATCTTTGTATTTTTTGGTAACCAACAATCCGATAAAGTCCGCTTGAGAATCGATCCGTTCCACTATGGGTTTATGAGTAGAGTAATACTTTAAAACGTTGTTGCAAAAATTTAAAGACGTATCCGTTAATTGGTTTATATGCGCTGCGGCAGGTTTGTTCACGTTTTTCGAATAAGTGTTCGTAGTTTTAAACTCTATTAGGACATAAGCCACCTCTCTTATATACACGAGCACGTCTAGTCTTCTATCGGTTTTCTCGAGTCCGCAGTATACGGGAATCTCCGTGTAAATGTCGATTTTAGTACTTCTGTGTACGTTTTGTAGTAAACCTATCATATAATCTCTCAACGATGACAGGTAAAAGTTCGTCTTGTCGTACCAGTCGCCAACCGTAGATATATCTCGCTTCAATATGTTACCGAACCTCTCGTGTCGAAATCGCCCGTTAGTTATACACTTAGATCGTCTAGTTTCTGTTTGAGCAGCCATTAACACCTTAATGATTTATAACGTTTATATATAGATTTAACGACCTCGCAGCGTTAAAAAAATAAAATATCTGTGAAGCTCAGTTATACAGTTAGTTTGAGCAAATACCTCACACAGTTCACACATACGCGCGTTCAAACAATTATCGGAGTTTGAGTTTATTGATTATAGACAACATGAACGGGAAAGCGTTGGAGTCGTCGGACGAGTCGGCATACGGCAGGCGAGAAAAAATACAGTGGTTAATGCAACCATTTGGCAATTTATCGGCTTACAACGCGTCTTACAGAGGAACTGTTATAAATAGTATAGATAGTGTGGTAAGCGAAGACTTTCTCACAAAAACGATAACGCTCTGTAGCGGATACGTAGACGACTACGATACACTAGTGTCTTCCGCGCCGTCGGCGGCTAAGATATTAGTTATATGCTTAACGAAAAGGAGAGTTAAAGAGTTGCAGTCTGTGCGTGAAAAGAAGTCGTCGTCGACTACCGATGGAAGTTTTCAATTTAAGAGCGAGTTTTCGAAAACTCAAAAAATCGAGTCCACTAAATATCCTCGATTAATTACTTCGATGAGCATGCTTCAACAATTAAAAGGAGACAATCCTTCTTACAAGAGCGCTTATGCCCTATACGACGTTGTGATTTTCGATTGTGGTCTGCGGCGATTGTTGTATAATTTATATTACCTATACTCCGGCGCCAGGTTGAAAGTTAAGCCGGGCGTCAATGTGGTTAAGTTTCTGTTGTTGATTACGAAGAAATCGCTGTTCACTAACGACTACTACGCGCCAACTACACACCACATAGAAATGTTATTTAGTTTTCTGCAGTCAAAAAATGTGGGCGTAATCAATCATTGTCTCATCAAGGAAAACAATCGAGTCGTCAGACGACGATTCCCAAAACGAGTCGTTATATGTGACAGCAACTCTGAAAGACTCGTGTGTGATCCTATAACGACGAAGTTCCCTTGCAATAAGCTATACGGGAAAATTAACAGTATAGTAGAGAAAAGAATTAAAAACCAACTGTTAATGTGGCTATTCGACAACAAGGCTTGCTGTTTCGAAGAAGATATTTGCTATAAATTATATCAAGATTTAACGGAGTCACCATCTTTCAAAAATGGTCATCTTTTACCAACCGTAATTCTGTGTACGAACACCAAGCAAGCCGCGCAGCTACAAACGTTGTCGACAGACATACTAAAGTCTTCCTTCGGAGACGACAGCAATGCTACGGTGAAACTCAATTCGATCATCCGTCACAACAACAACGACAGCGGCGGCGACGACAACAGAAACAACAACAACAACAACAACGACGACGCGGTAGAAGACGAACTTATATCATCTTATTCTAACAACGCTTCTTCTCATAGAGTCGTAATAGAAACTTTAAATAGCGCAACTAAATTACCAAAACGCATCAAAAATCTGTTCGTTTTCGTGGACGATCGAGTATCCGGACATACGTCTTTATATAACGTATTACAGTTAATGAGAAAAGGTTGCGACTGCGATGTGTACATATACGCTCAACATTACACCGAAAAATATGAAAAACGACTCAACGATTCGAGTTTAACGCGTAGACGGTACGACACAAAAAGCGGCATCGCTTTCATTAATCAACAAAATATCGCAGAAAAGAGACTACTGAGTATGGGAAACATGTATCAACGAGTACTAAGCTTGTCCTTAACCTATAAATGGAAGGATTCGACTCTGCCATCGATATGCTTTAATTCGAGTAACGGCGAAGTCGCCAAACGAGTTTCCACCGCAGTAAACGCTTATCTGTCAGCATTGTTGACGGGTTGTTCGTACGGCGAAGAGTTGCCACTGGCGAAAGAATATTCATCGGTCTTCCTAACGGAATTGGCTCTGAACGTATACGGGATAACGGATCGCAAACTGATGTTTATTTTCAATGGTCGTCTATGTAACGACGTAAAGGGAATTCTGAGATCTCTAAATAACCTGCTTCAAGTATTCGACCGCCCTGACAACATTTTTTCGAGATTTATAAACTCGCTTAATTTTGAAGAGATTACGAACCTGATGTCCCTTATAAGAGCTAGGAAATGCCACACCAACGGGTTGTTTAACGACGAAATGCGAATAAAGGAAAATATAACGGCTTTACAGTTAAAAATCAAGATATTTAATTACGTGAAATATTTCTTGAACAAACGAATGTGGGAACGCATAAATACCTACCAAGAATTGTCAGATCATATGCTTGACATGCTAACATTCTTACAATTTCCGTCCGACGAAAAAGCGATACGAAAATTATACGAGAAATTACCTTCAGAAGAAAGCGAAATTTTATCCCGCGATGGTGACGACGACGTCGAATGTATAAGCAGTTGGTTTTTTTCCAGAAAATATCCAAAATATAGTTCGAAATACACCAATATAGCGTTAGCTATTATGTTGGTTTGAAAAAAATTTTTTTCTGTGAAAAAAAAGGAGGATACCGATGGAAGCGAGAAAAAGTATAGAATTATTAATATACATCGCGGATAACGATATTGCTGCATCTAACCATATCAAAGCAACCGTCAACGAGCTAAAAACGCATTTTAAACAGGCCATTAAATTGGACGTTTTTACGATAAACATTTGGAAAGACGATCCAGAGTACGTGTCTCGTTTTATATGTACGCACAGTTCACCTCTGTACAAATCCTGCTGCTACGACAAACCTCTCTTTAAATACGACAAAGAAGGATTGCGTTCTAGTCTGTTATCGGCTCGAGGAGGGCGAAGTAACGATGTAGCGAGGACCCAAAATATTTTATTTCCGGAATTCTTGAATAACAATTACGAGGCCGTGCGATTCTCCAGTAAGCGACTGAAAGCCAATTGCTATTTCATCTATTCGAAAACGCACAGAGGCGTGTGGAATGTGGTATCTGATTTACTGCCACATCCGGAGGAGTTGTTAGGCGAAAAGACGATTATAGGTGCCGTGACGGGTGTCAACGACTCGTTCATCAGACGCATAGATACCTCCATATCACAACCTTTATTTCGTTTATCGTGTTTCAATTATTAACGCTCATCGAGACTATAATATAGTTTCTACGCGAATATTGATAATGAAGGCGTCAAAATGTATCGTTTTTCTGTGCGCCGCGAGCGCACTATTGCATTTCGTAGCCGCCGTCGGTTTCAATAATTTTCAGTTCCCGGGAACGAACACGGTCTATGGCGATCACTTAAATCAAGTCATTCACATTCACGGCGAATATCATAATATAGTTTACAAGAGTTTAAACGCTAGCCAGCAGCAAAATGTTACCTATAAGACAGCTCTCGATCTGGCGAATGCCTTCAAAACGAAAATATACGTCTGTAATGTACAGACGCCGAAAGTGTTAGTGGAGCTGTCGTCCAGTAAGGCGGCGAAGATTTTTAAAGACAACATAAAGACGTTAACGCAAGGGAAAGGAGTTGGCGATATGATGGATCCTATAGATTTTTCGCTCAACGGTTGTAGACTTTTGTTTGGAACGAGCACTCTTACGGACGTAAAATACGTAGTAACGAACACCTTCATGCACTACCATCCCGTACTGTTCATAGATCCCTTCGGATACGGATCGTTCAATTACCTACTCAAACGAATTGTCGATAAAAACGAGGACGAAGGTACTCCCATCAGATATTGCGCCGGAAACAGCTACAGCGGACAGCTCTATTCCATAGGCAAACGACCCATTTGCCCAAATCCTCTACAAAAAAAGAACGGCGAACATCAAAACGGTAGGATAACTTTATACAAAACCAATATAGTGGCCATTAACCATAAAGTTTACTGGTGCACGCAGACGAAAACGCATATAAATTCGGGTAAGAGGTTTTTTGGCTCCACTTGGGACAACCGACCTTTAATCGGAATACATTCGGCGCCTAGCGAACACTCTTGTAAAGAGTGGATAAAGACTAAAAACACCCCATTCGGACCATTAAAAAAAGTGGAAGACGGTAGTTCGGCGCAGAACTCGTACGCAACCAATAACGATAAATCGTTTCGGTATCCCTGGTGTGGCTCTAATACCCGTGACGTCTACGACGCGTATATTATAGAAGCCACCATGACTATAGAGATGCCTTCGCTGAAGATAACCACCCCGTTCGGAACAATTCCCACGAATATGTTATACAATTCGACGCACGTCCTAGGAAATAGAGGACGACTGTTTTGGGAACCGTTTCAACACAAAGACGTATGCACGCACGTCCCGTACGCGTCGGCAGAAGGATTCTCCATCAAGTACGACCACGACAGTAAAACCGTTGCCAAATCTAAAAACGATAAGGTGCAGTACGTCAAGTATTTCGTATCCGATAAACTGTCCATGTTCGAAAGCGTCGACAACACCAATCTAGTTAAGAGCGATGTCGAGTACAATTGCATATCCAGAGAAGATGGTTCGGAAATGTATTCGTTGGGCAACGAAGGATTGTTAAAATTTCATCCGGGTAGTGTAAACTTGCCCGGAGTTACCTACCATCCGCACGCCTCTTTCAACAAAATTAGAACCACCGCCGACGGCAGTATACTCTCGACGGACCTCGTAAATAGCCACACTTCTCATGACGCGTCTGGCGCGCACAACACCATGACTATAGTATCGCCAGCTCCCATTAATTCTACCACTTTGATTTCGCAGAGTCAAAACGCGTTAGACCCAGCCGATCAGGCCAATAAATTTATTGCCGCCGTCCAAAAAGTCGCCACCGGTAGTTCATCGTCGGGTTCAGCTACACCGACAGAGGTCTCGGATTATAACCAGTATATGGAACAGAAAACGCAGCGCGAAAATAACGAGAGGATATCGTACGAGTTTTGTAAATCTAAACAAAACGATTACGACGAAATGGCTAGAAACATCGTTGTCAATCCCACTAGAGTGTTGACGCAGAAACTCAAGAGAGGGTTGGAAGCCAAGTACGCCGGTACGAATTACTACAACGTTAAAATGTGCGATAGAGTATCGAATATTCGAGTAGTTCCTACGCTGTTCACTAACAGTTCTGTAGGAGTCCACATAGACGGAAAGTTAACGCCGGTAAACAATCTCGTCAAGAAATTAGGAGTGACACCCTCTAATCTGACTTGTTTAGCCGGAGTGCTTGTTGTATTCAACGTGGGAGATGCGAGACAGCAGAGCGGTAATGTTCAAAAAGATTATTTCGGTCAAGTAGACGCGGAGGGAATCATCAGGACGGATAGAGCTAGGTTACTCGAAGCTTGCTCTAGAAATTCGATGACGGACGACGAGAAGATATTCGCCATACAGGAAACGAGTTACGTGTTCTTAAACTACGTGCAAAAATACCAACTAAATCATAAAATGTTCGACGAAGAATCTATCGAACATCACATAAAAGCGCAGGAAACTTTAGCAGCCGGCAACTCTTCTACTCCGCAATATGGAAAGTTAGACGAGATCAGAAATAACATACACTTCATCAACGTAGATCCGCCCAAAATGTTGGACGATTACGATTTCTATCCCATTGGTTCTACGGGGCAATCGCTATACTCCATTCCAGAACTACAGTCGCTGTCTTTAGGTTTATCCGAAGTGATAGCTGAGCAAGCGTACGAGAAAAACTTCGATAATGTCGTAAACAACATGATTGTTACCGACTACGTAGATAATTCGACTTCTAGCGTGGATTTCGGCAATATCGTTAGCTCGGTAGCCGATGGAGTTGGCGATTTACTAGGAGACGGAGCGGATGCTCTTAGTACAGTCCTGAACGGTGGAGCTGATGCTGTGGGGAAACTCGTGCACTCGGGAACGCAAGCCATCGGTTCTTTAGCTGACACCAGCACGGGTGTATTTAGCGGCGTTGCGGGAACTCTGAGCGGAACTATTAGCGATCTATTCGTGCCAATTATATGTATAGGAGGACTGGTGTTGGTGTGTGGAGTCGTCGGATTTATTATATACAAAAAATGGATGACAGGGAGTTTCGATAAAGCTAAAAAGAAACGAAAAAGAAAATATAGTAGTGGAAGCGAAAGCGAGAGTGAAAGTGGAAGCGAAAGCGAAGAAGAGACCTCAAATGAAAACGAAAAGAAAAAAGTAGCTGTATAAAAAAACGAAAACTTTGAATTGTATAAATAGTTGTTGTTATTATAATTTATATTCATTGGTTCACATTTATATACAGAATGATCGGAAAATAAAATGTAAAAAAAATTACATATAGTAGTATTATTTTTTTTTTGTTATTTTCAATATTCGTCATAGTCATCATCATCGTCGTCGTCTTTCTTGAACATCAAATATATGCTGGCTACCGTAACAACAACTAAACTGCCGTAACAAAATATAGACGAAGAATATATGTCGCCGTCTCCAACATACTTTTCGCCTTTTGCGCAAGTTTCATCGATTGCGTCCGAGTCGTCTTTGGGGATATTTCCTATATAGTATACAGGAGAATCGTTCAGAGTTAAATTGTTACACACATGGAAAACGTTATGAGAAGGAGGCGTTGTCTGTAAAGATGTAGTTAGCGTCGCATATGGAATAGTTCTACCGTACCACTTTCTAAAACATTCTACATTAAGATCGCATAAGCCTTCGTATCGAGCGTCAAAATTGGTGATGGTATCTAACATAACGTCGCAACATTTCACACCTTCTATGGAAACTTCATCGGGCTTCGTTCGTCCTCCTACGACGTTGTGATGAGATATAAAGTGGTCGGTATATTCTAAGTGTAAATGTTGATGTTCGATGTAACAATTATCAACCAACTCCATTCCCTGTAATCCGTCGACGATTATTCGACGGCTTACGAAAACAAATATAATAACGAATAACAGTGACAAATTATACATTATTTTTTTTTATTTTAGAAACGTAAAACGGAACAAAAAAAAGAAAACACTCTCAACAACAAAACTGTTCTTATATTATATATAACTCTGTCAAATAGTTTCCACACTACTTTCTCAACATTGCGAGTCTAACAGTCATCAATATATATCCTAGTCGATTTTCGCCTCTCCAGGTTTTCTCGTTCTTCGCTCTCGGGTCGTCGCTACTTAATCCTATTCCCCATATCCTGTCATTGGGATTAGCTTCTGCCAAGATTTTTGGATATGTGGCGAACAGTTTGCTTTTCAAATCGGAATTTTGTAAAAACTTTGCTATATTCCCGCTGGTAACTATCTTCTTAGATTCGTTTTCCCAGACGCTTTCGTCAAAATTAGCTACTTGTCTTCCCAACCGCTTCATAGTTACTGGATCACTCGTCTCCATTATTTGTTTCGCGATCTTGTGATCTCCAAAAAGGAGGGCTTTCTGTTCGTGCATGTATTGTTCAGCACAACAATACGTCTTTTCGTCGACTACGAATGTGCACGGATAGAACTGGCTGAAAACGTTTGTTTTACCAAAGAAAAAAACGAATTTCGACATCTTTTAATTTTTTAGTTAGCGTATAGTTATTAATTTTATTAAAGAGGCGTCTTTTTCTTTTTTTTATTTATGGAAAATATTGAAACGTATAACACATTATATACGCCACTAAGAAATAACTACTTTTTTTAACGATTTAATATGGCTAATAAAAAAGAAGCGCTTTCCGCGTTACTGCTAGCGATAGTCTCCTGTTCGTTGACTACTTCGCTAGCTCAAGATGTAGCCGTCGCAATCGATTTGGATCGCAACCTCCCAGGCGCCTCGGCTAGCGTTCTTCCGGGCATTCTCGACGAAATTAACGATTTTTACTTTTTCGCCACGGGGTCGGACGCCAAATATTCGGATTTCAGTTTCGTAGACAGTTCGAGCTTACCCGGCTATACGGCGACACTAATTCCCGTAGTGACATCGACTGGCGTCCTACTCAGACTGAGCGTAAATCCACTACTGGCTGGTCTCGTCGATAACGGACTACAGCTCGAAATAGCGGCCAACGGCACAGTCGCGCTACTGTTCGAAATACACGAGATACAAGACGTGGCCTTATTGAGTTGTCTTAACGACGCGGTTCTATTGAAAGTGCCAGCAGATAGAAATGAGACGCATTTGTCCGTATGGGGCAAACCAGAAGTCGCCGAATGCAATTTCCAGATATTACTCGACGACAGTTTAACCATCTCGATACCTATGTCTGCCTGCGGTGTAGCTTACGATGTCGAATTCCTGTTGCGGTTTACAAAGATGACCGATTTCGAAGGTCTCGACGACGACTTAAACGCCAGACTCACTTGTAAACGAATGACCGACACATTCATATTGACCAATAACGACGTGTTAAGTAAATACAACGAGGTTACGGCCAACAACAACATGACTTTCGAGCAAGATCTGCAAGTGATCATGTATCTTCACGAAAGAGACGATCCCGCCGCCATAATAACGACTCAGGGAATAGAAGTGAAAACGGACGTATCTCTGAAAATTGAAATGGATTCGTTGTACGTTAACGATTTCGACGTAGTGCCATTGGTCTGCACGGCTAACGATATTCTCATTCTGGGAAAACCCGATCAACAACTAGATTCTATAGATCAAAACACGCCAGCCGAACAGTTGTCAGATGTGGCGTGTGCCCTTAGTCCTTTCGCCAACTTTACGAAAACCGCTGTTGGGCAATACAGAGCCGACTTTAAAATGTTTAGAACCGTTCGTCTGAGAGTCAGCGACACCTCGGTGAATTTCGCTTGTCTAATGTACGTTTGTAAAAGCGGAACATGTCCCACATTACCCTGCATCCAGTAGGAGGAAACCGGAGTTTTTTTGTTTTTTTTTTCGTTAAAAAAAATACCATGTTAACATAATAAAATTCAGTAGTATATATACGTGTGTGTATGTTTTATATGTTACTATATCCTAATAAGACATTGAAAAAGAAAAGAAGAAGAAAAACGATAGAAAAAAAAAACTCGAAATTATGGCTTCATACGATATTGAAATGACTGATTCATACGATCTTGACATCATGGATGCATGCGTTTTTAAAGACATTCATGGAAATACGAAAAGAGTTGTCGAATTGTTTCCTAGAGCATACGACAGCGGGCCGGAAAGAGCTTTCATTCCGATATTAGAGGCGTACGTTAGCGAGTACCAGGAAGCTGTTGGTGGTATGATACGCGACTGGTTAAAAATCGAAGAACTTGGCAGACCAGCCAACAGAGAAGAAAGAGAACTGATTCAATGCATTAACGACGAGGTGAATTGCAACTGGAGCAGATTTGGTCCTCGCGACGAAGTTAAACGTATCCACGATGTATTATTCTTCATGGGTTTTTATAAATATCTAAAAACCATCACAAAACACAGAGCCTGGGTTCGTAATGCCCACCGACTAATTAAAGAAGCCGGAGTGGGAATAATGTTCAATATGGATTCGTTGGTCGAGAAGCACGATCTAAGTAAATTTACATACCACGAATTATGGGGATACATGTTAATGTACAACGCTAGAAAACAACCATGGAGAATCAACAAGGATGACAGCAAAAATTTCGAATGGATGCGCGCCCTCACTAACCACAACGCGAGCAATCCCTATCTCCCGGAGTATCATATAGAGGAGCCGGAAGGCGCCTGCAAGGAACCTATTCGGTCTCGATTTCGAGCTGTCGGCGGGTATTCGGCAGAGCAATTGCTTGCCGAAAGCGTTCTAGATATGATTGCCAGTAACGGTGAAAACCAGAAGAGCAAACGATATCTCAATATATCAAAATTGTTCAATATCGAGCCAGCGCAGTTATACAGATACCACGTAGAGGACAGGAAAATAATCGAGGGGTTTCTAGCGGACTGGAAAAGCAAAACATTGCAGTTTCTGTCAACTAATGACAATATTATGCGCTACCAAAAACATTTCGACGGGCGAACTGTACAATTGTGAGAAAAAACAAAGTTGTGAGTGTGCGTATGTTGGGACATTGAAACTGAGTTTTATTTTATTTTTAACGAAAATTTTCAATTAATTTTATATGTATGTATATATATGTAACTAATCACGATTAACGGTCACACAAATTGTACAAACGCAATGGCTGTAAACGACTTTGCTTCAACAGGAAAACACCCTTTATTGTTTTATAACTGCATGAACCATCCATATCAAATGGATAGATCATTCATTCCGGCATTGGGAGTTAGATATAACGCATATAAACTGGCGCTCGGTCATTTAATTAAAAAATGGCTGAACAAAGAAATGGGGGACGGACAACCTACAGCGTCGATAATAAATAGCATGATTGCTTCTGTAAACGATTACGAAAACCTGGACGTTTCCTGCAGCGAAAACGAACTTTACCCGTTAACGGAAAAAGAACAGTTTGTTTTTCATCAACTGCTAGAAATTGGCGTTTTGGCGCATTTGAGACGAGTTACGAATTATAAGAAATTGTTGTGGAATTTCACATGTTTACTCTCCAGGTCCGGAACAAAGCTCTCATTGAGACAACAGAACTTGATTCACTATCAAGACTTGAGTAAATATACGCACAGAGAAGCGCTCGGGTTCACTTTAATGTTTGGCGAGAACAGAAAGGGAATAAGAAAAGATTTGGGCATAGACGCCGCTGGCGAAGCTCATATAGCTATGGAAAATAATCATTGGACGAACCCGTATAATCCAAATTATCACGGTAGATTCGCAGAAATGTCATTTCCCAGAGCGGAGAAACGAGCATTCCATCCCGTTGAAGAGTTTTCGGCGGACGATCTTTTAATAGCGAGCACCGTAGACATGCTCGTATCTTATGGAAAAGAATTGGCAAACAAAGGCAAACCCTTCACTATGGTGGACGTTTTCGGTGTAAAATGTTGGTATTTAAACAGATATCACCCGGAGGACAGAGCGCGCGTAGAAGAACTATTAAGTGAATGGAAAGAACGAATGGTTAGATTTTCGTCTATACTTCCCAAAGACCGTGTTGATTTCAGTGACTAAATAAATAAATGAATGAATAAATAATAAAAAACTGTATATAAACTAAAAAAAAACTACTCATGTTGTTATTCCCATCTACACCTATACCCATATTCATGTTCAGACACCCGAAAATCACCAGTATCATAGTAATTCTTTGTTTGCTATACGCATTCATGGGATTTCTATTGATTACCTTGTACGATAATTCGTCTACGACGACTGCGGCGCTTGCTCGGAACTACGCAGTATTGGACCAACACAAATGCTTTCCGATTGCGAAGGAGATAGAAGCGTCTGGATTGTATTCAGTCGTATATCCCATTCGACACGATCACCGGTTAGTGAAAGAACTGTCTCCATACGATATCAATAGAGCGGTGTCTAATCGGCGCAAAACTTTATTGGTAAAGGGTGATTTGTGTTCTGCCACTCTAGAGAATAAAGGAGCTAGCTTACCGGCTATCCCTATAGCTATCGATACGACTTTCGACCGAGATTGTAAGACATTCGTACAAGAGGAAGGCTACATAACATCCCCTATCACTCGACTGGAAGAGGACTTTCCTTTAGCTTTTAGTATATTAGTTTATAGAGATTTTCGTCATTTCACTCGTTTGTTGAGAACCATTTATAGACCACAAAACTCTTATTGTATTCATGTAGATAAAAAATCAGAATCGAATCTAATAAAATCTGTTGAACGTCTATCGAGTTGTTTTTCTAACGTCTTCGTAGTAACTCCATCCGTAGTCGTAGAATGGGGAGAGTTTTCCGTGCTAGAACCCGAACTGTTATGTATCAAAGAGCTGCTGAAACGCTCTAAAACTTGGAAATATTTCATAAATTTAACGGGACAAGAGCTACCTTTGAGAACGAATTATGAGCTGGTGAAGATTTTATCAGCCGTCGACGGCGCTAATTTTGTAGAAGGAACGATTGCGAGAGCTAACACGGATAGATGGGAGGATGTGGGACCACCTCCACACAATATAACACCCGTCAAGGGAGCCGTGCATGTGGTTTTGAATAGAGAATTCGTATACTACGCTATTCATAATGAGAAAGCTAACGATTTCCTCGACTGGTGTAGAAAGGTGAAAATACCCGATGAAGTATTCTTTTCTTCACTACAACATAATCCTCATCTGGGAATACGCGGTTCGTATAGGGGAAACCCCGAGACAAACGAAGACGCGAACCCTTACTTGGCTCGATTCAAAAATTGGCAATCTAACCGTTGGCGCTGTCACGGTAAATATGTTCGCGATATTTGTATTTTCGCCGGCGGAGACTATCCATTGTTAGTCGAGAGAAAAGAGTTGTTTGCGAATAAATTTTTTCAAACCCACGACGTGTCGACGGCGGAGTGTTTGGAAAGCTTGCTACTGAATAGAACGCTGGAGGAAACTTTTGGTTCGCTAAAGTTCGACGTAGACTATTATAAAAGTAGAGATTTCGTATTCAATAAAAATTAAAAGAAATTTTTTTTCGTTAATAAAAATTGTTAACGTAATACGACTCAAATATATAAAATACCACATGAGTGTATTTGTAATACAACGCGTTTACGAATTATAACGGTAACATCTTTTTTTTTCCTAAAAAAAAGTAAAAACTTTTTCTTCTTCACAATGGCAGAACTATCGAATAGGTTAATGCAAGCTAAAGTTTCAGTAACTAGAAGACGCATGCTCGTGAATAGAAGACGCTTGCGCTTATCTCAGTTAGGTAAAGCGTTGATAGAAGAGTACGAAATGTATGGTCTACAAGCTTGTTGATGGTGTTCAAAGCGATATCAGACCGCCGAGTTTGATAGAATTCGTACGGCATTAGCAGAGTCGTACGATATAACGGACGACTTCTTGGCCGTATTGAGCAACGCGAGAGAGGACAATGTAACCAAACTAGTAGAAAAACATCCACATGTACGATGCGTATTCGCGAGAAATTTAGTGAAACGAAAACTAGCCGCCGAAAAAGAAAAAGAAAAAGAAAAAGAAAAAGAAAGTAAAGAAACTAAAAAACTAAGATACATGGCTTTAAAACGGGCGTTATTGCCGGAGAAGGATCTGACGGCGATAACAGAAAACTACATATATACAGGTGAGAACTATACCGAGTTTGACATGATAACCAGCAACAATATAGATTTAAATGTGATTCTTAAACTATCGAATGACACCGACGAAGGCGTTATAGCGAGATTCGTCCAGTACTACTGTAGAGTTCGCAGATTGGCACACATACGAGAACCCAGCGACGACTTGGTGGACACGGGAGAAGTATGTGTTCTGCGAAATATGCTGGAAAACAGTGCAGAACATATCGAAATAAACGTAGACTGTTTTCTAGCCATAGAAATCACCTTTCCTAAAAAATGTCCGAGAGACGTTATTGGACAAATTTACTGTAAAAATGGAGTCAAACGACGCAAGATGGGTCCGGCAGATCATTGTAGTCGACGATTTCATCTAATCGAATCATTAACTTCGCGACTATCAAATATCTATCACGTTCGAGCACATTTAAAGTTGAAAGGGAATGAAGATCGAAAACACTGTGTTTGTTTAGTCAGTTTACAGCATTTGACTCGTCGACGACAGTGCACAAAAGAAGCACCAGCAATTCTTAAACGCAGTCCGCCAGGCCTACAAGGTTTATGCATAGATGCGATGGCTAGAAAGTTTCAGTGGAGAGCTTTCCACGTAGAAGAAATATTACCAGAAGAAATGACTAATTATTTCAAATAAATTCGTTAATAAAAAATATCTGTATTACGTAATGATTAGACATTTGTATATATATATAACTCGTATATCAATAAACATATCATACACAATATTACCTTCTTTACTTCTTGATACAACCTAAACAACTATAATAACAACAACGACAATGGACTCTTCTCTTCTTCCCGTAACACGAAGAAAAGTTCACGCCATTTCTCATCCCTTGAGCGAAGGGCATTCTAAGGTTGTTGTCGAGGAGTTGAAAAACGTCGGGCTTTATAAAATGCCTGGGAGTTTCCAAACAGAAGAAGTAGCTCCGTGCAATTGGTGCATGGAAACTTTTAAAATCAAAAAAACTTATAAAATGAGAGCGACGTACTACGTCTTCTATGTCCAAAATAAAGGCAAAGTATTGACACAAGTAAGCGGTGAGGCTGTCAATGCCAATACTCATCAGTTGGTATTCGACCACCCAATGGAAGATTGCCCTCTGGTACAACGCAAGTTGTACAATGTTTTTGTATATGGCAACGATATAACCCTGGACAAGGAAATATTGTTAAGAAGACGTTTGACTCTATTATACATGAAGAGAATAATCAACCGCTATGTTAAATACGGGGTTGGTCGGGTACATTTTGACCACATTATGAGAAACCCAATTATAGAGGATCCGAACCGAGATGTTATCATACACGTATTTGATAGCAATTTAACGGTGGGCGAAATAGAGAGATTCGCAAAATATTACCATCAACAGAGAAAGGCGTACTATGAAAGTGATAGTAAGAAATGTGACTCCAAAACTGTTCGGTTTAATTTAGCGTTTTCGCTGCTAAATGACTGCGAACGAATGAATATGGTCGCCGACTACAGTTGTGATATCCTGGCTGCCCACTTTCCCGCACATCCCGATCGGAGTTTGGTTGAGGGCGTTTCTTGCTATCACGGAACAACTAGATTATACAATTGTGTCGCCCTATGCTACGCCCTTTCAAAATATTATGACATCGAGATGAATATACATTTGAGAGAACAACACGTATGCGAATGCCTCAATAGACCGAGAATGCCGCTATTACCAGAGAATGGTTCAATCTTAGAACAGTCTCCATACGTAACGCTGGATTGCGTCTGTTTTCAATTGGTTTTCTAGCTAACTACTTGATAATAATAATGCGCATTCGTTAAAATAAACTTTATAATATAAATAAATGGTTAACAGTTTATTGTTATAATTTATTAAAAACGATTCAACCCAATCCCAAAACCAACCAACAAACAAACCAACAAAAAAAAATAATGAGCTCACACTCTGAAGACGTTACGGCTGGCGCTGTATTGAAAAACATCGTGGTATCTTTGAAAAAGATGTTGAAGAATAAAGGTTATTGGTGTAATCGGCACAATAACTTTTATTTTTGTTCGTTACAGCCATGCGACTGGTGTAGAATTCATTATCAACAAATCTTTCTCGCCAAAAGACCCATAATAGTGGGCATGTTTCTTCGTAACGATGATCTCGACGACCTGGATAAATGTTTGCTATTGCTTGTGAACCTCAAAGTAGACAACCTATACGAATTGGCGGTATTTCATCCGATGGAAAACTGCTATTTTGCGCAAGCAGTATTGTACTACGAACTGACAAAGCTAGATAATCCTATAAATCATATCATTCTCAGCAGGCGGCTATGTACCAATTTCATAGCGAAAGACATCGTGCGGGAATATATAAAGTCTCGCGGCGACGAAGGCGCTTACCTTGCCGTAACAGAACATGGTATGTTCAACATAAAATACTGGTTCATGGAAGACACAACCGAAGAAGAAATAGAACGATTTATCGACTATTTCTACGCATTGAGACGGCAATACAACAACCGAAACCCAGATACTACCGGAAGAGTTGCCATAAAAAGTAGTCTTTCGTCTTACGAAAGCGTTCATATAATGCCAATCCGCGTATCGGAAGATACGAATACGATTTATATTCGTTTTCCAGCATACCCAGTAATCGGCAATATATCTGATGTTACCTGCTATCACACATCCCTTAGATTTTCACATTGTATGAAGTTGATAAGGGGGTTGTGTAGGGGTATGAGACTTGATGTTGATATTAATGTTAAGCAAGAGAATGCTTGTCCTTGCGATGCAGAAAACATACCGTTCCAGCCAATTTTCAATCAATACTACGAGCAAGGAGAAGTCGTCGATTGTTAGATCCCAATGTTGTATACTGAACAGTTTCGTTTCGTTAAATTTAAATTTATTAAATTTTAATTTTACTTATATATATCTATGAACTCGTACATTTATAGTCAAAATTATACCAAATAGATAATAAACTAACAACAAAAAAAAAAAACGAACAATTAACCATGTCTTTCATCAAGGGATACGCTCACTCTCTGTGTGAAAAGTACACACTACCTGACGACGTCAAAAAAATGGACAAGGAAATAAGAAAGTTGCTGGTTAATAGAGGCTTTCTTTCTCTACCAAAGTATCATATGTTGCAACCCAGACAAGTCTTTCCATGTTCATGGTGTAGAAGAACGTATGGCACTACCGATGCGGAAATGATTACGGCGTTATATTTAAACCACAACAATCTGGATCTTCACATGGACTACATAGACATTCGTTCGAATGTCAGAGTTATAAATTTGGAGTATCTGCTGGATAACCATCCCAATGAAAGCTGTCCGTTCGTGGAATCGCAATTATTTAGAAAAGTTTACGACGACGCGGATAACGTGATGCCAGAAAAGATTCTCCAAAGAAAATTTCACTCAGACTTCTACGTAAAAGACATACTATGGAGGTATATAAAAACTGGCCAAAACAAGAGGTTATACGATATGGTGATGCGTATAGACCCAAAACCCATAAACTACATCTTCAAGAGTGATACGACGAATGAGGAAATTGAACGGTTCGCGAAGTATGTTGGCCAACTTAGAGAAAAATACCGAGAAGACGAAACCCAAATTAAAGACAACAATCCGTTTAAAATCGCCTCTAGAGTGTCGCCATTCAATTACTTCGACATGATGCCGGTTATCATCAAACCGGGTATAAACTACATTACTGTAGAGTTTCACGCACCATTTCTAGATGAGTTTTCGAAAAGATCATCAGAGGAAGACTGCTACCACGCCAGTCTTCGATTGATACACTGTATGAAATTAGGAGAAGAGTTGACCAAATATTGTGATGTGATGATGAACTTGAACATAATAGAAGAATGCTCTTGCGATTGCCCAGAGCAACCAGCAGAACCAGAATACCCAAAAGAAGACACATTGTACAAGAAAACGGATAATTGAATGTGTTTTTTAAAAAAACTGTGATATTGACAATCTAATTCTCTGTATCATTCAATGATTTTTGTTTTTTGTTAAATTTATTATATTATCAGTAAAAATTGTATATAAGACACAAATCTATTTTGTTATTCCATTACATTCTCACAACACATCACCCTAACTTTTGAAAATAATCTACAAATTTAAAAAATGTCTATATGCGAAGATCTTGTAGGCGAAATGGATGACTTGATGAGGGGGTTGTATTGGAAGTTGAAGGATAGAGGATATCTGCACCTCTATCTCTACAATATGGTTTTACTAGACGACGAGCCTCCTTGTGAGTGGTGCAAAGACCGGTTCAGATTGAACGATATTGAGCAGAACACGCGGGTTATGTATATCGTACACGATGAAGGAGGTCCCGTCAGAGATTATATTTCTGTCAAGTCCAACATAAAAGTAAAAGACTTGACTTCTCTAGTAGAAACCCATCCCGATGAAAGCTGCCATTTCGTTGAAGCGCAACTCTTCAAAAAAGTATACGATGGCGAAGATGAAACCATTCGAGATCGAATCATCGAACGGGGTTTTCATCCAAATTTCTACAGACAGGAAATTATTCGCAAATACATCAAAAGTGGCGAAAACCCCAAACTGTACGAGATGGTGATGAAGCATAACGACTTGTGTTGTATCACATACATATTGAAAAGAGAATGCTCTGTCGCCGAACTACATCGGTATGCCGATTACTTGTGGGAAATGAAAAAACGTTTTCACAACAATCATAGTACTTCGGTAGAAGAAAACCCACTCACTATTTCGTTCTACGAAGTCGAAGGCGACGACCCCACGAAAATTCCATTAGTGGTCCGCGAAGACGAAATGGATGAATTGAATCTATGTTTCGATGTGGGGGCTTTAGCTTCGTATTCCCGCGATAGAATCGATGCCGATAGCTGCTACCACGACGGCAATAAAATAGCTCATTGTTTGATACTCGCAAAGGCATACAATAAATATCAGGACATCATATTGAATATAACATTTCACAACCACGAAAACTTTTGCAAATGTTCTAATAGACCAGCTATACCAAATTATCCAGAAGAAAACGCCTTCTACCCTAAATCGACGTTCAAAGTGGACTTGTAATAAAGTTGGCGAAAACTATTTAGAAAAAAATAAATGTGATATTTTAATTAACATGTTTTTTTTATTTTTCATTCGTTAATAAGAATAATATTGATTGTGTGTATGTATATATATGTAGCGCAATACTTTCATTGTATCAAACTATTATCTTCCTTGTTTGGAAAATTTCAACTATCGAAAAAACAAAAAAATCATGTCTGGTGGTGGAATTCTAGCCGACTTGGAACAGTTGGAGAGTCGTATTCGTGGACTCGTAGACGTTCTAAAAAAAGTCATGCACGATCGCGTTGAAGTAGCACGACAAGATGGTAGTTGTAGCGCGGGAATGTGTAACGAACTGCAGAGTATAATTGACAGATGGACACTTAAATCAAAGCATGAACGCGAGCAGGAGGAAGCTATAAGGGAGATGCTGAAAGGTGTGGGTTACGTTCAACTGGCCTACGACGACCTAATAATACCGCTCAAAGAGTCTGCGTGCGAGTGGTGTAAAGAAAAGTATGGTTTGACTGGCGACGAACACGTGCTAGTCGTATATTTTTCTCAAGACGAACTGGACGGCGATAGAGAATATATAACGTCGGGCGCATTCCAACAAGTTGACGACTTGCGCGAACTGGTTGTGCAGCATCCAAACGAGTCGTGCTATTTCGTGGAGGCACAATTGTTCTCAAAGGTATACGACAACGAGGACGACGAATTGATGAGGAAAATTTTGGCTAGACAGTTTCATTCGAAATTTCACATGAAACGAATCGCATTCCTCCAAATAGCCAACAACCAGTATCCGAAACAGTACAGAGCACTCAGTCCTTTCACATTCGAGCCTATCAGTTTCGTGATGGAAATGAGTACGACCGCAGAGCAACTACATAGATACGTGGACTATTTTATGAGTGCGCGGCAAGGCAGGCAGATAGAAGGAATGCGTCCTGTCAAAATATACACGAATGCGAGTATATATTACGACGATCAGACTAGAATATATTTGCATTTGTCGCAAGACCTACAAGAAGTGATGATATTGACGGCCAACCGTTTCAGTATGAAAGGACCACATAGCAATTACCGTGACGAGGATTGCTATCACGCGGGTTGTCGGATTCGTCACACTATGATGCTAGTTAAAAGCATGAACCGCTACTACGACCTGATATTAGATTTGAATTTTTCAGAATGCGTATGCGATTGCCCGAATGCACCAGAACTACCAATGTATCCAAAAACAGAAACCAAGATTTACAGAGGAAAAATGTGTTGTTAAAATTTTTTGAAACGCTAAAAAAAAATAAAATGATTTCTATCTATTCATATATATATATAGACGTACGTACATTATAAAGACAATACATTCCAATAAGAATTTCATTAGAAATATACTTAGAAATAAAAAAAACAACAAACACCAATGGCTGATATACAATCTAAACGAGAACGATTCAACAGAGTCGTGAAGGATTTGAAAAGAATAAGTTATGAGAGCGTAAGCAGAAAGAAGTTTCTGTATCAGTCGGAGTACGCTTGTTTGTGGTGCAAACGAACCTACGGTTTAGATGACAAAGAGAGGATACAAGGTTTGCTAATAGTATCGGACGACTTGCAAAGAGACTCGCTTGTGTTACTGAGTAACGACGACAATAAAGGCGCTCATTACCTGGCAAAACATCATCCAGTTAACGAATGTCCGTTCGCAAAAGGGCGACTTTACGAGCACGTATACGGCGATGATGCAGAACTATCAAATTTAATTATGTCCAAAGAACTCCACTCGGTGATGGAAATTAATACTGTGATAAAAACCTTCATAAAAACTGGAGTAAACGAACAGTTATACACGAACATCATGGACAACCAGTTGAGAAGAGTTGCTTACACGTTCGACGCCAACACTACGAAAGAAGAAATAGCGCGATACTTGAAATATTATACATCTTATCGAAAACGCCATTTTCAATTCAATACGTGGGACACGGATAACGGAAAGGTGCGCATATACTCGGCACCTTGCCCATATAGAGACCCTTACCAGATGCACATCGAGATACAAGGCGATGTGGGAGCAATCATGGTTTCCTTTCCGTGTCCAGTAGTGACGAGAAATGTGTTTTATGAACACGTAGTGTTGGGAGACTTCGAGAATACGAGGACTTGCTACCATACAGCAAACAGAATAATGGACGCCAGATTACTGGGAGAAGCGCTCGTAAACCACTTCCATTTAACGTTGGATTTATTCATTCCTAGTGAGGCTATATGTTCTTGCCCAGCAAGCCCTCCTATGCCTGTAGTGTTACCCCAAAGGGAATCGTTTCCGTGTAAGTCTAGGCAACCTCTAACTTTTAAAAAAGCAACGGGTTTGAAAGCCATCTGCTTAGAAGCAATGAGGGACAAATTCAACTGGCGGATGATAGACGTTAAGGGTATTTTACCGTCAACTTTGTTGTATTATTTCGATTGTAAATTTTCATGATGATGGACAGTTCATGTATTATATTTAACGAAGGCATTATATGTTAGAAAGAAACTACATTTATAAACTTGGTGTCATAACGGACGTTACAATTGAGATAACAATGTCATCGAACGACAGCGTAAACATTCTAGCTTGTATTGCATTGTTGCTTGTTGTAAAATTGTTATATTATTTGTTGAAAATTACATACCATATAATAATAAAATTGTTGTACGTATGTAAAATTGTCTTTCATAAACTACTTCATCATACCCCGAGACCAATAAAGAGAAGCATTCGTCGACTTATAGAAAATAAAACTCGACGAGAAATCAGGGAAGCTATTAGTGGTGCTTGTAAATGGTGTAGAAAAACCTACAATATCGATGTCGACGACGACGAATGCGACTTTATTGATCGACTGGTAGAAAACCCGATAGATGCGACTACTCTTGCCACGGAACATCCCAACACCAGCTGTCGATTTGTAGAAAACAGACTTTCTCCTTTCGTTTTCTACAAGAAAGCTGAATACGAAAAACAGACGGAGGAAGCTCAAAAGTTTTCCGACTTTATTTTGAAAAGATGTCTACAACCAAGACCCCTTTTAGCGAAAATTATCGTAAACTACATCAAGACTGGCAACGGAAAGCCGCAAACCAAAACCATCTTTCAAAATTTGCCGGTTAATTTGGAATACTGTTTTACGAGACCGACTACTCGAGAAGAAGTGGTTAGATATGTAGAGTATTACAAAGCGCGCAGATGGTACTACTACAGATACCACGGCGACGAGATGGACAACGGTTCTGTAATCGTCGTTCCCGGATGCGATGTTGGCGGTGACAGTAAATATATAAATTTCCAGTTTAATATCGGAGAGAACAGCGTAGACGCAGGTGACTCTATAGTGAACACCGGCAGAAACAGTAACAGCTTAAACATTATTCGGGTCATGCTTAAAACTCATTATCACACGGAAAACGAAGACTACGATTGGGATTACGATAACTACAAAGACGTTACGCCATACATGGAGGATACGAATTGCTACCACACTCACCTCCGACTTCAGCATGTAGCATACCTAGTCGAAGAACTGCGAAAAACGTACGACGTGCGAGCTTTCTTCCATTTCATACCTCGCTGGTTAATTTGTAACTGCGCCGACGAGAGTCTATGTCCAAAAATACCAAATGTTTCTGATTGTGCGTCGATATCGGGAAAACCGGAGGTATACCGCAACCCGCATGGATTGGGTGGACTCTGTTTGAAAGCGATGAGGCATTCGTGGGATTGGAGGATTACCGATGCAGAAAAGTTTCTTCCACCTAAATTAGCCGATTACTATTTCGGAGCTGGCAATGAATACGATCATCCTTTGTGCGGATATTCGCGACGATAAAAAAAAAAAACAACCCCAAATTGAATAATGGAATTTCACCATAAAATGACATCATAAACAAATAGAAATTCGTTAAAAGAAATACTATGGTATATATAACTAGTTAGCAATATAGGTTTATTATCATTTTATGGTTTTTTTGTAGTAGCTATAATAACCATCACAATGAAACGATCATTTGAACAAACGAAAATGGAAGACAACGCTCCTCTAACTAAGGATGCGAAAAGACAACGTATTTTCGACTTAACTCAAATTCTCGAACGAAAACATATAAACTCTGATGACAAAAGCACGTTTAAACACATACTCGAATCCGCTTGTTCGTGGTGCACTAATATGTTTAATTTGAGTTATAAAATGAGAATAGAGTCGTATTTGATGATTTGCGAAACTTTTGAGGATTTTCTTCAAATAATGGGCAACGATAGCACGGACGTTAACTATTTGCTTAGAAACCATCCCAAGGTCAGTTGTCCTTTCATTGAAGATAGACTTAAGCATTTGGTGTTTCATGACGAAGAAGAATACAACAAACAGTCGGAGGAAGCTCGTTGGCTTTCCGACTTTATATTGAAACGAGGATTTCACAGTAACCGACTCATCCGAAGCGTTATTCAGACTTATATACGAGAAGGAAAGCAAGCGACATTATCGAAAGGGATAATAAGAAGCCAGACGGTTCCAGTAACACATTTCTTGACTAAGTCCTCCGACGAGGTAGAAATAGATAGATATCTAGAATGCTATAGGGCTTACCGACGTCACGTATACCAATGCCACGACGAGCTCGTGGACGACGCCACAGTCGTGGTGATTGTGAAGCAATATTTGCTCGACATGAAAGACAATGAGAAAATGGCGGTACAAATGCATGGCTATAACTCGTTAAGTATAGCATTTCCAGACTGTCGACACAGAGAGAGTAGACGATTCATTAAAGATCGTCGTCGCAGAATAAAACGTACAAAAATAGTAGTCGACGAGAACTGTTATCATACGGCTTTGAAATATGGACAGATTTTGATGATCATAAATAAACTCAGGCAATGTTATAACGTGCAGTTTATATGTAGGCCAATTCACAGTTCATCAATTTGTAAATGCCAAGAGATAGAAGACCTCCCTAAACTTCCACGGTCTGGTTCGCTTCTACCCGCGACAACGTCTAAAATTGTCCGTTACGAAGCACCCCGCGGCCTGAAGGGTCTGTGCGTGTCTGCGATGCGTCACAGCTGGCACTGGAAGGCTATGGACGTCGACGGAGTGCTTCCGGACAAGTTGGCGGACTACTACTTCGGTAGCGGGGAGATGAATTCTTCTCCGGTTGGATTTTGAAGAGACGGAAATGACATGTAAAAATGGAAAATGGAATAAAAAAAAACAGAAAAAAAAAAAGACAGTTATAACGCATTCGATGTGTGTGTGTGTGGGGGGGGTTATCTATGCGGCTATCTATGCGGCTATCTATGCGGTTGTCGATGCCGTTTGGTTAGTCGCTTGTTGTTGTTGTTGTTGTTAAGTTTTTTTTCATTTTTTTTTGGTTATGTAGTTTATTTAGTTGTGTTGTGTATGTATATGTATGTATATATAAAAAAAAAGATGACATTTAAAATAAAATAAAAAAAAAACAAAAAAAAAAAACAATATAGTCTTCTAGTCGTTTATTTTCTTTTTTTCTTCTATTTTTTTAACCTATTCAGCTATCACGAGAGTTTCCCGATAAGTTTTCCAATAAGTTTCCGTAGCGGTCGTCGCCAACTCGTGCAGCTGTTAACGATCAATAAAAAAAAAAAAAAAATCGATAATAACTGCAGTAGTCGTCGACGACTCTCTCGACAACCCATACAGCTACAAAATTTTCCAATAATTTCCTACAGTCAAGCATACATAGCGGCTTTCGTCAACCCATATATAGCAGTTCTCATACAAGCTCATTCATTCAGTTTCCTCCGACTAAAAATCATATATAAGCAGTTCTCGACAACCCATATACAACAGTTTTCGTCAACTCATACATAATAGTTTCTCACAGTCGATCATCTATAGCAGATCTCGCCAACTTTCTCTCCAACTCATACAGCTATAAAATTTTCAACAGTTTCTTACAATCAATCGTATATAGCAGTTCTCGACAACTTTCTCGACAACTCATCCATCTATAAAATTTTCAATAGTTTCCTACATAGTTCTCGCCAACCTATATATAACAGTTTTCGTCAACTCATTCATCTATAAAATTTACAATAGTTTCCTACATTCAATCATATAGAAGTTCTCGCCAACTCATACATAATAGTTTCTCACATTCGATCATATATAGCAGTTTTCGCCGACCTATATATAACAGTTTTCGTCAACTCGTTCATCTATAAATTTTTTTCAATAGTTCGCACATACATAACAATTACAACCGTACAACAGCAACATCACCCCCCTTTTCATATCTGGGTTGCCATAAAATATATATATAGTTTTCAAAAAAATTGAATAAAGGAGAATTCTTGTGTGTTTTGTTGGAATTTTTTCTATTTTAATAACCATCTGTCAGACCAAAAAAGTTTTCCAATAATTATCGCAGTTGTCGACGACTTTTTTTATACCAGTTGTCAACGACTTTTTATACCAGTTGTCGACGACTTGTTTTATAAGTTGTCGACAACTTTTTTTTTTTTTTGTCAACAGCTATAACTATTATACGTCAAATCATTCTTCCAACCACATGTATATATTATCGCAGTCGTCGACGACTTTTTTTTCTAACAATAGCTAACAGTTATCCATCGAGTTTTCGCCAACCATATATCTATAATATAGCTATTATAAATTATAACTGTTGCCGGACCGATTTAGAACGTACTCTCCTTTAAAGTAATATCCCAGCCAAAATAAAAAAAAAAAAGAGGAAGTTACTAGGTTTTCTGAACAACATTTCTGTACTAGCTTTTCTGAATATCGTCTCCGAATATATATTACTGAATATCGTACTGAAAGTCGTACTGAAAGTCTTACTGGAAGCTTTTTACTGAAAGCTTCATAGTCGGCGACTACCGCAAATATTTTATAAAAAAAAAAAAATAAAAAAAAAAAGTTGGCGACGACTCGTTCTGTAATAAATTTCTGTAATAGCTTACTGAACGGCTTTCTGAACAGTTTACTGGAAGGCTTTACTGAAAGCTTTTACTGAACAGCTTTTTCGACGACTTTTTTTTCTATAATAACGCACTCGATTAGCTTTCTGAATAGCTTACTGGAAAAAATCTTACTGGACGACTTTCTGTGAATTCTACTTTCTGAAAAACAACTTTTTCGTCTTCGTAATACCGAACAAAAATTCAAAAAAAAAACCAAAAAAACAAAGAAAATACAAAACGAGCAGTTTTCGATCGACTTTTTCGCCGTTCCAGACAGTTTTCCAATACTCGCAACATAACTATTGGGATACGCGATTTACACTCTAGAAAACTCATTCGAAAATCGCAGTCTACTCTCTTCGACAATTTCTCTCGCCAAAAATTCGGTAAAAAATTTAAAGTTAGGTAGGTGTAAGGCTTTTCGACTAAGTGCGTCGTATAAGTTTTCTGGTATAGAAAGTGTAAAGCGTTTCGGATAAATACGTCGTATAAGTTTTCTGGTATAGAAAGTGTAAAGCGTTTCGACTAAGTACGTCGTATAAGTTTTCTGCTATAGAAAGTGTAAGACGTTTCGACTAAGTGCGTCGTATAAGTTTTCTAGTATAGACAGCCGTAAGCGTTTCGGCTAAGTGAGCCGTAAGCGTTTCGGCTAAGTACGTCGTATAAGTTTTCTGGTATAGACAGTTGTAAGCTTTATGATGGGCGCGTTCGCTATTTACGTTGGGTGGGTAGGTTATGTAGAGAGTAGCATGAGACATGTTTTCTAAAAGTTGTCGAGAAGACATTCTGTAACTGCTTTCTGTAGGTACGTTCTGTAGGTACGTTCTGTGGGGGATATTCTGTAAGTACTTTCTGTAGGTACGTTCTGTAGGTACGTTCTGTAAAGTCGTCGACGACGACGACGACAACTATAGCTTTTCTATAGCGAAAGTTTCCGGATATGTTATACTGGGGTTGTCTATATATATAATATATAGTATATATATATAACAAGCCATCAACTAACGAAATAGCAACAAAAACTAGAAAGACAGGGAGTATATTGTCTGACAATTTTTTTATTTTGTTTTTTACATACATGCATACATATTATTACATTTTCAATGCAAAATAAAAGCAACAAAAGCATACTTTTTTTTTGTTATAGTTTTTTCTTTCACTCGTAAACGATTACTGTTACTAAAAGAACATAACTGTCACTTCAACCCGCTGTCATCATCGTCGGCGATAGCTCGAATATATCGCGTACGACTACTAACGACACTATTGATTATACAAAAAGATGGTACTTATGCGAAAAGAAACTACTGCAATAGTTTTCGTGGTAGTCGTAGACGACGCATTCGATTTTTTTTTTTTACGAGTAGTAGTAGTAGTAGTAGTAGAAGAATAACTCAGTACACGGAAAAATGATATGTTTTTCAACTGTTTCATTTGGTCCCACTAGTAAAGCCATTATATGTTATGATAATATATAACTTTTTTTTTGGATTTCTCACTCCGCTTTTTTTACCCTATGCGCACATCACAATACAAGTTTATAATAAAATAACAGTTTTTATCTCCACTATTCTTTAGTTGTTGTTGTTTTTGCCGTCGTCGCCAACAGCGCTGGCATCCGCGTCTTCTTTAGCTTTCTTGGCTTTCGCCTGCTTTTTCTCTATCGAGCGCATCGAACGACAAATACGTGGTGGTCACGACGTGTTTGGATCTCGTCTGACTTTTATGAGCGTGAAAGTCCTCGAGTCGGTCGTTTATGGGCAATATCTCTCGCAGCTTGTATTCTCCCAACTGCTGCAACTGCTGTCTCGCTTTCTGGAACTTGGTGTACTGATGCTCCGTGGCCACGTTCTCTATGCACTGTTTAAAGAGCGGCATGTCGTCGTAGCACTGCAATCCCTTGATGCAAGCTAGAGTTCTAGGTACTTGAAAGTCGCACGCCCGACTCGGCTTGACGTAGACGGGAATCACATCTCGTCTTCCTTGCAGCATTCTCTTGCTGATTATGTCGTCCACTATGGGCCACAAGGATTCCGATCCTTGTTTCGTAGTTAGAAAAAGCACCAGAGACGCTTTCTCTATGATTTTCTCCACGTAGTCTCCCTCGTTGACCGCCGATAGACGTAGATTGCCGTAGGCGCTATCGTCGTCATACAAGTAGGCGGTGAAGCCTCTGAGAGGACAGTTTCGTATGTCGCTCAACACCCGGTCGGCGATTGCTCTGTCTTCCTTGGCATACAGCAAGATCATATCGCAGTAAGGTGAAGGCATTGTTCCGTACTGCTCTAGCGCTTCATCGATTGACCACTTCAGTTTAGCCTCCAAGTCTTTTCTGTAATCGTATTCTATCTTTCTTCGTTTGACTTCCTCCTCAGTAGTCTCTCTGAGGCGAGTTTTAACAATTTGAGACGGCGTTATTACTATGTCGTCGTCATCGCTGTCATTACTTATAGTCTGCGTATCCTTTTCGCTACTGTCCTCTTCTCGCTCTGGTTCGGGAGCCCCGGTGGCTTCTACGATTTTCTCGTCCGGCACGAGCAAATCTTCAACATTTTCTTCTTCTTTAAAAATTTGCTGCTCGCTTTTGTCCACCATCATGTCCGATTTTTTTTTTACTGCTGTTTACTTTTTTTAACTTAGAGTTTGTTTTTTCCTGCTTCTTTGCTTTATTGTTTTTTGATGTCTTATGATGCTCTCACAAGTTTATATACATCACTAAAACAAATGTTAACGGATATAAAAATTAACATTCAATTTCCGGCCGTTAATCGTATATACAGAATCCTATTTATTTTTAACGTTTCGGTTGCGAGTTGCTCAAATAGATGTGCAATTTTCAGGCAAACCTTACAAAAACCGTTCGTTACCCTTAAATTGAGAAACCGCGATGGCGTCGACGGCGACTACGAGTAGCGGCAATCGAATCAACGAGATCTATCCGGCAGAAAAGTATCTACCGCCAACCTATACGGAAAGCGGATGGGTCGTATTGAATATGAGAAGACCCTACAAGTGGAGCAATTGTCTAGTCAATTTATTTGATAGGATAACTTGCGGTTGGTTAACTGCCTATCACAATAGAATCGCAGCAATTGCACAACCACCACCACCAAACGGTTCGAGTGACACTAAAGTGTTGGTGGGAAACGTGTCTCGGGACGAAATTGTATCCACACCGAAAAATAATGAGTCTCTTCTCGATATCGGAACAGAAAAACCGGTAAGAGCCATCATAGTTCGTATTAATAACCCACTATACGACAATGAAGACTCTTCTAGTTCTGAAGACGACTACGATTACGACGACGAAGAAGAAGACGACATTGGTGATGACGATGTTTTCGGTAGCACTTCATCTATTGACAGTGGCGTAGAAGGTTGTGAAAGATAGTGATTTTACGTATACAATAAAGGGGGGGGGGTTGTGATTGTTGTTGTTATATTTCTACTTATTGTTATGATTAGGTGAATAGAAAACTTTGAAGACTGTGGTTGTTTCATATAACATTTTTTTTAATTTTTACAATGTTTTAAGTTTTTTTTTTCATAGATATAACAAAATATATATATATAATACAATATGAAGACTAGCGTTTCTCTTTTTATTCTCCTCACAACCATATAGTTTTCTCAGTCGTTTTCGTCGACGGTAACAACTAAGAAGTAATTGTCCTATAACCGTTTCGTTGTGACTATAGAAAAAAACACCGAAAGCGGCGAATAGGGCAATTACGTCTTAGAATGTTTTTAATTTTTCTCTCTCTCTCTTTCCTCCATCGCTTTTTTTTTCTCAACAACGAGTGAACGCTGATGGTAAAATAAAGGTTAAACAGTTTTTTTTTTTTTAATATCACAAATACAAATTTATCGTCTCCAGTCCGGCGAATTACCAGCAGCTCTGTTTATTTCCAGAGCTGCGTTGCATTGCATTAGTGATAGTCTATAAATGTCATTATAGGCGCGGACTAGCTGTAGAAATTCCTTTTCCTCCTTTTTGTTCTTTTTCCACATTGACGGTCCCAATTCTTCTATCACGTCTTCTTGTTCATCAGCAGTGTAGCGAATACAATGATGCGCCATCTGGTTGCCATGAAACATTGTCTGAGAATGCACGTCGGCGCATGCTGGGCACAGCAAAAACCGTCCCTCATCTAGTTCGTCGTTATACGCGTAGAAGTAAACCAATTTCGTCCTTTCTACAGCGCCGTCGATTGCCATTAGATACGAGTAATTCTCCTCACTCAGAGATACTGGTAGCTCGTACTGTCTATTAGGAGACAACGACGCTGTAAGTATATTGGCACACCATAACTGTGTGGAAGTTATTTTACAGGGTGTTGGACTCATCAGTCCACATGGCGAGTGATAACCGCCGACGGCTGATCTAACTGTGCAATCCAACTCATCGTCGTCGTAGACGCAAAGTAGATCGTCATAGTAAAGCTCTATAGCTCTCGATCTACCGTATACATATGATAGTTTGTTCAATCTCGTCGCTTTGTCTATTCCCGTTTGCTTCTGTATTCTCTTGTGGCATTTTACAGCGGTAAGCAGATGCTCGTACTCGCAGTACGTCGGTAGACGACAGTTCTCCACAGCTTCTTTGTATGTACATTTAGGCTGCTTTTTCATAAATGAAGACATCATCATTGTGGAGTAGTTGCTTTCTGACTAATTTTATTTATTTTTTAACGAAGTTGAGCTGTTAACATTTAAAAACAGAATGACTCCATTATTCGATCATGAGCGCTTTTATATTTATTAGGCTAGTGACGTCATTAACATGTTTTTACAAGTTTTGGCGGGAAAATCTAAATATAGTAACAACTATTAATTTTAACGTTTCGTCCCGCGACGAATGTTGGGTTGTAACGTTAACTTTTTAGTCATTCCGCGCTCAGCCGCGGAATCGTTCACATCGATGTTTCCACGTCGCTCAACATGATGATTTTTCGTCGTCGTCGTCGTCGCCGACTTTTCTGCCAACTGCTGGAGAACTTTTTTGTTTTCTGACTTCTTCAACGACAACTACAAGATTTCGGATTTCTTACATCTACAATTTAACAGCACAGAATTGTTCAAACATGTTGAACTATTAGAAACTGTTGCTGAGATCGTCTATCCATTTTTCATGGTAACCGTTAACGAACCCCATCATAGCTTATAGTGTTGGGATCCGTTGACCGTTGCAAAAAAAAAAAAATAATGCTATAATTCTATTTCAGCCGTCAACCGATTATCAACTATGAATAACCTAATCAAAGGTTTTCGTTCGAGTCGTCAGAAACCGTTTCACCAACAACATCCCTGAAATCGACATTTTTGTGAGAGTCAGCAGATAACTTTTTCACCTACCCGAAAAATATGGATTGTCCGATGAGACTCCATAACGATAATGTTTCCGTTAATTTACCTACGGGTCATGCCAAAATTTTCAACTATCAGAAGAGTTTCCAGAAGAGTTTTCAGATGACGACAACCAAATTTTCAGATGTCGTTTCGGTAGCTATATTATATCTGTTAATTTACCTACGGGTCATGTCAAAATTTTCAACTACCAGAAGAGTTTTCGGAAGAGTTTTCAGATGACGACAACCAAATTTTCAGCTGTCAACGGCACAACAATAATATAACCGTTAATGTATCTACGGGTCATGTCAAAATTTTCAGCTGTCGGAGCTTTCAGAAGAGTTTTCGGATAACCACAACTAAATTGTCAGCTGTCGTCTCCATAGCTATATTATATCTGTTAAATATACATACGAGTCATGCCAAAATTTTCAACTACCAGAAGAGTTTACAGAAGAGTTTTCGGATAACCACAACTAAATTGTCAGCTGTCGTCTCTATAGCTATATTATATCTGTTAAATATACCTACGGGTCATGTCAAAAATTTCAACTGTCGAACGCCATAGCAATAATATAGCTGTTAATGTATATACGGGTCATGCCAAAATTTTCAACAGCTAGAACAGTTGTTGGATAGCTATTGTTAGGGTAGTCGAAAACTTTTCAAATGACATATATAGTAAACAACATAATGGAAAAACAACAATAGGTTTCAACAAGAAGAACCTCCCTGAATATCGACAGAATTGCTACTATATTATATATATATAGTTAACCGGACAATTATTAGCTTTCAACAGTCACAAGAGTTTTCAGATGAGTCGTCGGATAACCAATCGTTAGTCGTCAACCAGATATTTGTCGTCGTCTTCGCTATAGTAGTAAATATAAGTTACAACTACGAATACGACTCATGTCAAAAATTTCAATTACATCTGACAACTCCTATATCATAACTACAGTCGTCATCGGATGGGTTTTCTAATTGGTCGTCAACCAGATATTCGTCGTCGGTTTCGCTATAGTAGTAAATAGAAGTCACAACTACTAATACGAGTCATTTCCAAAATTTCAACTACATACGAAAACTCGAAATCATAAACTATATTAGTCGTCAAAACAATCAGAAGAGTCATCGGAAAGAGTCATAAGAAGACTCGTAGGAAGAGTTGTCAGAAGAGTCGTCGGATAACTAATTTTTGTTAGGTAGCTGATGAGGAATAGTTTTCAGTTACATACATATATAACAACAAAACAAACACCATCCCCGAATATCGACAGAATTGTGAATAATATGAGGTTAACATAACAATTATCGATAGCAGTAGTCGTCAGCTTCTCTATAGTAATAGATATAACTACGACTATAAAAACGAGTCATGTCCATGTGTTCAACAAAAAATAGAATCGGAGAACCGCTATTATAATCGTATTCGTCGACGGATTACTGATATCGGTCGTCGTACATATCTATTGCAGTTTTCGAAAACTAATAACGTATTATAGCTGACGTTTTTTTTTTTTTTTGTTTGGTGACTGTGATTTTTGCTATAAACAGACGACTCGAATCAGCAACAAAAAATCAACAAAACCGAGTAGTCGGCGGCGATTGATATGACAGCTAACAAGCATAATATAATAAAAACTATAGAACAGATGTTGTTTGGTATTTGTCGTCAATTGTAGCAATTTTCTTATTTTTTTGTTCTGTTATTGTTATAGGTACCATAATAAGTGTTCAACAACCAAACAAAAAAAAACACACACATACAACTCTTCTTGAAAAACTCTTTTGAGTACAGCGAAAAAGTTTTCAGGGGAGTTTGTGTGGTTTTGTTTTGGTAGCCAAATGTCTTTTCAATGCAATTTATGTGTTATATATATATAAAATCCGGTGTGGAGTGTTTGAACTAGTCAGCGACGACGATGACGACAACTATAATGAAATGAATGAATGAATGTTGATCGGTTTTTATTGCATGTTTAGTAGTTCGTATCGAACATTTTCTTTGGTTTTTTTTGTTATAAGTTTGTGGAAACTCATACTTTAAAAAAAATAAGCATTCCTTTTTGTATAGTATATATAGTTTTCTCTTTAGTTTTCTAAGTCTCGAAATGAAAAAATAAACGAAAAGGAAATCGCAAACTCTTAGTTTTCTCGTTTCTTCTTTCTACACTCTGGTCTATAAGAAAATGACTTGAAAGAAAACCGCCCACTTTCTTTCCCACGGTTTATCGATAAATCATCAGTAAGCTCCGCCCACTACATTTCCCCGCGATTTTCAAAAAATACGATATGACCTAGTTTCGTTCTCGGAGAAAGAGGAGGGAAAAAAACCAATACCTGGTTTCCCAGCATCGTTAAACGACACGAAAACGCAGTGAGAAATGGTTGTGATGACGAAATCGATATGTTAATGAGCTGCATGACAACATCGCTATAAATAGTAACAACGCTGGAAAATAAGCGATGTGATTGGTTGACCTCCGGGTCAATGCAGAGATCCAGAGCTCTGGATAAGTTAAGTTCTGGGGCACATATGCTAATTATTTTGGACGTCCAAAGGTAACTCTTTTTTACCGGTAAATTCGAGTTGTCTTTCTTGAAAAATACCGTTAAACAACCCAAAAACCGGCCAGAAATCGAGGATTTTTCGAAAACACGTTCGATAATCCACGCTAAATTTCCAGTATGGATTGCGCCGCCTGAAAAATACCGTTAAATGATACGATTTTCATGTGGAAAACGGGGTAAACAGGAGAAGTAATCCACGCTAAATTTCCAGCATCGGTTATCGTTCGTATTTAAGGTCGCGTTAAGGTGGCTACAATAGAAAAGAACGAATGGCTTATAGTGGGTAGTTTTTATTCGATTTTTTTACAGTTTTCGACTAGTTTTCTGTAACCGTATAAACTTTTAAATGTCTAGTAAACTTAAATGCATATAATAGTGTATAGATGTAAAAAGAATCACAATAATAAAAAAGTAAAAAGATGAGTTTTTCTTATTTAGTCGTCGTCTTCTTTATCCGAATTAGCTTTCTTTCGTTTTCTATTCTTTCTGGGGCCGTCGGCGTCAGCTCGTTTTCTGTCATCTTGTTCGCCACCCCCTCCATCATTGCCAGCTTCGTCGTCAGAAGAAGAAGACGAATAGATTCTACGTTTTAATCTGTGGAGTCCGCGATTTCGTTTTCTTTTGCGAACTTTATCTAGTATAGCCTTCTCCATAGCCCTTCTGCTAGCTCTCTCTTCGTTGTCCTCCACTCCAGACAGACCGCTAATGTAACTATCGCTAGACTCGCCTTCCGATCGAGACAATATCCAGTCGTCGTCGTCGTCGTCTGGGTCGCTAGGATAGTCGCTCGCAGCGCTGTCGTAGTCGCTCGCCGTTAGTTTATCTCCGGTTCGCACAAAAGAGTCATCGTCTTCGTCGTAGTCAGAGTCGTATTCGTCGTCGTCGTCCTCGCCGTCGAAAGCCTCTTCGTATTCCTCTTCGTTATAATCGTTGTCTTCCACGGCCTCGTCGTCTACGAAGTTGGACAAAGATTTTATCCCCTTAAAAATACTACTACCTTTTTTACTCGTTCTACTCTTCGCCAACTCGCTGTCTTCTCTTTCGGCGCGAGACACTTTGTCGTAACGGTTCTCATCACCGCCTTTAACTTTTCGATCGGAAACCGTTAACCCGGACAGGCTCTGTCGAGTTTCAGAAGCTGGAGACCCAGTAGGTTTTATCGGTTTCAACTCGAACGTATCGCGTTTACTAACATCGTTCCCGTCTTCGTCTTTTTCTTCTCCTTCTTCTTCTTCTTCATTGTCAGAAGATAATGGGGAACTACTACCGCTGCTAATACTAGACGTAGAAGAGGAATAGTTTCTATTGAAGTTTTCCGTAGAGTAAAGTAAATCTTTGAAAGTTTGATAGTTGTCGATATCGTCGAATAACATAGCTTTTTTTTTTTTTTCTGTCTGTCTCGTTTGTTGGTTAATGATGATGATGATATATATTATCCGTCTAACAAACACCGAAACTTATCGTCTTACCAATATTATATTATACGACTAACGAAAACTAAACACAGCCTCACAATAAGAAGTAGTTTAGTTTGCGTTGCCGCGCTTTTTTTTTTATTAACATTGAGTCGTTAACTTCAAACAATTACCGCCGCTCTTCGTAACTCGTAAAAAAAAAACAAACATTTTTTCTTCTTCTTCTATAACTGTCGTCTAATCAACTTAAGCCAAATAAAGCCGCGGGGCGACTCTCAACAAAAGCATTCGCATACTACTCGAAGTATTTGTAGTAGTCTTTAGCGATAAAATATCGGTTTTTCTCCCCCCCCACAAACAGTCTAGCGCAGCAGAAAACTCAGCAGAAAACTTTTCAACTGACGGCTTTTCCAACAGTCTACTGGAGTAAATTTTCGAGCAAACGGAAAACTTTATCACCAACAGTCTACTGGAGTAAATTGTCGAGCAAGCGAAAACTTTTTGTTAAAAAACGCAGAAAAATTTTCAACCGACGCGGTAATATTTTTAACAGTTTACCGTTGTTTTTTATAAGTTATGCCAGCGTATAATTTTAAATCTGTATATACTTGACTTTTCACGTTGTAATATATTCGTTAGTATAGTTCTACATTTTAGAGAACTTTCAGATAAATAGTTTCTAACCACGACGACTCGTCCGCTGTTTTGTGGAAACTCTTCGATTTCGTAAAGCGTGGAATTTTTGTTTTCGTTTTTATAATTAACGAACACGTATCCTCTTTTCGTGATGAAAGACCAATAGCAAATTGACGACGAACACGAACCGTCTTTCAGCATTCTCGCTTCCTTCTCGTGCTCCGTTGATCGAAATTGTCTCGTATCTATGCGAGACTCTTCTACTTCTAGCCAATGTTTTCTATTGTAGATCTCGTAACAGTTAACGGTGACTGCTGCTGCGTTCGACGACGAACTATCCCCGGCGACAGAACTTTTCAGAAAGACAGTGTTGGATAATTCGACGGCGTTCCGCAAAGTGATGGATGTCCAGTGATTTACCGGTCTCAGACAAAGATAGTGTATCGTGCATAAACTTATAAAAGTTCTACGAAGATTGAGCGGACTGCTCGAGACGTACACCAATCTGTCGTCTATATCGTAAGAGGATACGTTGCTCGTTAGTCGAGCGCTGGATGCCAGCAGGTCGCTGGCGAAACCGCTAACCTGTAGAATATAGTTTTCGATTTCCGAAAAACAAGATGGTTGTCCCACGCAGAAGGATAGATGGCTAATTTCCGATAAAACCAATTTATTGGTGACGATGAAATAAAAAAGGCAAAAATACACGTCGTTTTGAGTGATGAAACAAGTGTCGAGTTCTAATTCCTCCGGTATAGAGTAACTGTATAAATCCATCAAGTACATGTAATTCGTTTGCATAGATGTTTTCGGGAAAATATTCATCAGCGACTCGGAGACACCTTTTCTGCGAAGACCTTCCAGACTCTCCGTTAAAGTGACGTGTGGATAGTTTACGAAGTTCGTAAAACTAATTATATTCGTTGCGCCGAGATCTTTTAACGTGGTTACAAAAAATAAACCATCTACGACAAACTGTTTAACAAAATTTCGAACGAAATAAATCTCCTCTCCGGCCTCAGTATACCGCTCATTCGTAACACCGTGGTAAGCGTTGACGACGACATAGGTTAAAAATCTCAATACTTCTGGATTCGTAACGTAGAACAGATCGTTCGTTAGGGGTGTTTGTTGTAGTTTATTCTTCAACGACGTCGCATTCATATTTTTCAGAAAAAATGAGCAACACGTTACACTTTTTCGTAGCAGTTCCCGTATACGCTATCGATGAGAATACGGATATACTGTACGAGTACAACGATCTGACGATCGGCCCCAGTCTGAGGAAGACGCTGATTTCTATATTGGAAGAGTGCGAATGTTCGACCAACTATGTTAGATTGTGGAATACTACAGAAAAACCGTCGTATATAAAGTATGCCAGAAAACCAACTCCCTTTAGCGAAATTATTCCTCCAGATTTCGTTCAACAGATCCGCGGCGCTTCGAGTAGAGGTTATCCAATACGTATAACTAGGCAAATGGCTGTCAGCAAATCCGGTTCTTCGTCTACGACAACTGCTAAATCATCGAAGAAGAAGAACGAAGTCTCCGTTAAGATGGAAGACAAATCGTGCGATAGATTAAATGGTTGGAAACTGGATGAACTTTTATGCGTACTATTCACTCAACAGTGCCAATTTATATCGTTGGATAACAAATTACTTCAATTCGTAGCCGCTTGGGTTAACGGCGGTCTTCAAGGTGAACGGGATGCGTCGCCGACAACGGCTAACAATCGTGTATATCAGCGCTGTATGAATGTGCGAGGCAGTTGTTGTTTCAAACACGTAATAGTGTACGGTTTACATCTGAATAAACTTGGTGTTTTAGTCCACGAATGCGCACACGAAAGTGATATGGATTTTAAATATATGATGGCGAAATCTGTGGCAAAATGGTACGGCGACAGAAAGTCTTACATAGAGTATCAAACTAATGTACCAGAAATGATAAACGTCAATAACGGTTTATCTTCCAATTAATTTTAGCGGTTCTTATCAGTTAATTTTAACAGATAAGACAAACTGGGTCAAGAAAAGTAAACATTGATGAGTATATATACCAATGCGTAATAATAAGAACATCATTAAGAAACTTTTGGTTTCATATTACATATATCGTTAAAAAAAACCAACATTTAACGGACCACTATGACTACGGACAACCAGAAGATTTTGAAAATTTTGCTGAACTCCGATGACGACTGGACTACCATTAATTCAACTTTCGATATTAAAAGCGACACTAGCGTCTACAAATGGCAAGTCGTTGAGTTGTATCTGAAAAGACTACAATTAAAGTCTGGCGATTTCCCATACAAAGAATGGTTACAACAGATGATTGCGGAAACGTATGAAAAGTTACCGCAAGCTCGCCAGCACGACAAACACTACAATTACTCTCTGCTGAATGACTCCATTATAAGGGACATAGACAAAATGATAAGAATAATCACCTATAGACTTTTGGCGTTCAGGCGAATGTTCGATATATTTGAGGGTGTATACAGAGATCAACCAATTACCCACAAAGCCGCTCTCTTTGACGTGAAAAATAAAGCGCATTTAAGCTCCTTTACTCCACCTGTATTTATTGGCTTGTTGGCGAACGAAATCGTACGGAGAAGAACGCAAGAAGCGAGAAGCAAACGCGGTTCTCGTAAGCGCAAGTACGATCAGCTATTGACTCTAGAAGGACCAAGTTTGTATACTAGCTATTTAATGCAGAGAGCAGAAGTGCTCTATAGAATAACAGATCCCTCAGAATACAACTATCTGAGAGGCTACAGTATAATAAACGAGGAACTTTTCCGACATAGAGTCAGTTTACGTCTTCCTTTCTGGGAACCGGCAATAATTAAGAGTTCCGATGCACCAGTGCCAGAATCGCCAGCTAAAGATATACGAATGCTGATGCAACTGTTCAGTCTAGGAGCGGACTCATTTGTAAAAAATAAATCCAATATACACAATTGGGTGAAAAACATCGACAATTTCATTTCCTATAGAACTCTGCTAACGCGGATAAATAAAGAGAGCAAGTGGTGTGGTCATTCCATGTTGACTAAGCTCTACGAATACGCGTGCAAATATGCAAGCTTACGTGACCAAGCTTAGCGAATACGTGAGCGGAGAAAAAATACAGACAGATGGAAAACAAGAACCAAAAACAAGAGAGCCTCCTAAAGCCAGTGATTTATTACAATTTAAGAAAAATATAGATCGTTTAGTTAATACGCAGGACTTAACACCAATTTCCGTATTCAATAACGTAGTAAACTTTCGTAATAAAGAAATTCAAAAAGAACATGATTCGAATAAAAGTGGTAGGACAATAATACCCGAACATGATAGAGGCGAAGTGGTGAGAAAAGTTGTCATATCGCTCGGTGCAATGAATAAAGAGAGTTTGTTTTACGTATTAAAGAAAAGAGATGAAAACAAGGAAAATATCGTAAAAGCTTTCACGCAAGAACACGAATTCTTAATGGAATCAATTACTACTCCGAGATATAAATGTTTGGGTTAAATATATAACAACGAAAAACTAGTTTTTATTAATTCTGTCTCTCTCTTTTTTTTTCACGGGGGGGTCTCCCACCGGAAACAACCCCTCCTGTCTCCGATCTGACGTTTACGGCTACTTTTCTAAGCTGGAAAACTCGTTTCGGCGCATCGGTTTTTCTTCCGAGCATTCCACTACCCGAGGATTTTTGTAAGAATAAAAAAAAAGAGAGGCATAGAATTTGTGGAAAAAAACGAGAAGGTGAACGAGAAAGTTTTTTTTTTCCAACCGTTTGTGGCTTTTTAAATGACTGTAAAAGGAATTTTTTAAATTATAAGAAAAAAAAAAGAAAACCCGTGTGTTGATTTTGCATGGTTATGTTGCGTATATAAAGAATGGGAAAAAAAATCTGAACCGAGCAAACATTCGAGTCTGAGAAAATTTTTTTAGAACGAAAAAAAAATTGTTGTAATTTTTACGTCCATCGTAATTTTTGGCGATAAAAAAAAAAAAAATTGAAAAAAAAAAATGAAAAAAAATAGAAAAAAAATAGAAAAAAAATTGGTTTTCCATTCTATATATAGCAACATTCGTCATTGTTTATTTATAGAATTTAAGAAATTATGTATGTATGTATGTATGTATGTATATATATATTATAATATGAAATATATTTGTAAATATAGAAAGAGAACACCAAAAAAAAGAGTCTTTTGTATTTTATTATATTTTTTTCACAAACTACTACACCCAAAGACGAACAACAACAACATGAGAAGAGAAAAAGAAAAAGCAAACGAAAACTTTTTAAGAAAACTCCAAGGCGAGACCTCTCTCCCACCTACCCACCAACTTAAGAAAAGCATTCGTTTGCCCATATCTCTTATAATGTTGTATGTTTATATTTTTTTTTTTTCTGAAGATGTGTAAAGTATAAGTACCATTTAAAGAATGGCGCCATTAATGTTTTTTTACCATAATATATACCGGCACCATATGACGTCAGCATCACGTGACATATATACGTTAAAGTACCACAAGACCACCATATACTTGGAAACTCTCGAAGAGTTTTCTTCCAAGTTTCCATACGAGTTTTCTATCGAGTTTTCTATCGAGTTTTCATACTAGTTTTTTTCAAAGTTTACACGGAATTCTGGGACAAGTCTGAAAGGAAGTGGGCAGGGAGGTAGGACCGGGGCCGGGGAGTTGGAAATGGGAGTTGGCGAAAAAGTATACGAAAACTTTTTCAATTTTTTTTTGGGGGAATTCGGAAACTTTTCCATTTTTTTTCTCCCAACTTTTTTCGAAAACTTTAACATATTTTATCGCCAGCAGAGAGCATTCGCCAACTCTGTAGAAAACTCTGTAGAAAACTTAGTAGAAAACTAGTAGAAAAACTACTAGAAAACCACTAAGAAAACTACTTAGAAAATTTCTAAAGAATTGGAGAAAACTCTTGAGAAAACTCTGTTTTTTCTTGTGGAAAAAACTCTGTTTTTTTTAGCAAAAACTGGCGAAAACTATGTTATAATTTTCTTAAGAGTTGGGGAGAAAACTTTTTCCTTTTTTCTTAAGAAAAAAATCACTACTCACACCAACACCACAAAATCACCCCCTTTCTCTTATTTTTATAGTAGTAGAAAACAAACTCTATTTTAGAGAGTTTTCTACAACTATAAAAAAAAGGGGTGATAAGTTTTTTTGTGGTGGTGATTTTAAAGGTGTTGGTGAGAGTTAGTGGTTTTTAAAAGAAAAGAAAAAAAAAGGGGTGAAATACAACCAAAGAAGAGAATAATATTTCTATCAAGTTTTTATTTTTAAAAGTTTTCGCTTATTTGTATATCCGGTTAAATTTTCTATAATAATATATACAAGATATAATACATATTATACATTATATTTACACTGTCTTTTTTTCTATTTTCCATAAGAATCACTGTCTTTTTTTTCTATTTTCCATAAGAATGTCCAATGCGCACAAAATGTCCATGGATTTGAGTAGAAATATATACAAACACACAAAGTCACAACAAAATAAACTTAATTAGAATCACTATGCTGCACAAATTCTGGCGATATAGGCTTTTTCTGTTTATGTTTACTACTACTGCTACTACTACTACTCTTGTCTTTGCGACTGCCATGATGCCCAGAGTGTTTCGATGAGTGGGAGGAGGATGAGTGCGAGGAATGTGAGGAGTGAGAAGAATGGGAGGAGGAGTTGGACAAGCTCTTGGACAACTTGCGTATTTTCTTATCTGGTTCGCAAGAAGAAGTCTCCTGATCTATAACAACGACATCGTTGTTATGAGAATGAGAAGAAGAAGAAGCAGCAGCAGCAGCAGCAGCATCTAAAGCAGCTGTTCTCTTCCGCTGCTTTTTCAAATCTTTTTTCTGTTGCACCAGATCCCTGCTGCGCTGCGCTATCTCCTTTTTTATTTCGGAGATACGCTTTTCATTTTTCTGGTTGATGATATGACTTACATTTACAGTTTTCATCACAGCATCAACCATACCCTTACAATCAGTAGGGGTGGCTGAGAATGAGTTGGGGATGGAAGCGAAGATTGCTTCCATAGTTTTTCTGGTCGTGGCTTCATCAGCAGAAATGGTGCTAGAAGTGGAAGTGGAGGGATGTTTAGCACTTGGTTTAGATTTTTTTAGATTGCTGCTGGGAGTGCTAGTAGCAGCTGATGTGGATGGGGTGGCTGAGTGGGTCCCGTCTACAATGGAAAGGTCAATGTCTGGGTCCTCCGCATCTCTACGAGGTGTAGCCATTACGGCAGAGGCTCCGCTGCGCACGAGTTTGGCACCCTTTTTTATGGAGAGTTTTTTTCCAGCAAAACTCGCCACCATAAAATTTCTTCTCATGTCCATTTCTGAGTCTATGTGGATGCCAGCTCTGCGCATCTCGACATCTTGTTTGCATAATTCTATGCATTTCTGCCTAGAGTTAGCCATACAGGCGGAACAGAACTTAAGGTTTAATTTCCTTTTCTTCAGTTCCAACCACCCGTACTGTACTCGGGCACTCTGGCAAGAAACACAACAGAGCTTGTCTGTCATTGTGTCTTTTGCCATCTCGGTCTCCGACTTTTGCTTAGAAAAGTTGGACCTAGCACTTATCTGAGAAAATGAGCCGCCTGTTATGAGCTTAATGTGGCTCAAAAATCTAAATATCAATATCTCTGTCAGACTTTGCAGATTATTTTGTTGCGCCGCTTCCGAAAGTCTATTATATATTCTGACCAGGTAGTCATTGACGTAGTAATTTACGTCGACGCAATCCATTTGGTCGGGCCCAAGATTGAGACAATTCTTTAACCTATTGTCCGCCTCCTGTGTCCACTCAAATCCGCAGCGCAACATGTAGCGGAACTCATTTTCTGAGATAACTCTAAGATCCATATCTTTAAGAGCCGGATCGTCCTTTGGTACCATAAGATAGGCTGGCAGATCGCCAAACTCCTCAGAATTTTCGAAGTCTGGCACGGGGTATAGTTTTCCCTTGTGGGGAATGGGGTGGGGATCTAATGATAGCACGTGTTTCAAAAAGTTTGGCACTGTCATCGGCTTATCAGACAGTTTCTTTTTACCATTACCAGCACCAGCACCGTTAGACATGCTAACATGTGATGCCGGCCGGGGTGGTGGGCAGTTGGGCGGTGGTGGCATGGAAGCTGTGTCCGCCGCAGCAGACAAAGTATTTGCGTGGGACGTGATGGCAGTCGCAGCCACAAGTTGCTCACAGTATTTGTTAATTCTGTCTTCTAATACAGTCATTTGAGCAAAGCGCTCCGATTCGAGCTTATCTTTCAGAGATTTTAACTGAGCTGAATGCTCAGATTCTAACTTTTGCCTAAGGGCGCTCAGCTTATTATCAATATGCAAATCCACCGATTTTCTCATTTTCAACAACTCTGCAGTAAAAGCAGCATGGCTGCCATCATCAGAGGTCATTCTCCTCTTGGGGCTGCTCGGTCCAACTTCCGGTTCAGAGTCCGACTGATCAGGGGTTCCTACCACCTGAACATCGTCGTCCTCTGAATCGGAGAGATTTGTGGGTTGCACTTCAGCAGAAATAGCAGCCTTGCCACTTTTACTGTTTGTTGGTGAATTTGTGCCGGATTTATTATTAACAACATTATTATTACTACTACTACTATCATTTTTCTTGCTATAGAGAGCTGGTGTGGTAGTGTCTGACTTTACAGAAGACACGCTGGCAGTGGAAGTTCTCCGCTTCCTAAATCTCTTGGCAGCAACAGCCTTGGGCCTGTTTTCTGCCGAAGAGTTTTCGGAATCGCTTCCAGAGCCAGAGTTATTTCTTACATTGTCGTTGTTGTCCCCATTATCATCATTATCGGAGTTGCTGTTGTTCTCCGACTCACTACCACTTCCGCTTTCGCTAGCACTATCTCTAGCGCTGCCGCTTCCACTATCGCTGGCATCGCAAGCATCACTCTGCTTACTCTGGTGTTTTCTTGCATTATTGACACGCACACGTCTCCCACCTTTCCTTTTTCTAAGAGATTTGTTTTTTCTGCTGCCAGCAGAATTCTCCTCATTTTCCTCTTCATTTTCAGAAGACGAGGATGAGGAAGAATCACTGATGGTGGTAGACTTGGCTTTACGATTTATATTTTTACAAGCCACACCAAGTCCAATTCTACGGGAACTAGCGTTGCTGCTGCTGCTGCTGCTGCCATCTTTCTTTGGCAGGTTAGTTTCCACAGAATCGGAGAGCTGCTGTCTGGAGGTGGGAATCGGAGCATTCAATGGTGCAGTAACACCAGTAGTGGTAGTACTAGTGTTTAAAACAAGACCACTGGCATCCCTTTTCTTAGGGGAGCTAATCGGACTATTGTTTGCACTATTGTTGTTGCTGCCAGTTGTCGTTGTTACTTTACCATTACTATAACCACTAGTGATACCACTATCGCCACCATTGTCAATATTCATGAAATCTAGATCATCAACGGACCTTGCATGTTTCGATGTCTTTTCGTTAAATTTCTTAAAAGCAATTTTAAATGTATCCACATCTAACTTGTCAGTCAGAGCAGGAGTAGTCGTAGTACTAGTGGCTGTACTACTGCTACTACTTCCAACAACAATACTCGGCGAAACCGAGTAGGAATTGTTATCTGGTGCCGAGCTGGCAGAAGCCATGATGTCCAGTGGCGTCATTGTCTTAGCAGACGGCGACACTGGCGCCTGCTTACGGACATCGACGTCACTATCATCATCGTCTGTCAAAATTAAAGGAGCAGAAAAATCAGCAGACCGCTTCTGCTCCAACCTCTCCTGGGTTTCCAACTCCGAGAATTGTTGTTGTTGTGATTGTGGCTGTGGCTGTGACTGCTGTTGCTGCTGACTGGCATTGGGTTCCAGGTAATTTTGATACGCTAACAAATCTACAGGATCTACGGCATATTTATGAGATACAAATTGGTCTTGTTGTTGTTGCTGCTGCTGCTGCTGTTGTTGTAACATATTATCATGGGACGTCTCATTAACTAAAGTTTGTATTAATGAATTCAATTCAGAATTGGTGTTGAGAGTGTCACTAGCGCTAGACATAACAGAAGCAATATATGGCGTATTAGGATCCGAGTTAGCAAAAGTGGTATCTGTGCCACTTAAAATTAAACTATTCACAGCATCCCTGGTTTCTTGATCACTAACAGTTAGTGTTGGTGCTAGTTGTGTCTGCAACGGTGGCGCTACAGACACCCCGGGCACCAGAGACAGGTGGGTGGGTGTTGCCGGACTTGCAGGAACACTCAGTGGCTGACTGCTAGAGCCAGCAGCATCAGCAGCAACGGAAGTAGTAGTAGTACTATTACTATTACTACTAACATTCACAGAAACATTTACACTATTATTACTATTACTGATAGTTGTGACATCTGTAGAACAAGCATTCACAGTACTGGTGGTAGCAACAGCAGCGCCACTAGTACTAGCAGTAGCACCATCGGTGCTAGTACTGGCAGTAGCAGCATCGGTGCCAGAAACATTCTCGGACTCGGGTATGTCAATGATGAACTGCTCCTGTGCAAGTGTTATACTTCTAAATTTCTGCGCTAAATCAGAAGGCAGAGATGTAAGGTAGGTGTTGGCATCATGTTTTGGCTGTTCAGACTTGAAGTACTTATCAACTTTGCCAAGACTCTTACTAATGAAAGCATTGAATTTGTCCTTACAATCAGCCTCGTTGAATTGCTTGCTTAGAAGTATATACTTGCACAAGCTCTGGAAACTTTTCAAAGATTTTGTGCACATGTAGAGAGAGTGCGTGTACACCACAGTTCTTCGGACAACCACTGGTAGCAGTACTCTGTCCAAAGAAATGTCACCCAACTTCGAATCGCTCTTGCGTTTGTTCTTACATTCTCTCAGAGTGCTCTTGAGCGATTCGAACTCGGGATCCATAACGTTCTGACTGTCACTGTCTCTCAACCGATTATGGAGATTTTCGCAGAAAGCGTAGAAGCAGTTAAACACCGCCTGCGGATTCTCGATTCTACAGTCGAAAGAAGTGACACTCGGCACCAACATTCTCAGCCAGAAGTGAAAAAGGCTAGGGTGAGCAACCAGTTCCAACAGTTCCTTGATATGACCCGTGATGCTATCTCTAGCATTTTCCACATTGGCAAAATACTGATCTCTCAGTGCATTCATTCTTGAAACTTCCTCGCTAGAACAAGCTTTTGCCATACCTGAGTTCCAGGTAAATATCTTTATCACAAAGGCGATTGTAAAGGGCTTACCCTCCGGATTGGCCCTACAATCCGATGCCTTCTTATAAGCATCTTCCTGATACTCATGAAAATACTTTGTCAGTCTCACAAAGAGACAGCATTGCATGAAATACTGCAAACGCAGTGTACTACTCTCGCTGCTATCTGCAGTGCCACTGGCACTCTTGGCTTTCTTGCCAGCAGCAGAATGCTTTCCATTGGGTTTTTTCCCAAACATATTGACAGACAGACAGACAAACGGATAGACGGAATATATAGCAAAACAGGCAGACAGACAGACAGACAGACGGAAATATGGCAAAAATTATAATTTTATAAACTCAAACAGTAGCAAATACAATGATAATATAACAACAGTGAATTATTACAAATTAAAACTAATCTTCTTTTTTCTTGCTTCGACTGTAGACTTCAACCAACTTTTTCTGAGCTCACCGTAGCAGCTTGCCAGTTAGGTTGTCGTAGTAGTATCAGCAGTGGTTGTAAACAGCAATAAATAGTAATGAACGTTGATAATAGTAACAAGTTGGAGGTAGTAGTAGTAGTGTTGGTTTTATGGCACAAATGTAGTTGTTGTAGATTGATGTTGAAAATACTTTTCTCTCGCCACAAATCTATTGAAAAAAATAGACAATAAAAAAATACTTATTGTCTATTATTGCACTCGTAAAAAATATCACAATTTTTATAACAGTTTTCTTTTTTTTTCAATATATTATCATCTCCTTCTTCAATTTATTAATTTTTATCTTCAAACTAATTCTTTTTGCGAAGTTCTTCTCTTCAGCAGCCAACCTACTTTGTTTGTTAATCTCTTTTCTTTTCAAGGCTTCCGGTGCATAGGAAACCTTAATCTCTGGCATCGGAATCGTTCGCTCAGTTATAGGTTGCCAGTAGTAGTCGTAATACTCGTTGTCAAATCTGGTATCAGACATTATATTTCCACAGCTGCTAACGTAGTGAGTAAAGTAAGAACCAGACATTTTTTCTAAGACAGATGAACTGACGGACAGACAGACAGACTAACTGACATACTCAGAAACTCAGAGACTCAACTCGCAGACAAACAAAATTTATTATAACTCCATTAATTTTACCATAGTTCTTTTATACTACCAATATTTTATTTAACAGACTTTGCTTTTGTTTAATGCAATAGTAAAAATCAGACACAGCAACAAAGTTAGAAAAGTTTTAAAATAAAATGAAAAGTTGGAAATAAAGTTTTCACTTACCTCAAAAAATCCTCCTTTTCCTGTTTCCTTTTCCTAAAATATAAGCCTTCGATTGCTCCTATGATAACTTAAGGGGTTATACCCTAGTTAATAATATATATATATATATATATATATATATATATATTTTTTTTTTTTTTTTTTTTTTTTTTCTCTCTCTCCTGGCAGTTTATATTGCCTGGAAAAATGTAAGCCTCTACAAAGGCTACATTAACTACATTAACATAGTATTGAAGCTTGTTGTGCTAGATTCTTGACCAGGAATCAGGGGAGCTTTCATGGTGGTCCTAAATATTTAGACAGATAGGCAAGTGCTGTATACCCTGACCAGGAACCCGAACATGGTATGCACCTTTTGCCCATTCCAGTGCCTGGAATCTGGATCGTCGGTTATACTATATAGCAGTTTATTATTTGGGGCTTAATTCTGGGGCTTTTTGCAGTAGTGTGTTCCCGTGGCATATATAATATACTTTGTGGTTCACTCTAACAGGATAGCTTTACTAAAGTCTACTCTGGGAGATTGATTTTCAGACAGAAGCTGAAACACACATACTCATCAAATGTAAAGGTAAACCGGAGGAGCTCGAGAAGCATAACTAGAAAATCTTGAGTCCTTGTACAGCCTAGTCATTATACAGGTAATACCATAGTGATCCAGGATTTTGGACAGATTTTAGTAAATGGAACTAACCCAGCTCATGCTGCCCCATGTGTGGCAGCCTGGTAGGGGTCTGGCAGTTACATGCAATTTACTTTGTGATGAATCTCATTATTCAATTTCTGAGACAGTTACAGAGACATTGGATGACAAGAATTTTGGGATATCTGTGGTATGATTAGAAGTCTTTATAGTTTACCTGACTGCTCACTTTTGACCTGGTCGAATTTTGTTTTGAAGGAAAACATAACAGAAAGAAAAAAAAATTACAGAGTGCTGTTCCAGTGGAGCCCTTCTGAAAGACTGGATGCCTTGTGAGAGGAAATTTCTAGGCTGCAGGCCATATATATGTATATGTATGTATGTATATGTGTGTATACATGTATATATGGGTGTGTGTGTATGTATATGTATGCGTATAAGTACTCTATACTTCCTATGAGGGCTTCAAGGAACAGCACTAGAAAAGAAAAGGGTTCTACATTCTTATAGTGATACTGGAATAAGATTATTTTCTCTGTTATTTGCATTGATTGTGACATATATGACTTACAGAATTGAAAATAAAATTATACAATACAAAAAAAAACTTGTACAACAGCAGAATAAAAGTCTTACCATCAGTGACAGCCAGATGGCCTGTCATCTGTGATCGCCAAATTAAATGATTTGTAATGATTGTGGAAAAACAGAAAATCTGTGAGATTCTTTTTTATCTGTGCCTAGCAGAAAAGCTCTGTTTTATAGAGACCCATGTTTAAATGCACAAAGTTTATGACTTTTTCCTTTGGATCAAAACAGAAACTCACTAATTTCAGGGGTTTAGATAATGTGTAAAGTTGTGTTAGATGGCGTTTCCGGCATTCTAGATATTCAAAATGTTCAGAAGGAGGACCCCGGGAATCCACTTCAAAAAGGTATGCATTCCGTGAACACCCAAGTTTAAAAAAAAGCGCATTACAACTGCCTGTCCCTCTCCCTCCCCTCGTTCCCCGCCCCTCTCTCTCTCTCTCTCTCTCTCTCTCTCTCTCTCTCTCTCTCTCTCCCCCACCAACAACACATACACATGCACAAATCGTTATTTGTGAGTGCAATAATTTGATGCCGGACTCGGTGGCTCAGTCGGCTGCGCCGTCCGACTGGTGATCAGGAGGTTGCGGGTTCGAACCCCGCCGGGTCCGGCAACATTTTCTCTCTCTTCCGCTGATTCAAGAAGGGCAGTTGTCTGTTTCTGGCGAAAGAATGTGCACAGGTACTGGTTAACTGCTTAGGAAGCTGAGCCTGCCCAGGAAAAGCGAGGTTAGGTAAACTGACCGCGCTCGATATGACCCTAATCGGTTGAGTGGGCCATAAAACCTCAACTATTAAAACTATAGAAATTTTAAAGAATAATTGATTTTTTTTTTTTAGAATAAGCCAGAATTTTAAAGAAAGAAAATAATTGGCTAAATTTTTTTGATCAGAGAATTCCAGACCCACCTCCCTCATCCCCATCCACACCCCACCCCACCCCACCCCACCCCACCCCACCCCGTCCCCCGCCGTCCCCCCCACCCCCCTCCTCTCCCCCCCCACCCCGCCCCACCCCGCAATCATGATGATTCTTTTCGTCACAAAAACTTCTGCTGTGTTTTCTCACGCAGTACAATCATGTAAAACGTTTTGTGTTGTTCAGAAGTGTCAATTACCGTATATTCCCCTTACATTCGGATACCTGAACTCCAGACATGCATCTCCTGACATTTGAATAGGACCGTTTGACTACCTGTTCATGAGCGTAAAAATGCTGGATTAGCTTTTTTAATGTGCGTAGATACCTGTGCTTCAGTTCCATACACTACCCTAAATTATATTCCCTGTGTTCCCGGGCCGTCCGTTTTCAAATAAGCGCTTAGATATTAGTAAATCCATTTCTTTTCGGTCACTCTTTCAAAGTAATATATCTGGTTTAAAGAGATTTAATTTAGTCATGCAGTCTTAAGAAACTCGCAATGTTTCGTTTCACCATGCTTTCTGAGTTTATTGAGAATACAAAAAAAGAGAATCATGAAAATCACGAGATTTTAGGTTATTTAAAGATTTAGCATTTTATTTGTCTTCAGTCGATCGCTTTCGCTACAGAAGAGCTGCTGGTATACTTTGTACATAAAATTTCTGATCGAAAAAATGATAGGATACGAGTTTTTTCAAGTATTTACAGTTACTTTTGATCTTTGTCATTTTCTGCTATTCTTTGAGTAATTACACAGAATTGTTGCATATAGGGAACATTTGGTTGTTCTCTCTATTTTTACTTCAGTTTTTTCAGAGTGAAACTCTTCGGAAAAATTGTAAATATGTATTGTTCGTTAAGCTATTAATTATCTCGTAAGTAATTCAGTTTCAGTAATTTCAATTACCAGCAGGTTTCAGAGCGAACGAACTAAACACGTTTTAGGTATTAATACACTTTGTTACCCGTTTGAGCTTTAGATGACTAAGATACGCGGAACAATCATTTACAGTTAAATAATAAAGTAATTGTGACATTCAAAGTTAAGGTTAATAGAACCGCAGAATATAGACAAGGAGTTTAATATTTGTTTAAAGATGTTTATTATATTGTAGTAGTTTAGTCACAGTGCATGTGGTAATTTGTTCTGGTTATTAAAGAAAAAAGGTCGACCTGTAGCGAACAGCGACACTTAATCATTCTTGTTTTATCTTCTTATCTCTTAAGACAAGTTTCTGTATCAGCCATACATTTTCTAGTCTTAAGAGTGTTAGGGAAGACAATATTTATTTTTCGGACGAACCAAGTGAGGGAGAAAATAAATACCTCTAAGTACCGTCTCTATTATTAGCACGATGTTGATTACAGTATACGTACTGCGCAATGGGAAAAGGAACCTACGTCCGATATATGCGGACAGCAGTGGCTCTGATTAGCCTGCGTACCCGCGCAGTTTGACTAGATTTCTCATTATTTTATGTCTACTATAAATCAGAGTTGTGTTTTTGAACAAGATGTGGGGCTATGTACATTCATAGCTAGTTCCTCTGTTCGTATCTGCCCACAAAACCCTTTTCCAATACAGCGGTAGAGCGCAATGACAAACACTCGAGCAGGTAATTCAACGTGAAAGGAAGTTGTTTTTACTGAAGTCATTATTAATTCAACAAGCAAATTCAGTGAATTTTCGTCCCCCGACTTTGAATTTTGTTTTGAGGGGTATTATCTCTAGCAGATAAAAAGAAACTAATTATTTATTATTATGTCTCTAAGTTAAAAATGCGGAAAAGGGGATAAAAAATTATTTCAGGATTCTGAGTCCCGTGCTGGTCCCGGGCTTAGAATAGGCCAGACGTACCCTCTGCGTGACGTACGAGCCGGCTAAAAGAGGCCGCCCGTGACCACCCGGGCCCTCGAAATAGGTGGCTGCCTTCCGCTTCTGTGGCAGTTGGGTAAAACCCCTAACATAACAGAGCAACCGTCCGTTCAACCGGTATAATTCCAGAATATAAAATTCATTTATTGAAATGCATCTTAAATTGGAAAAAACAAATTTCGCGAGATGTATCCTTTTAAACCTTTCCTATCTCATGTTACTAACATGCTTCATTTGTTTGTGTATCATTCTGTGCCCGTGGGTCGCACATGGGACGAAGATTATAACCTCATCTGTATTTAACATATGTGTTTGTCTTGTGTTTGTGTCATTTTTCCGAACTCTAGCATATTCCACATTAAAAATAAGATGCATTTATTATTGTTAGATAAAAAAACTAAACGTTTTTCAAGGTATGAAAGCTACATATCATTTGAAAGCTACATATCATCTAACACAGCTTATTTGTTTGACTCTCTTAAAAAATGAATCCAAAATGAATCCTTCTTTTAATAAACTGTTTATTTTAAATATGGATCTCCTAATTTATATTAAAAATAACCTTTCAATTTCCCAGACGTTTTCGGCCTCCCTTGTCTGTAGGGAATAAAATCTACAGATCACTTTCCTTCTGTAGTGGATAGGGTGTAATCCCCTATTAAAACAGGAACCACCTGTTTGCCGTAGGTGGCGTCTCGTATGCTGGGAGAGGGGAACCTGATGATTGAGGAGAGCCCAGGGATCTCCAGCTTTTCAACACATCATTTTGGCCCTTATTTCAGATAGAAGAGCGGTCTGGGTTAGATCCGGCCTGGATCAATCGGCTCAGTCGTGCCAAGCTCTAGAAGCGCACAACTTGTTCTTAGCTTCTTTCTCTCTTTCATACGTATCTTTATGGTACCAAACCGGGCTTATTTTTCTCATGTTCCTCTACTTTTAAGTGAGTTTCAATGGGCGGCGGCTGAAGGGTCAATTGGTGGGCTTGTATTGGGGCTTTGGCGGAAACCTCTGTGAGTGGAGGCTGTGGATAGGGGGATGAACTCAACTGTTCATAAATTTTTCTATGGAAATTTAGATGAATAGGTGGGAAATCATCTAAGCATGAGGCCGAGCTGAAGACTCTGATCTTGACACCGAGTATAATAGCAATGTAGCCTTGACGTTAGAAATAGGAGATCCATTTCTGTTAAACGTCCCCTTGTAGGGCTCCATGGAGGGTGGGGCGCATAGCTATCGAATCAAAAATTTCATCACCATGGCATCTCGAAAACGATTTCTGGCGTTCGACTCTTCGGAGGACGACACGCAACCGACTACATTTACATTCAAAGCTAATGAGAACTTCGCTAAATTTTTAGTGATTTCGAGTAAAGAGGACAAACCTATTACTTCACTGTCACCTTTCATTATAGAAAAGCAAATAGAATCAATTATAGGCACTCCAAAAAATGTAAAAAAAATAAAAAATGGAACTCTTTTGGTCGAAACTAACAGAAAATCTCAAACTGATAATCTCTTGAAAATTACAAAATTCTTTAACATTAATGTCTCTGTCACGGAACATAAAACTCTAAACAGTTGCAAAGGTATTATCCGTGACAGAATGCTAAAACATGAAACTGAAGAAAATATCACAGAATATCTTAACACACAAGGAGTAACAGCTTGCAAACGTTTTAAAATTAAAAAAGATGGAAACTTTATAGAAACAAATACACTTTTACTAACTTTCAACACCACAACTTTACCGAAATCACTAAAAATCTTTTACCGAATTATACCGGTTGAAGTCTACATTCCAAATCCTCTGCGGTGTTTCAACTGTCAGAGGTTTGGACATCATGAAAACGGCTGTCCGGAAGCACCTGGATCAGTATGTGAAAAATGTGGTATGGGTGAATTTGATCACCCTACAAATGCTTGTAAAAATGAAGCCAAGTGTGTGAACTGTCACAAAAACCATCAATCAAAATCAAATCAGTGTGAAATTTGGAAAAAAGAGAAAGAAATCATGAAAATTAAAGTTACACAAAAAATCACTTATTTGGAAGCCAAAAAGATTCAAGAAAATCAACCTGAAATCACCTTTGCAAAAGTTGTTCAATCCCTAAACACTAAACCTGAAACCAAAGAAAGTTCTACCCAGTTTAACGAAAAAGATTCTGTCATCAAAGCAAATTCAAAAGTTATTACTCCTACTGTAAAACCTAAACCTAAACCCACATCTACTCATCAGTCTAGACCACCAACAAAATCTCAAAACAGTTTACAAACACAGCCGACTAAAACAAGTGGATCACAACAGAGATCCAGGTCCAGGACAGCTGACCAGAAAGAAAAAAATGGAAAAGAAAAAGATAAAGATAAAGCACCAAATCCATATAGTAAAGGGGCGTCGGCCGATCCGATCAAGTTGGTCAATCGGTTCGATTCCCTTGAGAACATGGAGTTAGAGACTGACTCCTCCATGTTCTTGCAGTCTCAGAGAAAACAAAAGGATTAAGTTCCTTATTTTCAAATCATCTCTCCATTCATCATGGATAAAAAATCAATTATTCAGTGGAACTGTCGAGGACTAAAAGCAAATTATAACGAAATTTTAATTTTAACAACACTACTTTCTCCGACTGTCTTTTGTCTCCAGGAAACCTTTTTAAAGAATACAGATAATATTAATTTTAAAAATTATAGTTTATATAATCATATCGCAACTGAAAATCAGAAAGCCTCAGGAGGCTCATCTATCCTTGTAAAATCAAATGTTCCTCATAGACAGATAGATATAAATAGTAATTTACAAGCTGTTGCTGTAAATGTCACTCTGTCTAAATCCATAACAATTTGTTCTCTATATCTCCCTCCACACTGTAAATTTTCTAAACACGATTTAGAAAATCTTATAAACCAGTTACCTCGTCCTTATTTATTATTAGGTGATTTTAATAGTCACAGCAAACTATGGGGTTGTCTGGATACAAATGACAAAGGAGAAATAATAGAAAATTTTATTGCAGAAAATGATTTATGTTTATTTAACGATAAACAACCAACTTGTCTTCATTCTCCTACAAGAAATTATTTTGCTTTAGATTTGTCTATATGCTCTCCAAATATTTACTTAGATTTTGATTGGTCAGTTTTAGATGACCTTCATGGGAGCGATCATTTTCCAATTAAAATTGAAGAAATTGAATCGACAAATGAAGACCATCATTCCCGATGGAATTTGAATAAAGCAAACTGGGAGAATTTTATAGAGCTATGTAATGAAAAATTAAATCCTGAAATGTTTAAAACAGCAGATGATATACAAGCTTTTACTGATACATTAATTCATGTAGCCGAAAAATGTATTCCAAAGTCCTCGACACGTTCAAAAAGAAATAGACCTTGGTTTAATAAAGATGTTAAAAATTCAATAAATAAAAGAAAATCTGCCTTACGAAAGTTCAATAGGCAGCCAACAAAAGAAAATCTAATCCATGCCAAACAAATGCGAGCTAAAGCTCGCAAGACAATAAAAACGGCTAAAAGAACATCTTGGCAGCAATACGTCTCCAAACTTAATTCTAGAACTCCAGCAAAGAAAATATGGGACATGATTCGAAAAATTACTGGCAAAAATAAAAATAACAAACATGTCCATATTAAATCAAATGGAAATATATGCTCAACGACTAAAGATATTTCCAATGCACTAGGAGAGAATTTTCAGAAAAACTCTTCTAGTGCAAACTATTCCGAAACCTTTCAAAACATAAAACAGGAACGAGAGAAAGAGCATCTAAATTTTACGTCACTAAATCATGAAAAATATAATGTACCATTCACAGCTTCAGAATTATTAGATGCTCTTCATAAATCTCACGATACAGCTGCTGGTCCTGATGACATTCATTATCAAATTCTTAAACATTTACCCGATAACGCTTTAAAAACTTTATTAAATATTTTAAATGATATTTGGATCACTGGAAAATTTCCAAAAGACTGGAGTAAAGCAACGATTATACCTATACCAAAACCAAATAAAGATCATACTGAAGCTACTAACTACAGACCTATTGCTTTGACAAGTTGTTTATGTAAAACAATGGAGAGAATGATTAATGATAGACTGGTTTGGTTCTTGGAATCAAACCAGCTAATAACAAAATATCAAGCTGGATTCAGAAAAAATAACTGTACAAACGATCATTTGATTCGTTTGGAATCCTTTATTCGTGATGCCTTTATTAAAAAAGAACATGTCGTAGCTGTATTTTTTGATCTTGAAAAAGCTTACGATACTACATGGAAACATGGCATCATGAAAGATTTACATAAATTAGGCCTTAAAGGCCGATTACCACTTTTTATTCAAAATTTTTTATCAGATCGAACATTTAATGTTCGAATAGGTAATACGTTATCGGACATATTTAAACAAGAACAAAGTGTACCACAGGGAAGCATTTTATCACCTACCTTGTTTGGCATTAAAATTAACGATATTGTTAAATGTGTGAAAGACCTTGATTGTTCACTTTTTGTTGACGATTTTGGAATATTTATTAGATCGAAAAATATGGAAACCATTGAATTCAAACTACAACGATGTTTAAACAATATAGAAGATTGGGCAACAGAAAATGGTTTCAAATTTTCAAAAACAAAAACTCAATGCGTTCATTTTTGTCAGATACGTCAGCTACATTTAGATCCTCATCTCACCATATACGGTAGTCCAATTCCAGTCGTCAGTGAAGCAAAATTCCTGGGTCTTTTGTTCGATAACAAATTATCTTTTATACCACACATCAAAGCTTTAAAAGCTAAATGTTTAAAAGCTCTTGATATTCTTAAAGTTCTCTCCAGTTCCGACTGGGGAGGAGATCGTACTGTCCTTTTAAATCTCTATAGATCTTTAATTAGATCTAAATTGGATTATGGATCCATAATTTATGGATCCGCAAGAAAATCTTATTTGAAATCTTTAGATACTATTCATCACCAAGGTTTACGTGTGGTTCTAGGGGCTTTTCGTACTTCCACCGTCGAAAGTTTATACGCTGAATCAAATGAACCATCATTGTATATAAGAAGAGAGAAATTGTCTCTTCAATATGTTACTAAATTAGCCGCCAATCCACGTAATTCAGCTCATGATTGTGTTTTTAACCCTAAATGTGAAAGATTTTACAATAATAAACCAACAGCTATTAAACCCCTTGGCCTGAGAATACAACCGTTACTTGAAGAGACCAATATCAATATTAAAAATGTTCAGCATTTTTCTTTTCCATCAAAAGAGCCATGGACGTTAAACCCTCCAAAGATTATTTTAGACCTTCATAAAAATAAAAAAACAGAAGTCGAGTCGCATATTTTTAAGAATGAATTTTTAGAAATCAAATCAAATTATAAACATTACCTGTCAATTTATACAGATGGTTCGAAACAAGATGAGAAAGTTGCTTGTTCTGTTATTAGTCCAAATTTTACTGACAGTATCAGATTACCTGATAATAGCTCCATTTTTACCGCCGAAGCCAAGGCAATTGATATTGCACTTTACCATATCAGAGATCAGTCTGAAAAACAGTTTATCATTTATTCAGATTCTCTTTCTGTATTAAAATCTCTTAAAGATTTACACCATAGAAACCCATTAATTCAGCAAATTCTTAAAAAATATTATTATCTTTCCGCTTCAAAAGAAATTGTATTTTGTTGGCTTCCCAGCCACGTTAATATTCGTGGAAATGAATTAGCAGATTCAGAAGCCAAATCTGCATTATCCTTAGTAATAACCAATTTTAAAATTCCTCACTCCGACTTTAAATCAAACGTCTGTCAATACATCAACAACAAATGTCAGTCTGTTTGGGAAACACAAACTTATAATAAATTAAATGAAATCAAACCAAATTTTAACAGCAAATGCACATTCTCTAATCTCAGCAGAAAAGAACAAACAAAAATCACGAGATGTAGACTTGGACACACTAGAATTACTCATTCTTATATTTTAAACAATGAACAAGCTCCATTCTGCATTCCTTGTAACGAACCTTTTACGGTCAAACATTTTCTTGTCACTTGTGCTGAATTTAATTATATTCGCACAAAGTATTTTAATGTAAAAAATATAAAGGAACTTTTTAATATGCCAACTCAAAAAATACTCGATTTTCTGAAAGAGATCGGACTTTTTAATAAAATATGATCTGTATTTTAATAACATAAAATCATTGATACTTTATCTTTCTTAAAATGAACTCATCAATCCTAGATATTTTTAATTTCTCATTAAATAAAATCATCATATAATCATCTTATTAGACGCTATATGCCCTTTTAGGGTTGAGCGTCTATAAACAAAATATCCATCCATCAGGATTCTGAAAAAAAAAAAAAACACATGCATATCTTCAGGCTATCCTAAAAGCCCGTGTAAAGTTTCAAAAGGATCAGCCAAAAATTGTGGGAGGCGTTAAGGGGGGACAAGGTACTTACTCCCTATACATTTTTGTAATATTAGAACTCAAAGAATGTCTAAGTTAAAAATGCGGAAAAAGTAATAACAAATTATTTCAGGATTCTGAAAAATCCACATGCATATCTTCAGGCCATCCTGAAAGCCCATGTAAAGTTTCAAAAGGATCGCCCAAAAACTGTGGTAGGAGTTAAGGGGACAAGGTACCTACTCCCTATAGACTTCTGTAATACTAGAACTCAAAAAATGTCTTAAGTTCAAAATGTGTAAAAAGTGATAAAAAATAATTTCAGGATTCTGAAAAGAACACGTGCATATCTTCAGACCATCTTAAAAGCCCCTGTTAAGTTTCAAAAGGATCGGACAAAAACTGTGGGAGGAGTTAAGGGGACAAGGTACCTGCTAAAAATTCGGAACCACGCACCACGGAAAGTCGAAAACAGTGTCCCTCCGCTTTTCTTCGAAAAGACGAGGGACAATAACCAAAAAATATATATACGTTCACAGAATTAGATAGCGTGTGTGTTTTATTATCATTCACTCCAGTAAATTTCGAAGCCAATATGCTTAAGTAAGAATCGGTAGAGTTGCCGGGCAAAGTAGGAATTCTTACTTTGCGCAAGACGATTCCGACATTGTCCGTGCGCAAAGTAGGAATCGGGACAAAGTGAGAATATCTACCATTGTGTATGTATTTGTAATTAGTTTTTATTAAGGCAGTAAATGATACTTTTGTAAATCTCTTTCGCATTTGAAAATATAATAAAAGGATTAGATCAGATTTTTTCTTTTCAACGTATTTCCATTCTCCTGCATATTTTGCCCCGTGCTGGTTCCGGGCTTAGAATAGGCCAGACGTACCCTCTGCGTGATGTACGAGTCGTCTAAAAGAGGCTGCCCGTGACCACCCGGGCCCTCGAAATAGGTGGCTGCCTTCCGCTTCTGTGGCAGTTGGGTAAAACCCCTAACATAACAGAGCAACCGTCCGTTCAACCGGTATTGTAACGTGTACCGGGCTACCTAACCTTTTGCGAGCACAACAACGTGCGGTTTTCCTCTTATACTACCTTGCACAAGAGGATATATATATATATATTTAATTTTCCGATGGCTACCTTGCCTTGTTGATTAGTCCAATGATTAAGCAAACGATTATAGCAAAAACAACTAAATCAACGGAATCACTTAACTATTAAAACATCATACATGCAAACAAATAATTAACTACAGGCCATTAAGTCACGATGCTTTTGTCCCCAAATCTTTGTTCTGAGACCTTTCTCAGATCTTATTTATGGTCTGAGACCCAAGTGGTTTCCCAAGAAAAATAAATGTGCTGCGACCCAGGTATCTTTTTACAGAATAGCACTAGCCTCTATGACGTCACTCCATCTATAGAGTTTTCCTATGACGGCATTTCATCAGTAGGAAATAGCGTATTCTGCAATGTTGTCCTAAAGTCCCAATATTTATATTATTGATTTCTTATGATGTGCACACTTTGACTGCAACTAGCAAACTGACGCTCTTCTACAGGCAGAAGCCTTTATATACCAGTAACTACGTCAGCAGTCCCAAGATGCATTATAATTTCCGTGACTTTCCGAATGCTGCCGTAAACTAACGATGACTCGGCATGCAATCGTAATGGAAACAGCAAGAGCGCTATTTTTAAAGAGCGTCTATCGAACTGACACCTGATGATTAACAATATTTCCTTGATTCTACGTACGGGATGATAGAACATGATATGTTCGTAATCTTTGAGGGACAAAGCAATTATTTCAACAATAAATACTGTAAGATTGTACCTACATGTTGAATAAAACGTAAATAAATCAAACAACTTCAACCAGACGACAATTTTGGCTCGGTACGGTACTTTACCCAAATGCTATCCTAAATGACCATACCGCCGGGTAATTTGGAACTGAATAGAACAGAATATTTGTATTTGTTACAGTATAATTCCAGACTATAAAATTAAATTTATTGAAATGCATCTTAAATTGGAAAAAACAAATTTCGCGGGATCTATCCTTTTAAACCTTTCCTATCTCATGTTACTAACATGCTTCATTTGTTTGTGTATCATTCTGTGCCCGTGGGTCGCACATGGGACGAAGATTATAACCTCATCTGTATTTAACATATGTGTTTGTCTTGTGTTTGTGTCATTTTTCCGACCTCTAGCATTCTCCACATTAAAAAATAAGATGCATTAAATATTGTTAGATAAAAAAACTAAACGTTTTTCAAGGTATGAAAGCTACATATCATTTGAAAGCTACATATCATCTAACACAGCTTGTTTGTTTGACTCTCCTAAAAATGAATCCAAAATGAATCCATCTTTCTTTAATAAACTGTTTATTTTAAATATGGATCTCCTAACTTATGTTAAAAATAACCTTTCAATTTTCCAGACGTTTTCGGCCTCCCTTGTCTGTAGGGAATAAAATCTACAGATCACTTTCCTTCTGTAGTGGATAGGGTGTAATCCCCTATTAAAACAGGAACCACCTGCCGTGGGTGGCGTCTCGTATGCTGGGAGAGGGGAACCTGATGATTGAGGAAAGCCCAGGGATCTCCAGCTTTTCAACACATCATTTTGGCCCTTATTTCAGATAGAAGAGCGGTCTGGGTTAGATCCGGCCTGGATCAATCGGCTCAGTCGTGCCAAGCTCTAGAAGCGCACAACTTGTTCTTAGCTTCTTTCTCTCTTTTATACGTATCTTTATGGTACAAACCGGGCTTATTTTTCTCACGTTCCTCTAACTTTAAGTGAGTTTCAATGGGCGGCGGCTGAAGGGTCAATTGGTGGGCTTGTATTGGGGCTTTGGCGGAAACCTCTGTGAGTGGAGGCTGTGGATAGGGGGATGAAAACTGTTCATAAATTTTTCTATGGAAATTTAGATGAATAGGTGGGAAATCATCTAAGCATGAGGCCGAGCTGAAGACTCTGATCTTGACACCGAGTATAATAGCAATGTAGCCTTGAAATAGGAGATCCATTTCTGTTCAACGTCCCCTTGTAGGGCTCCATGGAGGGTGGGGCGCATAGCTATCGAATCAAAAATTTCATCACCATGGCCTCTCGAAAACGATTTCTGGCGTTCGACTCTTCGGAGGACGACACGCAACCGACTACATTTACATTCAAAGCTAATGAGAACTTCGCTAAATTTTTAGTGATTTCGAGTAAGGAAGACAAACCAATTACTTCACTGTCTCCTTTCATCATAGAAAAGCAAATAGAATCTATTATAGGCACTCCAAAAAATGTAAAAAAATTAAAAAATGGAACTCTTTTGGTCGAAACAAACAGAAAATCTCAAACTGATAATCTTTTGAAACTTACAAAAATTTTTAATATTACTGTTACTGTCACGGAACATAAAACTCTCAACAGTTGCAAAGGTATTATCCGTGACAGAATGCTAAAACATGAAACTGAAGAAAATATCACAGAATATCTTAACACACAAGGAGTAACAGCTTGCAAACGTTTTAAAATTAAAAAAGATGGAAACTTCATAGAAACAAATACACTTTTACTAACTTTCAACACCACAACTTTACCGAAATCACTAAAAAATTTTTTCCGAATTATACCGGTTGAAGTCTACATTCCAAATCCTCTGCGGTGTTTCAACTGTCAGAGGTTTGGACATCATGAAAACGGCTGTCCGGAAGCACCTGGATCAGTATGTGAAAAATGTGGTATGGGTGACTTTGATCACTCTACAAATGCTTGTAAAAATGAAGCCAAGTGTGTGAACTGTCACAAAAACCATCAATCAAAATCAAATCAGTGTGAAATTTGGAAAAAAGAGAAAGAAATAATGAAAATTAAAGTTACACAAAAAATCAGTTATCTGGAAGCCAAAAAAATACAAGAAAATCAACCTGAAATCACCTTTGCAAAAGTTGTTCAATCCCTAAACACTAAACCTGAAACCAAAGAAAGTTCTACCCAGTTTAACGAAAAAGATTCTGTCATCAAAGCAAATTCAAAAGTTATTACTCCTACTCTAAAACCTAAACCTAAACCCACATCTACTCATCAGTCTAGACCACCAACAAAATCTCAAAACGGTTCACAAACACAGCCGACTAAAACAAGTGGATCACAACAGAGATCCAGGTCCAGGACAGCTGACCAGAAAGGAAAAAATGGAAAAGATAAAGATAAAGAACCAAATCCATATAGTAAAGGGGCGTCGGCCGATCCGATCAAGTTGGTCAATCGGTTCGATTCCCTTGAGAACATGGAGTTAGAGACTGACTCCTCCATGTTCTCGCAGTCTCAGAGAAAACAAAAGGATTAAGTTCCTTATTTTCAAATCATCTCTCCATTTATCATGGATAAAAAATCAATTATTCAGTGGAACTGTCGAGGACTAAAAGCAAATTATAACGAAATTTTAATTTTAACAACACTACTTTCTCCGACTGTCTTTTGTCTCCAGGAAACCTTTTTAAAAAATACAGATAATATTAATTTTAAAAATTATAGTTTATATAATCATATCGCAACTGAAAATCAGAAAGCCTCAGGAGGTTCATCTATCCTTGTAAAATCAAATGTTCCTCATAGACAGATAGATATAAATAGTAATTTACAAGCTGTTGCTGTAAATGTCACTTTGTCTAAATCCATAATAATTTGTTCTCTATATCTTCCTCCACACTGTAAATTTTCTAAACACGATTTAGAAAATCTTATAAACCAGTTACCTCGTCCTTATTTATTATTAGGTGACTTTAATAGTCACAGCAAACTATGGGTTTGTCTGGATACAAATGACAAAGGAGAAATAATAGAAAATTTTATTGCAGAAAATGATTTATGTTTATTTAACGATAAACAACCAACTTATCTTCATTCTCCTACAAGAAAATTATTTTGCTTTAGATTTGTCTATATGCTCTCCAAATATTTACTTAGATTTTGATTGGTCAGTTTTAGATGACCTTCATGGGAGCGATCATTTTCCAATTAAAATTGAAGAAATTGAATCGACAAATGAAGACCATCATTCCCGATGGAATTTCAATAAAGCAAACTGGGAGAATTTTATGGAGCTATGTAATGAAAAATTAAATCCTGAAATGTTTAAAACAGCAGATGATATACAAGCTTTTACTGATACATTAATTCATGTAGCCGAAAAATGTATTCCAAAGTCCTCGACACGTTCAAAAAGAAATAGACCTTGGTTTAATAAAGATGTTAAAAATTCAATAAATAAAAGAAAATCTGCCTTACGAAAGTTCAATAGGCAGCCAACAAAAGAAAATCTAATCCATGCCAAACAAATGCGAGCAAAAGCTCGCAAGACAATAAAATCGGCTAAAAGAACATCTTGGCAGCAATACGTCTCCAAACTTAATTCTAGAACTCCAGCAAAGAAAATATGGGACATGATTCGAAAAATTACTGGCAAAAATAAAAATAACAAGCATGTCCATATTAAATCAAATGGAAATATATGCTCAACGACTAAAGATATTTCCAATGCACTAGGAGAGAATTTTCAGAAAAAACTCTTCTAGTGCAAATTATTCCGAAACCTTTCAAAACATAAAACAGGAACAATAGAAAGAAAGATCATCTAAATTTTACGTCACTAAATCATGAAAAATATAATGTACCATTCACAGCTTCAGAATTATCAGATGCTCTTAATAAATCTCACGATACAGCTGCTGGTCCTGATGACATCCATTATCAAATTCTTAAACATTTACCCGATAACGCTTTAAAAACTTTATTAAATATTTTAAATGATATTTAGATCACTGGAAAATTTCAAAAAGACTGGAGTAAAGCAACGATTATACCTATACCAAAACCAAATAAAGATCATACTGAAGCTACTAACTATAGACCTATTGCTTTGACAAGTTGTTTGTGTAAAACAATGGAGAGAATGATTAATGATAGACTGGTTTGGTTCTTAGAATCAAACCAGCTTATAACAAAATATCAAGCTGGATTCAGAAAAAATAACTGTACAAACGATCATTTGATTCGTTTGGAATCTTTTATTCGTGATGCCTTTGTTAAAAAAGAACATGTCGTAGCTGTATTTTTTGACTTAGAAAAAGCTTACGATACTACCTGGAAACATGGCATCATGAAAGATTTACATAAATTAGGCCTTTAAGGCCGATTACCACTTTTTATTCAAAACTTTTTATCAGATCGAACATTTAATGTTCGAATAGGTAATACGTTATCGGACATATTTAAACAAGAACAAGGTGTACCACAGGGAAGCATTTTATCACCTACCTTGTTTGGCATTAAAATTAACGATATTGTTAAATGTGTGAAAGACCTTGATTGTTCACTTTTTGTTGACGATTTTGGAATATTTATTAGATCGAAAAATATGGAAACCATTGAATTCAAACTACAACGATGTTTAAACAATATAGAAGATTGGGCAACAGAAAATGGTTTCAAATTTTCAAAAACAAAAACTCAATGCGTTCATTTTTGTCAGATACGTCAGCTACATTTAGATCCTCATCTCACCATATACGGTAGTCCAATTCCAGTCGTCAGTGAAGCAAAATTCCTGGGTCTTTTGTTCGATAACAAATTATCTTTTATACCACACATCAAAGCTTTAAAAGCTAAATGTTTAAAAGCTCTTGATATTCTTAAAGTTCTCTCCAGTTCCGACTGGGGAGGAGATCGTACTGTTCTTTTAAATCTCTATAGATCTTTAATTAGATCTAAATTGGATTATGGATCCATAGTTTATGGATCCGCAAGAAAATCTTATTTGAAATCTTTGGATACTATTCATCACCAAGGTTTACGTCTGGCTCTAGGGGCTTTTCGTACTTCCCCCGTCGAAAGTTTATACGCTGAATCAAATGAACCATCATTGTATATAAGAAGAGAGAAATTGTCTCTTCAATATGTTACTAAATTAGCCGCCAATCCACGTAATTCAGCCTATGATTGTGTTTTTAATCCTAAATATGAAAGATTTTACAACAACAAACCAACGGCTATTAAACCCCTAGGCCTGAGAATACAACCGTTACTTGAAGAGGCCAATATCAATATTAAAAATGTTCAGCATTTTTCTTTTCCATCAAAAGAGCCATGGACGTTAAACCCTCCAAAGATTATTTTAGACCTTCATAAAAATAAAAAAACAGAAGTCGAGTCGCATATTTTTAAGAATGAATTTTTAGAAATCAAATCAAATTATAAACATTACCTGTCAATTTATACAGATGGTTCGAAACAAGATGAGAAAGTTGCTTGTTCTGTTATTAGTCCAAATTTTACTGACAGTATCAGATTACCTGATAATAGCTCCATTTTTACCGCCGAAGCCAAGGCAATAGATATTGCACTTTACCATATCAGAGATCAGTCTGAAAAACAGTTTATCATTTATTCCGATTCTCTTTCTGTATTAAAATCTCTTAAAGATTTACACCATACAAACCCTTTAATTCAGCAAATTCTTAAAAAATATTATTATCTTTCCGCTTCAAAAGAAATTGTATTTTGTTGGCTTCCCAGCCACGTTAATATTCGTGGAAATGAATTAGCAGATTCAGAAGCCAAATCTGCATTATCCTTAGTAATAACCAATTTCAAAATTCCTCACTCCGACTTTAAATCAAACGTCTGTCAATACATCAACAACAAATGTCAGTCTGTTTGGGAAACACAAACTTATAATAAATTAAATGAAATCAAACGAAATTTTAACAGCAAATGCACATTCTCTAATCTCAGCAGAAAAGAACAAACAAAAATCACGAGATGTAGACTTGGACACACTAGAATTACTCATTCTTATATTTTAAACAATGAACAAGCTCCATTCTGCATTCCTTGTAATGAACCTTTCACAGTCAAACATTTTCTTATCACTTGTGCTGAATTTAATCACATTCGCACAAAGTATTTTAATATAAAAACTATAAAGGAACTTTTTGATATGCCAACTCAGAAAATACTCGACTTTCTTAAAGAGATCGGACTTTTTAATAAAATATGATCAGTATTTTTAATCACTTAAAATCATTGATACTTTATCTCTTTAAAATAAATACATCAATCCTAGATATTTTTAAATTTCTCATTAAATAAAATCATCATATAACATAAAACTTATTAGACGCTATATGCCCTTTTAGGGTTGAGCGTCTATAAACAAAATATCCATCCATCCATCCATCCAAAGTCCTCGACACGTTCAAAATAAAAATAGACCTTAGTTTAATAAAGATGTTAAAAGTTCAATATATAAAAGAAAATCTGCCTTACGAAAGTTCAATAGGCAGCCAACAAAAGAAAATCTAATCCATGCCAAACAAATGCGAGCAAAAGCTCGCAAGACAATAAAAACGGCTAAAAGAACAACTTGGCAGCAATACGTCTCCAAACTTAATTCTAGAACTCCAGCAAAGAAGATATGGGACATGATTCGAAAAATTACTGGCAAAAATAAAAATAACAAGCATGTCAATATTAAATCAAATGGAAATATATGCTCAACGACTAAAGATATTTCCAATGCACTAGGAGAGAATTTTCAGAAAAACTCTTCTAGTGCAAATTATTCCGAAACCTTTCAAAACATAAAACAGGAACGAGAGAAAGAGCATCTAAATTTTACATCACTAAATCATGAAAAATATAATGTACCATTCACAGCTTCAGAATTATTAGATGCTCTTCATAAATCTCATGATACAGCTGCTGGTCCTGATGACATTCATTATCAAATTCTTAAACATTTACCCGATAACGCTTTAAAAACTTTATTAAATATTTTAAATGATATTTGGATCACTGGAAAATTTCCAAAAGACTGGAGTAAAGCAACGATTATACCTATACCAAAACCAAATAAAGATCATACTGAAACTACTAACTACAGACCTATTGCTTTGACAAGTTGTTTATGTAAAACAATGGAGAGAATGATTAATGATAGACTGGTTTGGTTCTTGGAATCAAACCAGCTTATAACAAAATATCAAGCTGGATTCAGAAAAAAATAACTGTACAAACGATCATTTGATTCGTTTGGAATCTTTTATTCGTGATGCCTTTATTAAAAAAGAACATGTCGTAGCTGTATTTTTTGATCTTGAAAAAAGCTTACGATACTACATGGAAACATGGCATCATGAAAGATTTACATAAATTAGGCCTTAAAGGCCGATTACCACTTTTTATTCAAAATTTTTTATCAGATTGAACATTTAATGTTCGAATAGGTAATACGTTATCGGACATATTTAAACATAAAAACAAGGTGTACCACAGGGAAGCATTTTATCACCTACCTTGTTTGGCATTAAAATTAACGATATTGTTAAATGTGTGAAAGACCTTGATTGTTCACTTTTTGTTGACGATTTTGGAATATTTATTAGATCGAAAAATATGGAAACTATTGAATTCAAACTACAAAGATGTTTAAATAATATAGAAGATTGGGCAACAGAAAATGGTTTCAAATTTTCAAAAACAAAAACTCAATGCGTTCATTTTTGTCAGATACGTCAGCTACATTTAGATCCTCATCTCACCATATACGGTAGTCCAATTCCAGTCGTCAATGAAGCAAAATTCCTGGGTCTTTTGTTCGATAACAAATTATCTTTTATACCACACATCAAAGCTTTAAAAGCTAAATGTCTTAAAGCACTTGATATTCTTAAAGTTCTCTCCAGTTCCGACTGGGGAGGAGCTCGTACTGTTCTTTTAAATCTTTATAGATCTTTAATTCGATCTAAACTGAATTATGGATCCATAGTTTATGGATCCGCAAGAAAATCTTATTTGAAATCTTTGGATACTATTCATCACCAAGGTTTACGTCTGGCTCTAGGGGCTTTTCGTACTTCCCCCGTCGAAAGTTTATACGCTGAATCAAATGAACCATCATTGTATATAAGAAGAGAGAAATTGTCTCTTCAGTATGTTACTAAATTAGCCGCCAATCCACGTAATTCAGCCTATGATTGTGTTTTTAATCCTAAATATGAAAGATTTTACAACAACAAACCAACGGCTATTAAACCCCTTGGCCTGAGAATACAACCGTTACTTGAAGAGGCCAATATCAATATTAAAAATGTTCAGCATTTTTCTTTTCCATCAAAAGAGCCATGGACGTTAAACCCTCCAAAGATTATTTTAGACCTTCATAAAAATAAAAAAACAGAAGTCGAGTCGCATATTTTTAAGAATGAATTTTTAGAAATCAAATCAAATTATAAACATTACCTGTCAATTTATACAGATGGTTCGAAACAAGATGAGAAAGTTGCTTGTTCTGTTATTAGTCCAAATTTTACTGACAGTATCAGATTACCTGATAATAGCTCCATTTTTACCGCCGAAGCCAAGGCAATTGATATTGCACTTTACCATATCAGAGATCAGTCTGAAAAACAGTTTATCATTTATTCCGATTCTCTTTCTGTATTAAAATCTCTTAAAGATTTACACCATAGAAACCCGTTAATTCAGCAAATTCTTAAAAAATATTATTATCTTTCCGCTTCAAAAGAAATTGTATTTTGTTGGCTTCCCAGCCACGTTAATATTCGTGGAAATGAATTAGCAGATTCAGAAGCCAAATCTGCATTATCCTTAGTAATAACCAATTTCAAAATTCCTCACTCCGACTTTAAATCAAACGTCTGTCAATACATCAACAACAAATGTCAGTCTGTTTGGGAAACACAAACTTATAATAAATTAAATGAAATCAAACGAAATTTTAACAGCAAATGCACATTCTCTAATCTCAGCAGAAAAGAACAAACAAAAATCACGAGATGTAGACTTGGACACACTAGAATTACTCATTCTTATATTTTAAACAATGAACAAACTCCATTCTGCATTCCTTGTAATGAACCTTTCACAGTCAAACATTTCCTTATCACTTGTGCTGAATTTAATCACGTTCGCACAAAGTATTTTAATATAAAAACTATAAAGGAACTTTTTGATATGCCAACTCAGAAAATACTCGACTTTCTTAAAGAGATCGGACTTTTTAATAAAATATGATCAGTATTTTTAATCACTTAAAATCATTGATACTTTATCTCTTTAAAATAAACACATCAATCCTAGATATTTTTAAATTTCTCATTAAATAAAATCATCATATAACATAAAACTTATTAGACGCTATATGCCCTTTTAGGGTTGAGCGTCTATAAACAAAATATCCATCCATCCTGCATATTTTTTTTATTTTTTTGTTAAAATGACTGAGATAGAGTTGCCAAACCGTCCACAATTTGTAAAATGGAAGACAAATAAGTGTCATCTGCCGTTTTCAACCATGTTTACCAATCAGGGTGTTTGGTATCTTCGAAGCTTACTGTTCCGCTTAGTGCCATTAAAAGGTTATGATTGTCTTCCTTGCGTGATCACCAATCAAAACGCATGTACGCATTCAACATCATGCTGTCAGCATTACGTTATCACTCGTATGCAAAATATTATTATGTCTGCTCATTGTCAGAGCGTTTCTAAAATTATCCAAAATCTATAACAATTATTGGTTTATTACGAGTGCCCACAAACTGTTTTAGAGGAGAAAAATAAATAAATAACCCTGTAAATCTATTTTTCTCTACATAAAGCTGGGTTTACCGGGGTTGATTAAACCAACAAAGAAAGAATGAAAGAAATTTAACAGAAGGGGAGGAAAGAAAAGAAAGACATGCCGCAAATAGAAATTGGATTCTACCGGTATATAGTTTGGAAGAGTTCGTTAAATTTAGTATTTATCATCGTCGATTTATGCAGATAAGGTCCATATTATCCAACGCTCACTACTTCTTCATATAATCTAACGCACGATGCGCAATTTTAAATAATAAACTGCAGTAGACGACATTTTTTTTCTTCGTAATTTTTAGAGAAAATAAGACAATATATTTTTCAAAGAAAAAATATGACATTTCATGTGAATCATCGCCTAGCAGCTGTATTGCATGAACTGTCAAGTCGTTTTTTCACTGAAAAATAACGATATGAAATTTAGAATGCTTTGCGCCGTAATGATTAACGTTATTCTATAAATCTCGTCTTTTGACGCTTAGCATGCTGAGTAAAATTGCAGCAGACAACATTTTGAAATTGCAGCAGACGACATTTTGAAATTGCAGCAGACGACAGTTTGAAGTTAACTTTCTCATCTTGCCAGAAAATTGTCTCCTAGTCAACTAGCGAGAAATGTCAAAACCTATTTTGAAAAAATATAAATAAGTAAATAAAATAAAATAAAATAAAATTAAACAAAAAAAAAAAAAATAAATAAATAAATAAAAAAAAAAAAATAAGAAAGACAATTTGAATGAATTGTCATTTTCTGGATAAAATAAGAATGTTTTTAATCTGTTGCCTACTGATTTTTTTTATCCGCATGTATATTGTTTCTGCACGAAACCATATGTTGTGGATATTCATTAGGCACTCCTAATGAGGCTACAAAGTATGTTTCTATGGAGATATAAGAAAACTATCACGTGGTTACCCCGTTCTATCTGCAGCTGTGACATCATACAATATCATTTGTGGGGTTAGATTTTTCATTTTCATTATAATGAATATTTTTTTTTTTTTTGTAGTTTATTAATATTTCAAAGAAATTAAAACAGAAACCAGACATATTTCAGTTTTGAACAATTAACACTTATGCCTTTCATTTGTGGGCTCAGTATTTTCATTATTATTATTATTATTGTTATTTTGTAGTTTATTAATATTAAACAAAAAAAAAAAAAAAAATAGAAATCAGACAAATTTCAGATTTGAACAACTAAATAAAGAGAGCCTCCCTGTCTCCATGAATAAAAGACATTTACCCATTTATGCCATTTATTTCAGACGGTCGCTTAATTATTTAACTTAACAATAAGGCATCTTTGTTGAACATGTACATGTATATTAGCAACTATTGCCGAGAAAGTAAATACGGCTGTCCGTCAGGTAATCCTCTGTGCCAATAATCAACGCCATGCCCCGCCTTTAATTCGTTTATTGGCCCACCTGTCGTGAGCGCATTAATTAACATAAATACTGAAACCGAAACATTTTTTCCTTCTTACGGACTTTCAGTTTGTTGTTTTGAATAAAGTTTGATATCTGCACTTATAGTATAAAATTTATGCGCTTCCTTCACTTCGATTTGTCACCGTTTTTATTTCTGAAAACAACAACAACAACAACAAAAAAACAAAAACAAAAAAAACCCCAACAAACTCAGGACACTTTTCACATTTTTTTTAAATCAAAACATTTTATATTGGTTAGGTTAGAGTTGACATTTCTGCAAACATACTTTGGAGACAATGATCAGACGCCGATAACTGCGGCGTCGGCTGTGGGTCTACATTGTTTGCCCACGTAATCCCAAAATTAAACTCCTGCAAGCAAATTGTGGAGACCCTGATGAGACGCCACTTTTTGCGGCGTCCGCCCTAGATCTATAATGTTTGCCTACATCTACAAAATGGCCTCAAACTTATTGGCTATGAACAAGCAAAACTGTAGAGACTCTGATCAGACGCCACTAATTGCGGCGTCCGCTCTGGGTCTACATTGTTTGGGTCGTCGGCTCTAGGTTTAACCTGTTTGCCTACGTCCCAAAAATTGGACTCTAGCTTATATTGGTGAGGAACAATTTGACCTTTCTGCAAGCAAACTGTGGACACCCTGACGCTACTATCTGGGGCGCCCGCTCTGGGTCTACATTGTTTGCCTACGTCCAAAAATTAGACAAGTCTTATATTTGTTAGGATAAAGTTGACATTTCTTCAAGCAAACTTTAAAGACCCTGATCATACGCCGCTAACTGCGGCGTCTTCTCCGCGTCTACATTGTTTGCCTACGTCCAAAAATTGGACTCAAGTCGTATGTTTGTTAGAAAAAAGTTGACATTTCTGCAAGCAACTGTGGAGATCCTGATCAGACACCGATAACTGCGGCGTCCGCTCTGGAACCGACCCAGCTCGACATGACCCTATAGGGTTGACTGGGCTCAACACAACACCTCAACACAAATAAACAAGCATTGGACTCTTGCCTTGTATTTATAAGGTACGCGTTGATATTTTTGCAAGCAAACTGTAGAGACCCTGATCAGACGCCGCAAACTGTGGAGTCCGCTCTGGGTCTACATTATTACATCCAAAATACGCTTCTGGGCTTATATTGGTGAGGTATATATTGAAATTTCTGCAAGCAAATCATGGAGACCCTGATCATACGCCGCTTACTGTGGCGTCCGCTCTGGGTCTACATTATTTGCCTACGTCCAAAACTTGGACACTGGGCTTATATTGGTTAGGTACGTTTTTTTCAAAGGGAATGGGCTAAGTTTCGAAATACTGGCTCGAACACTCGTACGACAATTACCACCCCCACCCCGACGCCCTAACCCTTTCTCTATTTTCTTTTCTCTCTTTTTCTTTCTTTCTGACACCCTTTTTTTGTTCATTTCAGACCCTTTTTGTTCAGCTATAGGTAGCTTGAAGTTGATTTAAAGCGGATCATGATACAGATAATAATAATAATAATAATAATAATAATAATAATAATAATAATATAGAGAAAGAGAGAAATAGATATAAAACAGAAACGACTGGAGCCAGTCTACAATGCTCTCTGCATCCTTATTTCCTTTATTTCTTTTTATTTTATTTTATATTTTATTATTTTTTTTTTAAAGGGGCTAATAATATACTTGGCAGCGCTGAAAAAGGGGGCCATTCGGCACACGCATCCATACTATGCCATATATCGGAAGTTAACTCCGCTACCGGCCCCGAGAATCTGGGGCCAGACTAAGTACATTGCTAAAATGTGATAGTTTCGTATGTTTTGCTATCCCACCTGTTATATAATTATGTTCATTGTAATTGTGCTCATGGGCCAATTTGGCTCATTGCATTAATAAAGTAGCTATCTATCTCTCTATCTGTCTACGTTTTGCATCAGGGACTCCTTTCAACAATTTCAGAGAGAAAAAAGAGTTCCTGGAGTCCTAAATATTGGGATACTATTTGCCCTTAACGTAAGTAATTTCATGTTATTAAATGTTTCTGTATCTACAAAATGTTGGACAGTGTAAACTCTGATGAAACGCCGCCTGATCTGGGTCTACGCTGTTTGATCAGGCCTGTCCCTTTAATCTAATTCAGCAGACGACAAGTTACACAGTACTGAACTGATGTGTTAATTACGAGTCGCTTGCGACGATAAACACACCTCCAATTATTAAATGATACCCCTTCAACGCGGTTCAGTAAGTGACTCGTATGCCAGGCCACCGGGAACCAGTTCAGGTATGGTCCCGCCTACTCATTAATATTCCAGCCGCTCCAGACGTCACATGACATTTTCTTGTCTGCAGTTTGGTTTAGTTTCATTCGAGCCCGCGCCGTCAACGCATCAACAAGTTAACAAGTTACTCTTAGATAATTTTCGTTCGACGAGGATTTAATCCCGAGAAGACAAAATCTGTGCAGGCTGATCAGAGTCTTCAGTGTGCAGACACGGAAGTGTAAGATTTGCTGCGTACTGCTAGGGATTGATGTAAGAATTCCGGTTGAACTTTGGTAAAATTGATAACAAGTATTTCTTCTTGATCTGTGTTCCTAAAAAGGAAGGCTTGGGACTTTCAATTAAATTCTATTTGGTTTTCATGAATATTTTCATAATTTGTGATATTTCATATTTAGAAAATTACTTTCAATCCTTATTTGCTGTTGTTTTTTTTTTTTTTTTTTTTTTGTTTTTTCTCAGAAAATATGCTTTGACATTTCACGTAAATTGCCTCCTGACAATTTGCATGAAATGTCAGCCTTTTTCTGGGAAAAAAAAAAGACAAATACTTTAAAAGCGTCATCAGAAATTTCCCAGCATGCGTAGTATTAACGCTAGCACTCGGTAAAATTCTCAGCAGACGACATTTTGAAATTTTTTTTCTTGTTTTTCGCAGAAAACAGGATTTGACATTTCATGCAAACTGTCTCCTAAGGACAATTTAGGAGACAATTTGCATGAAATATCAAATCCTGTTTTCTGCGAAAGATCAGAAAAGTATCAGTTTGTCGTCTGCTGAAAATGCCTAGAGTGGTAAAGGTTTGTAATTACTAATCGTCGAGATTTTCAAGTGATGACAAAATGTTAAATTCCCGAAATGGCGTTTTTTGTTGATTATACAGAATCTTTTCCGTGTTCATGGTCAGTAGACTGACCTTCGCATATGGCGCGAGTCCTGTGAGGATAGAAATGAAAATAGCTAGCTTACCCCGCCCCCTCCCCAGCCCCCACCCCACCCCCACCCCATCTCATAAATGGCCAATTTTAATTGGAGAACCATTTTGCGTATTAAGGACATAGTAGCTGTTGACCGGATCGTATATCAACCCATAAATCGCTAATCGCATCTGCAGCAGACGACATTTTTATTATTTCAGAGAAAACAACCGAACATGTAAACGCTCTGCCTAGCAGACGATTCACATGAAATGGCAAGTCTTTCTTTATTTGAAAAATTCAGAATGTCGTCTGCTAAAAATTATTTTGCGTTTTAACCACTGCCTATCTCTGGGCTAATTCAGATTCTGATATTCTGAGCAGATGACAAATATTGATACTGTAACTCGCTCTAAATGCTATATAAATAACTCTCTTGACATGTTTATAAACTGTCTTGACATGTTCATCTCTGTTTATCAATCAATCTAAATTGATATGTAACCTACATGTTACTATTAGGGGTCATCATGCGTGTTTCTCCTTTCTTGTCCTTAGGGGGAATCTTCATCGTAACTCAACGGTTATTGCTGTCTATGAGGTCCTATTCCGCTGGAGACAGATTTCAGCTGAGGAATTTATTTAACAGTCGGTCATTCTCTCCCATCCTGATTATAGAAGGGCAGTTGTCAGTTTCTGGCGAAAGAATGTGCACAATACTGGTTAACAGCTTGGAGGACTAACCTGCCCAGTAAACATGTGGTTAGGTAAACTGATCGTGCTCGAAATGACCCCATTGGGTTGACTGGGCCGTAAAACCTCAACACAAACAAATTGTTTTAACAGTCTTCCGTCTTTTCCATGTAATTTAACACTTAGCACTCTGGGTGAAACATTCAGCAGACATTTTCAAATATTTTTCCTTATTTTCCCCAGAAAAAAGGTTTGACATTTCATGCAAATTGTCTCTTGGAGACAATTTGCATGAAATGTCAAATCCTGTTTTCAGGGGAAAATAAGAAAATCGTAATCAATTTGTCGTCTGCTGAATTAGTCCAGATAGTGGTAAAGGTTAAACACTGTTGAAAGAGACAAAAGTCATCATCTTACTTAATGAAATATATATTCTTACATTTTCAATATTTGTACTGAGAATATTTGGCTCGGCAACAATAAGGAACCTATTCATTTTTATTAAGTAGCCCCTATTTTAAGAAATGAGCTCCCAACAAGAGTGACCAGCCTTTGAGAAGGGAGGTAACTCCACTTCGTGATCTCTGTCTTCTGTGTCTATTTATAACCGTCATGAAATGTCGACTGGTGACAGAAAATGATTTGTAATGTTAAAATAAGCAACAATCTATGTTTAGAAGGTAAGGAGTTTATGTTATTATAAGTTTGACTAATATCATGTTTATTGTTTCAGAATGGCTGCGGGAACACTGAACCTGACCAGACAGAGAGTGACGAATGTAAGGATATCTGGTGATGAGAGAACATGTTGGATACTGGGACTAGACACAACAACAGCGGGACAGTTGATTCTCATAGATAACCACAATAGTAATGTGAAACTGTTCTCCCCCGATGGAGAGTTGATATCTTCTCTCCCACTATCAGAGAAACCTTGGGATGTAACGGTTGTTGATGAGTGTACGGCTGCTGTCAGTAGATCTATCTGGCTCTCCTCACAGATAGTAATCCTAGACCTAGGACCTGGGGGTCAGCTATCTGAGAGAAGAACCATCTCACTAGACAGCGATGCCTGGGGAATCACATGTTATAAGAACAATCTCATCATCGCCTGTTGTGACTCAGTTATAATGATCAACATGGAAGGTGAGCTCCAGTGGTCCACTGGCCCTCCTGAACAACTGTTTGTCTGGCCATGGTACCTTACAGTAGGGTCTGGGTTCGGTCCGGCCACTGTGGTTGTCTCAAACTGGAGGAAACATACCATAACTGTCCTTGATGCTGACTCCGGGAAGCTGATCAAGGTTTGTGATGTTGAAGGAAGGATGCCCGCGGGGATAACAGGAGATAATTGTGGGACTGTCTACGTGTTGTACTCCAGGACACGAGACATTGGTGTTTGGTCTGGAGAGATGGTGGAGAGATATAGGACAACTCCCGGACAGTTCGACTTTTACCCCTGGACAATATGTTATTCTATCAGAGGACAAGAACTTATTGTTGGAGGGCAGTCTGACCGGATTTCTCATTACACACCAAGGTAAGATTCTTTGTGGTTAGAAAATATGTAGGACACATGTATGTCTGACAACCCACTTAGAGTTGGAGTTTGACCCTGGAACAATGGTTTATTCAAATTATTGTACCAGATGTCAACAAATAATTATTCTAACAACTGATCAGGCACAGGATGTTTATACAGCGTTGCATCAATGTCGATGCAACGTCATGACGTTGCATCGACGTTGATTCGACGTTGTATAAGTGTCAAGTGTCTGCTGGGAAGGTATAACTAAGACTTAAATTATTTAGCACTACAAAATATATACAGTGTAGCCATGTAACATTGCGCACTTAAGGAATATTTTGTTCTTTTGCTTGAAATAATATCTTTGGTGAAAAAAAAAATACAAATGTTCAATAGATAAGTGCTCATGGAAACGAAAAAATTCACGACAATGTCAATCTGTTGTTATTTTCAACAATAACACTTTGACTCTGGCTACCCAACTGAAACATCTTTATCAGTTTTGTCGCCTAACATTGCGCAGGGCAACTTTTGAACCAAGCTGACATGCTGCACTTTTTTTAATGTTTTATTAGGTATTGAGTATCTCGAGCACAGGGACACAGGTCATGGACGTCTTTTTTTTTTTGTTTCTTTTTTTTTTCAATTAAGCAGAAAATTCGAAATAGTACCTACAGGGCAGTTGTATGTCATTTTCCTCTGGTTAGTCGTACATCTACCATGAAGGTAACTATTTCATATATTTCTGTATTAATCGAAAAAAACAAAAAAAACATCCATGACCCATGTCCCTATGATCTCCAGCACAATTCACATGAAATGTACAAAATGCAAAAAAGTTGGGGGGGGGAGGGGCATTGACTACCGAAGGCATGTATCGAGTGGCGTAAGCCGCGAGAGGGGGAGATTATAAGAGGTGGTTCCCCTCATAAGGGGGGTCCGGGGGTCCTCCCCCGGTAAATTTTTAACATTAGATTGCCTGAGAGTGCATTTCCATGCTATTTTCAAGTCATTTTCATTAATCTTGCAGGCTGATTTTTTTTTTTTTTTCTGGCAATTTTACGAAAAACTGCTGGGGCAACATACAGTTGTGGGGTCATTCTCTCCCTCCCGCTGATTCAAGAGGGGCCTTTGTCAGTTTCTGGCGAAAGAATGTGCACTGTACTGGTTAATCACTTATGTATACATAAGCCTACCCAGGAAATGAGGTTATGTAAATTGACCGGCTCAAAAATAACCTAATTAGTGTTGACTGGGCCGTAAAACTCCAAAACAAACAAATAAAACCTTCAGCTTTATACAGGTAATTTCAAAGCTGCAAAAATAATTCTGGCTAGTTTGATAATCATCCGTGCTAGATATGCAGAGTCCTGGATAACCTGCCTGTCCCTTCAGCCACCACACCCATACAAATATATATGGATTGGATTGGGTAAAAAGTGTGGGGGTGCAAATTCCCATGCCCCCCCCCCCCCTCCCCGCACACACACACACACACACACAACCAACCCACCAAACGTCAAAAAAAAAAACAAAAAAAAAAACAAAAAAAAAAAACATTCACTCAAATCCTGTTTAGAGTGCAAAATAAGACAAATGTCACCAATTTGTCGACTGCTGAATTAGCAGAGAGAGTGGTTAGGATTAAAATCTCCTCGAAAACAAATTAACACTTCGAATAGCAAAATAAAACCGTTTCTACCCATATATGTACATTATCTAGATATATGAGTAGAAAAGGTTTTATTTTGCTGTTCGAAGGGTTCTATTAATTCTTATAAATACATGATTTCACACCTTACATCTTTTTATGTACATTATCTAAATAAAAAGATGTAAGGTGTGAAATCGTGTATTTATAAGACAGAAGCCTGTGTAGCTGACCATATGCTACCTATCAGCAGGGCAATATTAACAAGTTATTGACATATCACAGCATGCCATTTAGTAATGGCTTTCATTATCATTTATGAACTCCCTGTTTCTGGAAATCACAGGTAGCTGGATAGCTTATGCATAAGAGTGTAATTCGAAAAATACCGGGGGCAAGGTATGACTAGCCGTCACTTCGGGGGGGCATGTGCCCCTTTTGCCCACCCCTGGATCCGGCCTGATGATTATCACTTAAAAGGTTACCAAGGTACAGTTAGCAAACATAATGAGTGACAGAACTTAAACATGTTGATCGATCATCCAGACCAGTTCAAATAATATAACTCTAGATATGTCGTGTATGTTATTAACAAAAAAGACATATTTCTTATTTCTTCATTAAAACATGGGTACTCAGGAGAAGTGCATCACACCGGTACTTATGTACCAACTACAAGGCACTTCTAATGACTCCACAACATATATTGAAATGTAAAAAAAGAAATGTTCATTTTGATACCCATGTCTAAAATAGATAAAACTCTTCATTTTGATACCCCTTTCATCTATATCTACATATGGTATTTTCAGTATATTGTATTTTTGTTACTAAGCCCATTAGGAAAGGTTTATGCATCAAGACGGATTTATGCCTACAACAAAGGCAAGAAGAAACCAGTTAAAAAGCTGCTTTTTAAAACGGCTAAATTTTAATATGCCCATATTGAATTGGCCTAATAATGGTTCATCCCTACTCATGAGGGTCTCAGTGGGGTTATACCTCTAAAATGGATAGTCAGTAAAATTTCAGCCCCAACATCAGTAATCAGTAAATTTTTGAGAGTTATGATCCAAACTGCCTCAAAACATTATGCAGCATTTCCCTGCCTCCAGTGATGCTACACATAAAACTTGATCAAGATAGGCCAACTTGTCTGGCAGATATTGTTGGAAAGTGTTAAATTTCATCTGACATTTAAAAAGGGCAAGTAACATCAAAGTAAGTAGTCTGATCTGGCCTGAAATCCAATTCATTTGAGCTTTTATGCCTGTCCTGGTTATTACCTGCAACTTTGATGATGATTCAATAAAAAATGAACAAGCTAGCATGGAGACACAATTTTTCCCATGATAGGTCTAATAGGAGTTTTTTTAGACACTCAAGGACGGCTTACTCAGTAGTCACTGGTCCGATCTGGCAGAAATTCAAACTTGTCTGAGATTTTATCCATGTCTTTCCTGAGTGAAAATGTGAGAGGGATCCTGGCAGGATTTTTTCGGGATCCCGTTGGAATTGTTAATTACAGATGGAATTAACCAGGAACAAGCCTTCGATCCGGGATCCAAGTTGTGGCAAACTGGGGAGAAAGACCTTGAAGCGGGATTTTCACAGTCTGCGAGCCCCAAAAATTATCCCAAACTGGGATCCCATAGATATAAAGCAGCACCTGATTAGGGTCTAATCTATATTCCATTCTGCCCATGATTAGCCTTTTGCCAGTATAATCAATTTATTTTGAATTGCTCAATATATGTACATGTATATCCTAATATTTGGACAGTGAGAACTTAGTTTATTTTATATCACCAGTGATGTCACTCTAGGGGTACTAAACTAAGTTCACTTCCTCTTCCTGAGGCCATGTATCCTTTTGCAAAACAAACCAAAAGTTAGCACTGTTAAAATCTGATAAAATCTCTGTCATTTGAAGAATGCCAGGCAAGGAAAAGCCAAGATGTTAGGAGGGTCAGAAGGCCTCATTTATACAAAAACAAGCCTATTCAGATATATATATCTAAATATATATAGAAAATTTCACCTCCAAAAAAAATGTTAGAAAATGATAGTTTTCTTATTTCTGTACAAACCATAAATTGTGAGTACTTAAAAAGCAGACACGTTTTTGTGACAGACAGTTCCAAGGGAAATAACTAAAAAAATGTATAAATGCTTGCGCTCTGCACATTGTTTAATGTTGATTGATATTTATATGAAGTTTCCTGAAGATACCTTGAACAGGTTTCAAGTTATAGAGCGGACACAATCTTGTGACAGACAAAGTTCCAAAGGAAATAACTAAAAAAAGTATAAATGCAAGAGTTACGGTTCTTGCGCTCTGCACGTCTTCTGATGTTGATTGATATTTATATGAAGTTCCGTGAAGATGGCTTGAACGGTTTTCAAGTTAATAGAGCGGATACAAATTTGTGGGAGTCCAAGGGAAATAACTTGTGAGGGGTGCAAGGGCAGAGGGTGATGGGGGCATAAAATATTGTACCATAATATTTATTGACGTTTCTATCGACTAAAGTGAGCTACAGGACCATTGGTCCTCTGGTTTAATTTTATCGTATTACGGCTTATATATATATGTAATACTTCCAGCTCAACAGGCTTACAATAATTTAACAGAATTTGATTGATTGGTTGAGAAAACTTCAAATCAGTATTGACACTTCAATATTAGAATTTAGTGAGGAGGAATTTGGGGACTACTTTTTTTGTGTAGGTTACTAAAATACGCTGTTTTACTTACATTTTCAATGTAAACACATGGCTTGAGTTTGAATTATAAGAAATAATTTTTTATTTGTGGATTTTATCAGTGTGTAAATAATTCATTAACTTAACATAAAGCTGTTGAGGCTTACTTTCAAAATTTGTGTGTGATTCTCTGGCATATACTTCCATAGAATTAATTTAATATTTTCAGTTGGACTGCGGTGGCAACACAGAGAGAGGAAGTAGAGTATGATAACTGTGGGATTTGTAGGATGCCATTCAACACTTACTGCCCAGAATGCCCAGAAGTGTTCTTTATATTGAAATATTGTCCACTAGGTATGTACCTGAACATGGACAGGAATAATGCACCAGTCATTTGGAAACCAAGCCGCATTGAGGCCTGGGCCTTGTGGGGGGAGAGGGTGGGGGAGGGGTATGCAGGGCTGAAGTGCCATATTTTTTAACTCACAATCTTCATGACACTGCAGTAGACCTGTGGGGCTTTTGATTACCTGCCTAGAACTGGGCTGCTTAATTTATTTACCTACCAGGATTTGAGCATGGCTTTTAGCAGGGATTTGAACATAAACCTGTCCCAGCTAAGTCAATATCCTCACTATTCCCTGGCCCCTCTGGGGTTGTGGTTACAATTGACTAGTGCATAAGTAGATTATGGGCAGTTTTTACAGTCATTTAAAGGAAATGCATACACTTTCAGGTGAGGTTACTCTTTGAAAATTGTTTTTTGCTTCCTTTGAAAAGGGGTTTACATACTTTATATATATGCATACTCTAAATATACATACTCTGTATATACATACTCTATATACATGTGTATACATACTCTATATATACTATAATACTCTGTATATAGTATATACATACTCTATATATATACATACTCTGTGTATATATATATATATATATACTCTAAATGAAAAAAATTAGCTTCCCATGGGAGCAGATTCTCTCCTTATAGAGTAGAGTAGACCCCCTTTTTAGAAGGGGCTTGATGTGCATGAAAACAAATAGGGGAGCAAATTCTTTTTAGAGTAGACCCCTTTTCAGAGGGGGATTGATGTGCAGTAAAGCAAACAGGAAACATCAGTTGTCTTCCTTGCTAGAGAATGGCAGGAAATCTGTGAAGTGTGTCCAGGTCACATTACAGCTCTAGATAAGATGTTTTGGCAACCAAAGTTTATGGGTAGTTTTCACATTTCTACATGAAAACATATATTGTGTGTACTTGTTGGAATCACTTATATTTGAGGTTCTTTATGAGTACCCGTAGATAAAGAGTATCAAGTATAAAATACTATTTTATTCCTCCATGAAAAAAAAGGGGCGGGCGGGGGGGAGGGGGGGGGTGAGGTTACTCTTTAAAGTTAAAGGAAAGAATTTGCCCCCAGAGGGAGCCAGTTCTTTCCTTTAAGAATAGTTCCTGTTTTGGAAGTGATAAATTGAATTCTTTCCTTTAAGAGTAGCCCCTATATGGTACAGAAGCAAAATATTTTCGGCCAAATAAAAATAAACTTGTGTGCTTCAGATTACATGGAATTTTAGAATAGGGACGGCTGAGGTTGGAAAATATTTTTATTTTGTTAAAAGTGTTTATAGTTATGGGGTTAATAGGAAAACAGATGGCCTATTGGGGAAATCCCCACAAAATCCTTAAAAAAAAAAAAAATGGGGTTGAGGGGTAGGAGGGTTGGGGGGTGTTGGTGGTGAAAAATTAGGCATGGTCAAGTAACCTAAAGCACATATGTTTTTATTTTAGGCCAAATTTTATTTGATTCAACTGCCTATTTATTTCAAATGATATCTTATGCATGTTAGGCCTATGTTTTCATGGAGAAATTTGAGAACAACCTACCTGGATTTCCATCTTATCTAGAGGAATATACAGCACTGATTAGGCTTGATTTCAAGCTTATTGATGTGTCTGTGATTTACGTATCATCTATAAATGAAAAAATATAACAATCAAAATAAAAAAGACAGTTGTAAGCATTCTGTAGACCCAGTCATCCACATCTTTTCTCATGTCACAGTAAGAGCTCTTATATTTGTAACATATAACAGGTGATTTAGGTCCAGAAGTTAGTAACTTATAGAGATGGAGTCGTTATATAATTGTGTGTATACTCGCATTCATAGATGTGGGTATGACCCTCTGAGTCATGATCTTTTAGGATCACTTATTCCTACCCAAAGTAGATCAGAATCAGAATATTTTACTGGTGACACATCAATAGACATTCATTCACGAGGGCCAACAATTGCAAATGATTGCAAAGACTAGTCTCTAGATCTCACAAGTGATGTGCATCTAGCGACAGGGTCCTCAGAACTTTCAGCCATACTAGCTTTCAGATGGAGCCATACTACAGAAATAGCCCTCATCAATTTATGTGTAGCCATGGTGGCCTTCTTGAAAATCTAATCGGCACTAATTCTCCTGAACCAAAAGGCCAATTGACTTGAAACTTGGTAGGAAGCATTGCGGCGGCTTGTAGATCAAAAATAGCTGAAGCCACTCCTCTTGAACGGCGACCATCTTGAAAATCTATTTTTTATGCTTCTTCTAAACGAAAAGGCCAATCGACTTGAAACTTGGTAGGAAGCATCAGGGTTACTTGTAGATCAAAACTACCTAAAATTGTTCCGATCAGAAGTCCAAGATGGCCATCATCTTTAAAATCTGTTTTTCACTTCTCCTCCTGAACTGAAAGGCCAACTGATTTGAAACTTGGCAGGAAGCTTCAGGGTGACTTGTTGATCAAAAATAGCTAAAATGGTTCTGATCCGGAGTCCAAGATGGTCGCATTGGCGTCAAACATTCAGTAAATAAACCTTTTTATGCCTACAGCAGCCAAAGGAAAGCACTCTCGGTGCTGCAAAATAATGCACATGCGCAGATCATTTATGTCTACAAACGTAAAGGGTAGTCGAGGGACTCGAGGTAAGGCGTCCTGTTGAAAATGGGTCCTCAAATTTACATTGCACCCTATGGGATTTTGGGCGAGAAACCGTAAATACCCTAATAACTCCATCAATTCACAACAGACAGGCGTGCTTTTTATAGGGTTTATAGGTCTTAACGTTTCTGTGCCAAATTGTATGGCGCAGCATGCAGTACAAGCAAAGATATAAGGACTGGAAATGCGTCTGTAGGTCTCGTCTGCTGAACAAAGAGATTAAAAGACACAAAAGGTGACCTTCACCGATTGAGCCGATTCACCGATTGAGCTGAAACTAGCACCAAACATTGTCCTAGTACCATAGTACATAAAACTCAATTTGTCAGAAAATTCAGACTGTGTGTTAGTAAGTTATTAGGGGTCAAACATTAGCAAATGTCAACTTTAGGGACCATAACTCGAAAAAGGGGCGAAATCTGTTTTTTTTTTTTTTTTTTTTTTTTCTTGCTTCTCCTGAACTAAAAGACCAATTGACTTGAAACTTGGTAGGAAACAGCAGTGACTTGTAGCTCGGACCTAATAATACCCGGATGTCACTAACGGAACTGCCAAAATATGTTGTCGTGGCTTGATTTTAGCGCTATTTTACAGCACTATGGTCATTAAAAAATATTTTGGATAATAACTGAAGTTGTAATAAATTGTTTTTAATAGGTTTGGTTGAAAAATGTTAAGTCATAGTTAATTAAATAGAAGTTATAACATCATTTTGGGTGAATTTCTGATGATTTTCTGCTAAAAGTGCCGAAAGTAGCTAAAATGGGTACCTAGTTTTCTCGTTGATGTTTACAAAAACTGTTGGATTTTCCTTAAATATAATGCTGCAGTCATACAGGTAATATATTGAACTATTGCTTTTTGAAAACAAATCCGAGATATTTGGACAAATAAGTGAAATATGAGCATTTAAACTTCATCATACAAAATTATGAAAACTCGGCCACGACAACATATTTCCAATCAATACAATACCTGTACCATAGTTACTAGTCCAGTGTATATTGGGTCCAAGCTTGTAGATAAAAAAAAGTTAAAATCATTCCTATCTGAAGTCCAAGATGGCTGCCACATTTATTTTTTGTTTTGTTTTGGCATGAAAAAAAAGCGCATGCTCATAACGGGAGCACGTGCTTGTAATGGTAACGTCAGATGACAGCATGGCGGGGAAACCTTTTTGGGAGAAAAACAAACTATTACCTTGTTGGATTGTAGAGTGTTTTCTTGTCGAAAATGCATATACAACAGACACATTTTAAAATCAGAACTAAATTACCAAGACTGTTTCCAAGATTTAAATCAGTAGATGGAAATATCAGCAAGTAAAAAACAAGTCCTGGATTTCTTTCTTAGCGTATATTGATCACAGCACATGTTAACACTGAAATGATGTTTTGCGGGAAGCTCAAGAGATGGTCATGATCAGAATGTGCTGTTATATTTCATCTACAAGTTTGCGATAGCATATAAGAAAGCTTAAATCAGTTTTGATTAAAATATGTTTCACTTAAAATCCATAACATTCAAGATCACTTCATACAGACAGCAACAATCTTCTTTGGGGTGGGGCACTTGTTTGTTTGTTTGTGTTGAGGTTTTACGGCCCAGTCAACCCATTGGGGTCATGTCGAGCGTGGTCAGTTTACCTAACCCCACGTTTACTGGGCAGGCTTAGTCCTCTAGGCGGTTAACCAGTATTGTGCACATTCTTTCGCCAGAAACTGACAACTGCCCTTCTTGAATCAGCGGAAGGGAGAGAATGACTGTAGAAAATATTTCATGATCAATCTCCACGAAAGAATGTTGCCGACCTCGGCGGGGGTTGAACCCGCGACCTCCTGGTCTCCAGTCGGATGGCGCATCCAACTGAGCCACCGAGGCTGACAGGGGTGGGGCACTGAATTTAACTGAAAAGCAATGTAGAGGAGAGTCATGAAGAAGAAAAGGGACTGCTTATTACACGCAAATTTCCACAAATCTTCTATTGTGTTCTTAAGTCACGGTCTGACGATCCGTTATTGTTATCTGTGATACACCGCAAGCCTTGTTCTGTATTTACGAGATTATGCATGGATTAGTGAGAGCGGTATAACTCGCGATTGCGAAAATGGCCTATTGACTTGAAACTTGGTAGGAAGCATCAGGGTGACTTGTAGATCAAAAATAGCTAAAATTGTTCTGATCGGAAATCCAAGATGCCACTATCAGGGCCATCTTGAAAATTTATATTTTGCTCTAAAAATCTAATTGATTTGAAAAGTGGTAGGGAGCATCGGGGTGACTTGTACATCAAAAATAGCTAAAATGTTTCAGATTGGAAATCCAAGATGGCAGCTATGTTTAAAATCTATTTTTAGCTTCTTCTCCTGAACTGAAAGGCCAATTGATATGAAACTTGGTGGGACCATCAGGATAACTTGTAGATGCAGCCATCTTGAAAATGTAATTTTCACTTCATCTTCTGAAACAAAAGGCCGATTGTCTTGATAGGAAGCATCAGGGTGACTTGTAGATCGAATAAGCGAAAATCATTCTGATCGGTAATCCAAGATGGCTGCAATGCATTACGAAAACACACCTATTCAAATATACTGACAATTTTACCACCAAAAAATGAAAATTTTCAGATAAAAAAAATCCTATATTTTACATATTTCTGCTCAAAACATAGATTGTGGGTACTCGTTAGAACCGCCTTGACGAGGCGGTTCTAACGAGTACCCACAATCTATGTTTTAAGCAGAAATAAGAAAAATAATGTATACCCCTGTAAACCCCAGTTTTACTTTATAAAAGTGGGGTTTAAGGGGGTCATAATTATATAGGTGTGTTTTCGTGATGGGCTACCATTTTAAAAAAATCTATCTTTTGTTTGCTGCTGCTCCTGAACCTAAAGGCCAGCTGACTCTAAACTTGGTAGGAAGTATCAAGGTCAGGGCTCCGGAAAACCGGAAAATAGCCGGTCTGGACCGAAAATAAAATTCTGGACCAGTTTCAAACACCCCAAAATGCTAATAATTTGGTCTAAGAGGTTTGTACCTTGAACCCCATTTTTTCCCCAACCAACCAATTTTCAGGAATCAATGGTGTCTAAAAAATCACAAACGGTCAAGTCTACCCAAACTGATAATGTCCGCGCACCTTTTAAATGTGATATTATGGTAGTTAAAAGGCTCTAAACGGTCATTTGACATGTATATTGGAGAGGCAGTTGAATAACAGCAACCTACCGCAGCACAAATTAATTACGTCATTATCCAAACATTGTCAAAAAATTAACACTTCACTGTCCTTTGTGCGGTAAATAAGCGATTAAGGGTGATTTAAAAAAAAAATGCATCCTTTTCCTATATCAGAGTATAACTGAAAAATAAAAACATAAATATGATTAATAAGTACATAATTATGTGTCACTTACGGTTTTCTATAATTGTGCCAAATTTCATGACCGTAGCATTTACCATTCAGTATACAAAAACGTGGTCCAAAATGTCACAAGGGTAACGCTTTTTGCGTGACATTCTCAATTAACCATTTGATTCATTCTTAGATAATACTTGAAGTTGTTATTGCACTGTTTATTGGTTAACTGTTCATTTAATATGACATATTAGCTCCAATTTATTGATACTTTCACTCAAGTCTGATCTGTTGAATTCATGTAAACTGTATCCTTAAACACATACCCTTTGAATTAAAATGTATCCAAATATTCAAAGGGTTCATATTGCTGGAGTTGCCCTTGAACAGTTATAAAGACTATAACTAAAAGATCCAGTTTTGTTATGACTAACACTCTATTATCTTGCTAAAACAACTAACATACTAACAGAAAATTAAGAACTCTAAAACAGAGGCTAGATTAATTAATCTAGCATAGACTTGTCACAAGTGTAACGTTTTGTCTTTCAAGCATCAGCATTTTGTCAGTCAGTGTTTTACATATTATTTATTGCTTTGTTTCACGTCCAGGAAGGGCAAAGAAAACATAAAATGATGCATGATCATTTGGTGAAGCTAGTGACTTCACAATATGATTTTTTGTTGTTGTCACAAACACACTTTAGATGCTTAAATAAAACACATGTATATCATATATTTCAAGTAACCCTTAACTTTCTTTGCCATTTCAGTAATCTAGTAACATCTAGTAAGATTATGAATACATTTAAACTTAGAATAACCATTTCCAGAGTAGTTTAAATTGAAAAAAAAAAAAAAAAAAAAAAAAAAACAGAGAAATTTATCATTTATGGCAATATAAATAAGCAAATTTTATTGGTCTTACTTTTGAAACAAGTTCTTTTACTCAGAAATAATAGTTTTGGGTACATCTGTTCTGAATATTTATAAAAGCATGAAACAATCATGGATGAAGTTCAGATTATATACAACTTTTGCAATAGTAACTGTCAATGTTACACTTGTGACAAAAGTAGATATTTCAACTTAAATGACTAATATGTCTTAGTTTTCACATGTACCCTAGGTGTTTTAATGGAAAATGCTGAAATAGTGCAATTTCTGTTTCTATTATCATCTGTGATTTGAAAATGCAGTCAACTGCAACCCCTATGAATGCTAAAGGTCAAGATCATCATTTAGTGACCTTCGCCAAAGAACACAGGTTAACTGTTTTTATGTCCTTTACTTAGAAACTGCCAGACTAATAGAAGTTATATTTAATCTGAAACCTATATAGGATGGGATAAAGAAATTATTCTGGGACTCTAATACTAAAACTTTATTTAAATGATGACCTTGGGTTGACCTTGACCTATTTTATGGCAAGGTCAAATTTGGTCCCTTAGGTCTTTGAATGAAAAAAAAAAAAAAGCTGAAATAGTGCATTTTTCTGTTGCTATTGGAAATGCAGTAAACTTCAACCCCTAAGAATGCTAAAGGTCAAGGCCATTTAGTTAACTTGGCCAACCAGGGTTGAAAATTTTTAAAGTACATTTTCTTAGAAACTACAAGGCTAATTAAAATAATTTTTCATATGAAGTCTTTGTGGGATAGGAGATAGGAAAATGAAATTATATTCAAAATTAATGGTCCAGGTCAGGATTTTTTTATGGAAAGGTCCAATCGGCTTCCCTATGAACTGGAATAGGAAAAATTGACCGAAGTTGAAACATGATTTAAAATACTGTTGAAGACTAAGGAAAGATATTTGGCCTGTAAGTTCAGATAGTTATAAAGTGTGATCAAAAGTTAAGCTTACCTTTGACCTTTGGTCTAAGGTCATGTGAGTTACATTTCTGCTTGTATTTTTTCACTAACAGGTTGAACAGTTTAAAGTTAGCTTCTGACATTTAATCTTTTTGGATTCCTCAGTTAAAATGGACTTCCTAGCAAGCACCAAATCCAAATTGTTCAACTTAATGGTTCTCAGAGCCAGCTACCCTTATTTTGCTTGGGTTCTCAGAGGAGAGATATCAAAGCTTCTTGCATGTTTTCATCAAAAAAGAGAAATATCAATGTATTTGCAATATCAATGTTTTCATTTGTTTCAAATTGTTAACTTATGATGTTAGTTTTGAACAAGTGGCCCCAGGTCAGAGTCTAACCTATTTGCCATACCTTCTGCTTTTTGTCATTTCATTTGACCTATTGGACATACCTTATGTCCAAAGCAAAAATGTTAGAGGTCAGTTCATTTGGTATTTATCAGTTACATAATTAAATTACATGTATGACACACGTTTCTGTAGTGTTGCGGTTGCGAAACGCCTCTTAAATATCACAATACATCTCACAGCTAGCTTTATAGTACAACGTATTTGGCATGCCAAATTCACGTTATTGTCAGCGTGATTTTCAAATTTTGTTTACTTCCTTGATAAAGCTGCAAGGCAAAGCATTGGAAAAATTAAACTGAAGTTTGTTTGTGTTGGTATTGTTTAAACTTTATCAAATTAATAATAACATAATAAAATACAGTGATTTTTTTTTTTTTTTTTTTTTGTTGTTGAAAAATGTTAACAGTTTTGGCATTGCAAAAGCTGCTCACTTTTTCATACTTCTCCACACTTAAATGGTGGGCCATTATGTTTTTACACAGGCCATCCATGTGTCCATCTATCCTTCCATCAGTCTGTCCATCCTTCTTCCTGTCTGCCCATCTCTTCATCATACTTCCATCTGTCATCACTTTATTTCTGTTCAATAACTTCAGTATTCATGACTTTCATTCAGAGTTTGCATATGCATTAGTACTCGGAATGTCTAGCTAGTGACTGTTACTTAGTAACATTTGACTATTTTTGGCAAGAGTTATGGTCCTTTTAAATAAATCTTAGGCCATAATAAATTAATAGTTGGATTCTCATTTATTTTTTTTTTCAAAATGGGGGCGGGGTGGTGAAATTTTATTTTTTATTTTTCCGGACTACACAGAAATCGGAGATGGTTGGCTGAAATTTATATTGTATTTCTGCAAACCACATGTATTTGGTGAATAGAGAATACTTTGTCATAATTCCAATGCATTATGAAAAAAAAAAAAAAAAAAAAAAAAATGTGTGTAATAATCAGAATAGCCTTGAAAGAAAAACTACAGAGCTGAAGAAAGTTAATATATCTATAATCAAATACCGACTTTTTTTCAGTTTCTCTGAGAACACTGTTTGACAAAATAAAAGTCATCAATTTATTCTGTTCTGTGTGATTTTTATGCCCCCAACTTCAAAGAAGTTGGAGGGGCATATTGCTTCTGGGTTGTTCGTCCGTCCGTCCGTCCTTCCGTCCGTCCGTCCGTCCGTTCGTCACGCTTTTTGATGTATAACATAACTTTAAAACCGTGAATGCTACTGTTTTGAAATTTCATATATGGATTCCTCATGAAAAAATAGCTGACACGTATTTTTTTTCTTGACAGGATTATGCCTCTTTTCTGAGTTATGGCCCTTTGAAAAAATATGGATGCAATCTTGTCAGCAAAATATCTCAAAAACTATTAAACCTAGAGCCTTGAAACTTGATGAATAGACTGGTAGTGATGAGTAGACAACCTGATTAACTTTTGAAGAAATTTTGAAAAATACTTCTTGAGTTATGGCCCTTTGTAATTTTGGGCAATTTTACCTTGTCAGCAAAATATCTCAAAAACTGTTAGAGCTAGAGCCTTGAAACTTAGTAAATGGATTTGTAGTGATGAGTAGATGACCTGATTAACTTTTGAAGAAATTCTGAAAAATACTTCATGAGTTATGGCCCTTTGTAATTTTGGGCATTTTTATCTTGTCAGCAAAATATCTCAAAAACCGTTGGAGCTAGAGCCTTGAAACTTAATGAATAGACTGGTAGTGATGAGTAGACAACCTGATTAACTTTTGAAGAAATTTTGAAAAATGCCTTTTGAGTTATGGCCCTTTGTAATTTTGGGCATTTTTACCTTGTCAGCAAAATATCTCAAAAACTGTTAGAGCTAGAGCCTTGAAACTTAGTAAATGGATTTGTAGTGATGTGTAGATGACCTGATTAACTTTTGAAGAAATTCTGAAAAACACTTCATGAGTTATGGCCCTTTGTAATTTAGGGCATTTTTAACTTGTCAGCAAAATATCTCAAAAACTATTGAAGCTAGAGCCTTGAAACTTGATGAATAGACTGGTAGTGATGAGTAGACAACCTGATAAACTTTTGAAGAAATTTTGAAATATACTTCTTGAGTTATTTTGTTTCTTGTCTAGCATGTTTATTTAAAGTTATGCCCCTTTGAAAAAAAATCAGAATTAAATCTTGTGAGCGAGATATCTTGAAAAGTATTTAAGCTGGGTTCTTGAAATTCGATACAGTGAGTGGGAATGATGTGTACATTACCCGATTATATTTTGAGAGAATTCCATGAAAATATTGATAAAGTTACGGCCCTTTGCAGTTCTGCTCATTTTGACCTTGTCAACAAGATTTCTCGAAAAGCACTTAAGCTAGGGTCTTGAAATATTATATGCTGATTGGGGATGATGTGGAGATTACCTGGTTTGTTTTTTAGGGAATTCCATGAAAAATTGATGTAGTTATGGCCCTTTGTAGTTCTAGGCATTTTGACTTTTTCAGCAAGATATCTCAAAAAGTATTTAAGCTAGAGCCATGATATTTGGTATACTGATTGGGATTGAGGAGGAGATCACCTGAATAAATTTTGAACCAATTAAATGAAATGTTGGAGTTATGGCCCTTCGCAATTTCGGGCCATTTAATGTCGTTGCTTTATTGTGTATAGCATAAGTTTAGAACCATGTATGCTAATGTTTTGAAATTTCATGTTTTGATTCCTCATGAAAAAATAGGTGATCCGTATTTTTTTCTTATCCCAATCATCTCCTATTTTAGAGTTATTTCCCTTTGATAAAATAACATTGAAATCATATATTTGTACTGTTGTTACCGTCATGGCTAAGCAGTGTTGGAGTCAAACAGTGTTAGAGTCAGGCAGTTGGGGGCATAGTGTTTTACAAACACCAGCTCTAGTTTTCCTTTCTGTCAAACACTCTCTTTTTTGTATAAATGGTTTTTATACGCCCGTTTGAAAAACAGGACGTATTATGTTACGGGGTATGGCGTCCGTCCGTCAACTTTTTCGTTTCTGGCTAACTCCTCCTACAGTTTACATCCGATCAAGCTGAAACTTGGTATATAGTTAGACCATGATGTGGCTCAGCGCATATTGTTTCGGGGTTACAGTCCTCCAAACGTTTGCAGAGTTATGCCCCTTAGAAAATTTATGTAAACTTTTCATTTCCGGTTAACTCCTACATTTTACATCCAATCAAGCTGAAACTTCATATATAGTTAGACCATGATATGGAGCAGGGCATATTATTTCGAGGCTACAGTCCACCAAATATTAGCAGAGTTATGCCCCTTTGAAAATTTCAGTTGACTTTTCGTTTCCAGCTAACTCCTCCTACAGTTTACATTCGATCAAGTTGAAACTTGATTTGTAGTTAGACCATGATGTGGAGCAGCGCATATTGTTTCAAGGTTACAGTCCACCAAATATTAGCAGAGTTATACCCCTTTGAAGATTTCTATTAATTTTTCGTTTCTGGCTAACTCCTCCTACAGTTTACATCCAATCAAGCTGAAACTTCATGTACAGTTAGACCATGATGTGATGCAGCGCATATTATTTTGCGGTTACAGTCCACCAAATATTAGCCGAGTTATGCCTTTGAAAATTTCAGTAAACTTTTCGTTTCCAGCTAAATCCTTCTACAGTTTACATCCTATCAAGTTGAAATTTTATTTGTAGTTAGACCATGATATGGAGTAGCGCATATTGTTTCAAGGTTACAGTCCACCAAATATTAGCAGAGTTAAACCCCGTTGAAAATTTCTATTAATTTCTATTAATTTTTTGTTTCCAGCTAAATCCTATAGTTTACATCCGATCAAGCTGAAACTTCATAAATAGTTACACGATGATGTGGAGCAGCACATATAATTTCGAGGTTACAGTGCACCAAATATTTGCAGATTTATGCCCTTTTGAAAGTTTTTGTAAACTTTTCGCAGCATATTGTTTAGAGATAATAGTGTGCAAATTTTATTTTATAATAGGTATATTTTTTGCAAATAACTAAAGTTTTGGTCATATGGGCAAGATATTGATTTTTTTTTCTTCTTCTTTTATTAGATTTGCAAGGAAAGGTAGCCATTATTAAATCTTTATGAATACATAATTCTTTTTGGATTTTTTTTTTTTTTTTAAATACTCTTCTGATTTGGCTCCCTTGAAGAACAAAAATAAAATCAGTATTAAACAAGTTAAAGGTTTACAAAAAAATTTCTTGCAGCATTTTTTTTTTTTCTGGTTGTTTATTTTTGTTTTGTTATTGTTTGGTCCGATATTGAAGTATAGGAAAATCAGCCAAAGGCTCATATGAGCTTATAATACAGTCATGCTTCTGTGGTGTGTCCTCCGTCAGAAAGCACTTCTCTCTAGAAGCAGCAAACTTCTTCCTATTTTCACAGGAGGGAGAAGTCACTTCTTCCTTAATTCCTGGGCCAGCTTGGTCGCTTAGGTTACAGTTCACCAAATATCAGCAGAGATATGCCCCAATAAAATTTTTTTATTGTTTTATTTTTTTTTTGTAATTCCACTTACAGTTTATATCCGGAGCACTGAATTATACAGGAGCCAGTTTTTGTGCTACATCTTTTTACTTGCCACGGGCGTATAATGCCCCGCTTGGCGGAGCTCTTGTTACCTGTCAGATACAGTTCACAAACAGCATATATTTTTTTTATCTCCCAGCAATTGCCTCGATTCTTGCCGACTGGGAAACGGCACCGCTTTATCAATCGGCCCTTAAAAACATTGTGGGGGTTGAGAAGATTTTGGGTATCGCTGGCTTTAAATCAATACCAGTCGTTTATTACAGTTTAATTGGCAATGATTTTCACAATCACAAATGCTATTTTCAACGCGTTTTTATCTGGATTCGAAAATGAAAGTAGAAATCGACTGGTTGTCTGACCGGACGCAATTTATAGCGAAGCGCATTTGCAACAGGGATCCAGTACACCTTGAACAATAGCAGATATTGATCATATATAGTTAAACGAACAATTTTGTGTTGGTTAGTATGCAATTTGTTGTCGTATATGCACAATTTGCATATTTAATGTATATTTATGTGGAACGGAACTTGCTGATCGGCAAACCATGAGATTTTTGATTAAAAAAACCCCCAAAAAACAGAACATCGGAGCAGTACTTGTACTTGCGAAAAAAGCGTCAATAAAAAAAAATCGAGGCTGTGGGGGGGGGGGCGGGGGGGGGGGGGGGGGGGGGGCGGGAGAGGGTGCGGGTAAAAAATCGAGGCGGGCGGTAATGAGAATCTAACAATTTATTATGGCTTTAAGAAGTTTGGGGCCTTGGAAATGATAAAGAAGCTATCATGCAGTGTCTGTGATGCTTTTATTTCAGTAAACAATATATTTCTTTTTGCAATACTAATGTTTTGAATCATATTGAGTGGTTAGCTAAGGACTTTATCACACCCTGTATTCTAAAATTGGGGACCAGTTGTTCAAAGCATTGCCCAGCGGGCACATGACGTTTATGCAACGTCAGCTCAATGTTGCATCGACGTTGAGGCGACGTTGTTTTAACGTCTTGTGCCTGCTGGGTGGTAGCCTAACAAACAGGTTAAGAGGTCAATTTGTTAAGTCTATACTAACTATATAACCAAATTTACTGATATTTTGTTGAAAAAATGTGAACAGCTTTTGGAAAGCAAAAGCTTTTCACATTTTTTAACAAAAATATTAGTGTATTTGAAATGCATGTATCAACATTTGAAATTTTAATAATCTGTTAACTAACAACATCGTTACTTTTGAACAACCTCCTCCCCGCCACCCCCCACACCCACCTCCCCGCCCCACCACCCCACTCCCAGGTTGTTTAGATTATAGTTTAAATTACAGCCTTTGTTGAAACTGTCCTAACTTCAAGAATTTAATAGTGCAACAAAGCAGCTTTAGAAAATCCAAAATGTCTATCAGTGTTTGTCATTGAACACAATAAGACTTCAAAATACTGATTTTGTTCATTTTGCCATAAGTGTAACATACAAAAAGAATATTCACTGAAGTCATACTTTTTCAATGTTTTATATATTTCATTTGTTTCTTTATTACCAATTTGCCATTTTGTTTACAGTTCTACATTTTACCTTGTACTGCTGTGAGCCCAAGATTGTAAACCTAGCATTCATACAAAATATACTCAGACAATGAAATGAAAATTTACACAGATTTCAAATGAGATTTGAAATCCAGATTTACACAGATTTCAAATGAAATCATTTGAAACAGCACATTTAAGACTTAGTTTCAAATGACAAAGTTTCTTGTGACAAGGAAATCTTTACTGATGAGAAAGCTCAATTTCATTTTTTAGTCACAAGTGTAACATTTTCTGCACTTACTTTCTGATACTGCAGACAGTAAATGAAAGTTTGGTGTCACAAGACAATGTTATATTTTGATAAATGTTTTACAGATAGTGCAAAATGCTTGTTCTAATCACTTTTCTCAGCGTGTTTCAGGAAATTATGGTTGTCATAGAGTTTAAGACATTACTGTTCAACACTTTCTGTTGGAAAAAAAAAGTTAAAGTTTGAAAAGTTACATGTTATTATGCATTTGATCATATTCAAGTCCCATTCTATATTAAAAAGTATGTGTATTTACTTTAAATTGTAAAATTTAAAAGATTTATCTTGTTATACTGTATATGTGGAGCGCTGTGGTGCAGTGGTAAAGCGTCGGACTCGAGATTGATAGGTACCGGGTTCGATCCCCACTAACAGCAAGTGTTGTTTCCTTGAGCAAGAGACTTTATCCACATTGCTTAGTACTGGTTTCTACCCAGGAAAAAAGAGGGCCATATGGAAGATTAGTACTAGATTACTAAATGTGTTACCCTCTATAAATAAGGTCGATTATTATTATTATTATTATTATTATGTCACAAGTGTAACAATTTCTGTGAAAATGAACAAAATTTTGTAAGATCTGTAACATATCAAAATCTGTCAGATTCTTATGAACTTTGGAATATGATTTCATTGTAGTCTTAATATTATGCAAATTTATTTTTTTTTTCGTTTTAAAACACTTATTTTTTCAAGAGGAAAAACTTTGATCAGTATAAAATGTAAATTTAGGGTTTAATTTTAACAAAAAATTCTATAAAAGTAAAAAAAAAAGAAAATGCTTACCATAAAAAATGCATCAGAAAGATGTATCTGTATGTCCTCCATTAGTTGCAGACAAAATACTTCAGATTCTTATAACATTTGGTTTTTATCATCAAGTCAAAATTACCAAATAAATTGTAAAAATATACTGTCAAATTGATTAAAATGTGAAATTCTAAGATGTACTCTTGTTTTCTGTTCGAATATCAATACTTGTTTTTGAAACTTTGATGTTCCCTGATTTGAAAAATATAAAAAATACTAAGATAAAACAAGTTTGAATTTCGACACCCTATGTCACACTTTGGCTGCATTTTTTTTTAAATCACCCTTAACATGAATCATCAGTAACAGTAGTCTGATAATTAATCTGTTTGTGTGACACATGTGAATATACTGAGGCTGCAAAACATCAGGTGCAGTCGGCGTGTCCAAAAGATCAAAGGTCTCTTTAACTGAGAGTGATAAAAGAATGCACCGCTTGAACGCACCCGTTTTCTTCCTCTTCTTTTTTTTTTTGATCAACACGGTTTGTCAGTCCCAGATTTGATAAATTAATTCCCAAACTGTGTATGTCCTGATCAGATGTCGCATACAACAGCATCTGATCTGGGTCATATTGTTTGCTTCTTTATTAGCTCACCTGAGCTCTGCTCAGGATGAGCTGTTGTGATCACTTTTCGTCTGTTGTCCGTCTGTGCGTCCATCCGTCAATCCGTGCGTCCGTTCGTTAACATTTTCAAACGACTTCTCCTCTGAAGCCGCTGAGCCAATTTTGCTCAGATTTCATATGGAGCCTCCTTAGGGTGGGGGAACGAAAAATTGCTAAAATGCTTGCGGTCCGTTGACCAAGGTGGCCGCCACGCCCATATATGGTAAATACCTTTAAAAATCTTCTTATCCAGAACCAAGAATGCCTTGGGGCTGAACCTTTGCAGGAATCATCGGGGACGGGATGTCTACCAAAATTGCTAAAAGAATTGTCGTACGTTGATGTTTGGTTTGCTTCCCTATGCATTTGTATGGGAAAAACCTTTAAAAATCTTCTCCAAAACTGAGCATGCTTAAGGCTGAATCTTTGCATATATCATCGGGAATGGGAGGGCTACCAAAATTGCTAAAATAATGATCATACATTGACATTTGACCTTTTTACGGTAAGGTCAATTTTGCTTCCTTATGCATTTGTATGGGAAAAATGTTCAGAATTTCAAACAACTTCTCCTGTGGAGCCTCTGGGCCAATTTTGCTCAAATTTCATATGGAGCCTCCTTAGATAGGGGGAACAAAAGATTGCTAAAATGGTCACGGTTCGTTGACCAAGATGGCTGCCATGCCCATATATGGTAAAAACCTTTAAAATCTTCTTCTCTAGAACCAAGGATGCTTTGGGGCTGAATCTTTGCATAAATCATCGGGGACAGGGGGTCTACCAAAGTTGCTAAAATAATGGTCATACATTGACATTTGACCTTTTTACGGCAAGGTCAAGTTTGCTTCCTTATACATTTGCATGGGAAAAAACATTTAAAAATCTTATTCTCCAAAACCGAGCATGGCTTGTGGCTGAATCTTTGCATATATCACCAAAGTTGCTAAAATAATTGTCATACATTGACATTTAACCTTTTTACTGCAAGGTCAAGTTTGCTTCTCTATGCATTTGTATGGGCCCCATACATTTGTATGGAAAAAATGTTGATAATTTCAAATGGCTTTTCCTCTGAAGCCTCCGGGCCAGTGTTGCTCAAATTTCATGCGGAGCCTCCGTGGGCAGGAGAATGAAAGATTGCTAAAATGGGTATGGTCTATTGATCAAAATGGCTGCCATGCCCGTATATGGTAAAAACCTTTAAAAATCTTCTTCTCCATAACCAAATAAGCCCTGGGTCCTAATCTTTGCACAAATTATGGGGGACAGGAGATCTACTAAAATTGCTAAAATGATGGTTCTGTGTTGACATTTGACCTTTTTACCTCCAAGGTCAAATTTGCTTCCCCATTTGTATGGGCCATATACATTTATATTGAAAGTATCGAAGTGACTTGTAGATCAGCAGTAGTTAAAATTGTTCTGATTGGAAATCTAAGATGGCCATCATCTGGTTTATATTTATAATATTTCCCTGCCATTGTGCTGTTTACATGTATAAAATCATGATTCTTCAGAAACCACATAGCCAATTTCCACCAAATTTCACATTGATCCTTCTGTTGAAATGTGATTGATAGTTTATTCAAATGATCATGCTCCATTGACTGTCAGGCCCATATATTCTTCTTCAAAACTAAGAACTGGTCAAATGATGATATTTTCATTAGTTGCGATGATAGGATTGGAAATATGTTGCATACCATCTGCATGTCTGCAGTGGCTATGTCACTCAGGTGAGCGAACCGTGGCCTGTGGGCCTCTTGTTGTTTTTGTTGAGGGTCGTAACACGGGAGTATAATTCAAGGTAGATTTCACGGTAAAAATAAATAATGGACCACTTGCGCTAGACAAGATTGGTCAGTGCTTAAAATTTAAGCAGTCTGGTCAGATCTTGAAACATTGAAAACTGCAAAACAGCCCGTGGCGCAGGCCTTTTTTTATTAGACCTAATTAGGTCCATGAAAGACGTTTCATTCGGTCTCTCTTGTTTCCCGCCGTCTTCGTGCTTACACAAGACAGGAATCAGTTGTTTATAAATAGTTATCTAGGAAAACCCTGCGGAGGTGGAAATAACAACAATTTTTTTTTCTTTCTTTCTTTTTACACACATGACTTTATTTATTAATAACGCCAGCTTTGATCATGTTCGTTATACCCGGTGATATTATAATATTTTTTTTTTGAAAATGGGCTCATTGATGACATCATTGTCATTGGTTGGACCGATTCAGATTTCAGAATTTCCAGGGCCCTGATCAAGGTGTTTTTAAGGTAAAAAAAACAAAAGCTAAAAAATCAGATTAGAAATCCAAGCTGGTGCCACTTGAAAATCTTTTTTTTTTTTTTTTTTTTTTTTTTTTTTTTTGCTTCTTATGAACAGAAAGACCAGTTGACTTGAAACTTGGTAGGAAGCATTGGGTAGACTTGTATTCCAAAAATAGCTAAAATTGTTCACGGTCGGAAATTAAAGATGGCCACCATGTCCACCATCTTGAAAATCAATTTTTCATTTCTTTTCCTGAATCAAAAGGCCAGTTGACTTGAAATTTGGTAGGAAGCATCGGGGTGACTTGTAGATCAAAGTAGCTAAAATCCTTCAGATCGGATATTCAAGATGGCTGCCATAGCTGCCTTCTTGAAAACCTATTTTTGCTTCTTCTCCTGAACCGAAAGGCCAATTGACGAAACTTAGCAGGAAGTATCAGGTTGTCTAGTAAATCAAAAATAGCTGAAAACTTCTGATCAGAAATCCAAGATGGCGGCCACAATTGCTTTCTTGAAAATCTGTTTTGACTTCTCTTGAACAGATTTGAAACTTGGTAGGAAGCATCTTGGTGACTTGTAGATCAATAAAAGCTGAAATCATTCCGATCCAAAATCCAAGATGGCCACCATGGCAGCCATCTTGAAAATATACTTTTTGCTTCTTCTCTTGAACTTAAAGTCCAATTGACTCGAAACTTTATAGGAAGCATCATGGTGACTAGTAAGTCAAAATGGCTAAAATTGTTCCGATCAGAAATCGAGAATGGTTGCAATGGGGGTCATCTTGAAAATCTTTTTTATGCTGCTTCTCCTGAACCGAAGGGCTTGAAACTTGGTAGGACACATTGGGGTGACTTGTAGACCCACTGAGGATGTCTGGAACAACATCAAGACTGGACTGCTCAAGACAACTGAGGAGGTATATGGCACAACTCGACCACACCGTTGGCATCGTGAAACCTGGTGGTGGAATGGACACGTGGAAAAGGCCATTGCTGCCAAGCGGACAGCTTTCAAGGCCTGGAAGGCTGGTAAAGGCACTAGGGCATCATACGATGCAGCCAAACGATATGCCAGACATGCAGTGCACCATGCTCGTCAAGAAGCTGACAAGAAGGTCTACGAGAATATTGACCCAAAGTCTTAAGAATTCTACCGCCTTGCTAACCAGTTTAGAAGAGAGAACACTGATGTTGTTGGTGACAAACCTGTGAAGAATGATGCAGGAGAGATGTCAATGAGCGAAGACTCAAAGCAGAAGGCCTGGCTAGAGCACTACCAAAGGCTTCTCAATGTTGAGTTTGACTGGGACCCAGACCACCTGTTATATCAACCACCAGTGGAAGGCCCGCCCATCCCAATCACCATTGATATGGTTAAGAAGGCTATCTCACAGATGAAGGCTGGCAAAGCACCGGACCCATCAAGCATAGTGGTGGAGATGATACGAGCCGCCGGTGACATGGGCACCTCCATGATCCATGACCTTGCAGTTGCAATCATTCGTGATGGCAAGGTACCCTCTGACTGGGAGCAGAGTTTCATTGTCTGCCTCTACAAGGGAAAAGGGGATGCATTGGAAAGGGGCAACTACCGCGGTCTCAAGCTGACAGAGCAGGTTATGAAAATCCTGGAGAGGATTGTGGACGGCCTCATCAGACAGTTGGTGTCTATTGACGAATCCCAGTTTGGCTTTGTCCCAGGCAGAGGCACTACAGATGCAATCTTTGTTGTCAGGCATCTGCAAGAGAAGTATCTAGCTGCCAATAAGAGACTCTACATGGCTTTCGTAGACCTGGAGAAGGCGTTTTATCGAGTACCTCGGAAGGTCATCTGGTGGGTGCTGAGAAAACTTGGTGCGACTGGTGCAGGGGATGTATGCAAATGCACGGAGCCGTGTCCGTGTTGGTGAGGGGTACAGTGAAGAGTTTGAAGTGAAAAATAGTGTTCACCAAAGATCGGTACTCAGCCCGCTGCTCTTCATCATTGTGCTTGAAGCCTTATCACGAGAGTTCAAATAGTGTTCACCAAAGATCGGTACTCAGCCCACTGCTCTTCATCATTGTGCTTGAAGCCTTATCACGAGAGTTCCGCTCTGGGGTCCCCTGGGAGGACCTCTATGCCGATGACCTTGTTATCATCGCTGAATCTCTTGAGGAATGTGTCAGGAGGCTCTTGACTTGGAAAGAAGCAATGGAGAAGAAAGGACTGAGAGTAAATGCAGGAAAGACAAAGATCATGATCTGCGGTACGGGACTGGACTTCCTGCAGAGTTCAGGCGAGTTTCCATGAGCTGTCTGTTGCACTGGAGTGGGCAGCAACATCATCTTCTGCAATGGCTGCAAGCACTGGGTTCGCAAGAAATGCAGTGGGCTCAAGTGCTTGAAAAAGGATCCTGACTACTGATGTACACGGTGCCAGGGAATTGCACGCCCTGTCCAGGTCGGACCTGACAAGCTTGAGGTGGTAGCTTCCTTTTGCTACTTAGGAGACATGCTCTCAGCAGCAGGTGGCTGTGAACTTTCAACCACAACAGGTGTGAAAACCGCCTGGAAGAAGTTCAAGGATCTGCTGCCAGTCCTCTCTTCACGCCACCTCATTTTCAAAACACGTGGCCGTGTGTACAGTTCTTGTGTGCGGAGCACAATGCTCCATGCCAGCGAGACTTGGCCATTGACAAAGCCGAACCTCCAGGTGTGCAGCGAAATGACAAGGCAATGATCAGACAGATCTCCAATGTCAGGCCCCAAGACATTGTCACCACCCGGTCCAATGATCTACTTGTGCGGCTTGGCATTGAGGATCTGGACCTCATTCTGAAGGAGAGAAGACTCAGATGGTATGGACATGTGGAACGCTCCAGTGGTGCAATCAAGACAGCCTTTGACATACAGGTTGATGGAAAGGGTGGACCTGGGAGGCCCAAAATGACATGGAAGCAGCTGACAGAGAGGGATTGCAGAGAGTGGAAGCTCTTGGCTATCAACCGTCATAATAGAAGTACCTGGAGATCAGGTGTGAGATCTGCCATGTGTGCAGCAAGCCAGCTATCTGGAAGGGGGCCCACTGATGTGAATGTTGCCCCTGTACCTGCACATTATTCAAAAATCCGATTATGATATTATGATGAATGATATGATATGTAGACCAAATATAGCTTAAACTGTTCCAGTCGTAAATCCAAGATGGCTGCAATCTTGAAACTGTTTTTTTTTTGCTTCTTCTCCTGAACCGAAAGGCCAACTGACTTGACACTTGGTAGGAAGCATCAGGGTTAACTTGCAGATCAAACATAGCTAAACTCTTCCAATCAGATATTCAAGATGGCTGCCATGGTGGCCATCTTGAAAATCTATTTCTCTCTTCTGCTGAACCAAAAGGCTGACTGACCAAACATGATAGGAATAATCAGGGTGACTTGTAGAGAAAAAATAGCTAAAATCCTTCCAATCTGAAATCCAAGATGGCCTCCATGCCTGCTATCTTGAAAATCTATTTTGCACTTCTTCATCATAACCAAAAGGCCAGTTGACTCTTAATTAGCTCACCTGAGCAGGAAGTGCTCATGGTGAGCTATTGTGGTCAGTCAATGTCCGTTGTCCGTCGTGCGTCGTCTGTCGTGCTGCGTCAACAATTGCTTTAAAAGCCTATTCCTCCTACACCCCTGGGCCAATTGACTTGATACTTGGTAGGAAGCATCAGGGTGACCTGTAGATCAAAAATAGCTAAAATCATGCCGATCGGAAGTCCAAGATGGCCACCATGTCCGCCATCTTGAAAATCTATTTTTCGTTTCTTTTCCTGAACCGAAAGGCCAATTGACTCCAAACTTGCTTGGAAGCATTGGGTTGACTTGTAGATCAAAAATAGCTAAAAACGTGCCGATCGGAAATCCAGGATGGCCGCCATGGCCGCCATCTTGAAAATCTATTTTTCGCTTCTTCTCCTGAACCAAAAGGCCAATTGACTCCAAACTTGCTAGGAAGCATTGGGGTAACTTGTAGATCAAAAATAGCTAAAATCGTGCTGATCGGAAATCGAAGATGGCCGCCATGGCCACCATTTTGAAAATCTATTTTTCGCTTCTTCTCCTGAACCGAAAGGCCAATAGCCTCCAAACTTCCTAGGAAGCATTGGGGTGACTTGTAGATCAAAAATAGCTAAAATCATGCCTATTGGAAAAATGGTGGCCATCTTGAAAATCTATTTTTCGCTTCTTCTCCTGAACCCAAAAGCCAATTGACTCCAAACATGGTAGGAAGCATTGGGGTGACTTGTAGATCAAAAATAGCTAAAATTGTTCCGATTGGAAATCCAAGATGGCTGCATCTTGACAATCTATTTTTTGCTTCTTTTCCTGAACCGAAAGGTCAGTTGACTCCAAACTTGCTAGGAAGCATAGGTGTGACATGTTTCACATCAAAAATAGCTAAAATTGTGCTGATCATAAATCCAAGATGGCCGCCATCTTGAAAATCTATTTTTCGCTTCTTCTCTTAACCCTAAATGCCAGTTGACTCGAAACTTGGTAGGAAGCATCGGGGTGACTTGTAGATCAAAAGTAGCTAAAATCGTTCCAGTCGGAAATCCAAGTCGGAGATCCAATTGGCCTTTTGGAGTTGAAAATCTATTTTTCTCTTCTTCTCCTGAGCCGAAGGCCTATTGACTCCAAACTTTGTAGGACGCATCAGGGTAACATGTAGATCAAAAGTAGCTAAAATCATGTTGATTGGAAATCCAAGATGGCTGCCATGGTGGCCATCTTGAAAATCTTTTTTTCGCTTCTCCTAAACCCCATGCCAATTGACTTGAAACTTGGTAGGAAGCATCAGGGTGACTTATAGATTGAAATTGGCTAAAATCGTTCCGATTGGAAATCCAAGATGGCCGCCATGGCAGCCATCTTGAAAATCTGTTTTTCACTTCTTCTCCTGAACTAAAAGGCTTATTGACTTTAAACTAGGTAGGAAGCATCAGGGTGACCTGTAGATTAAAATAGCTAAAATCGTGCCGATCGGAAATCCAAGATGGCCGCCATGACAGCCATCCTGAAAATCTATGTTTCGCTTCTTCTCCTGAACCGAAAGGCCAGTTGACTCCAAAATTGCTGGGAAGCATCGGGGTGTCTTGTAGATCAAAAATAGCCAAAATCGTGCCGATCGGAAATCCAAGATGGCCGCCATCTTTTTGAAAATCAATTTTTCGCTTGTCCTGAATGGAAAAGGCCAATTGACTCCAAACTTACTAGGAAGCACCAGGGTGACTTGTAGATAAAAAAAGCTAAAATCGTGCCGATCCGAAATCCAAGATGGCCGCCATCTTGAAAATCTATTTTTCGCTTCTTCTCCTAAACCCAAAAGCCAATTGACTTGAAACTTGGTAGGAACGATTGGGGTGACTTATAGATGAAAAATAGCTAAAATAATACCTATCGGAAATCCAAGATGGCCGCCATTGCAGCCATCTTGATGGCCGCCATTGCAGCCATCTGGAAAATCTATTTTTCGCTTCTTCTCTTGAACCGAAAGGCCAGTTGACTCCAAACTTACTAGGAAGCATCGGGGTGACTTGTAGATCAAAAATAGCTAAAATGGTGCCGATCGTTAAACCAGGATGGGCGCCATGGCAGCCATCTTGAAAATCTATTTTTCGCTTCTTCTCCTGAATTGAAAGGCCAGTTGACTCGAAACTTGGTAGGAAGCTTTTGGGTGACTTGTAGATCAAAAATAGCTAAAATCATGCCAATTTTAAATCCAAGATGGCCACCATGGCGGCTATCTTGAAAATCTATATTTCGCTTCTTCTCCTAAACCTAAAAGTCACTTCTCAAAACTTCGTAGGAAGCATCAGGGTGACTTGAAGATCAAATATAGCTAAAATCGTTCTGATCCGAAATCCCAGATGGCCACCATGGCAGCCATCTTGAAAATCTATATTTAGCTTCTTCTCCTGCACTGAAAGGCCAATTGACTCCAAACTTGGTAGGAGACTTTGGGGTGACTTGTATATCAAAAATAGCTAAAATTGTGCCAGTTGGATATCCAAGATGGCCACCATGGCAGCTTTCTTGAAAATCTATTTTTCGCTTCTTCTCCTGAACCAAAAGGCCAGTTGACTCGAAACTTGGTAGGAAGCATTGGGGTGACTCGTAGGTCAAAAATAGCTAAAATCGTGCCGATCGTAAATCCAAGCTGGCCCCCACTTAGAGTTTGTTCAAATGAGCACGCTCCATTGACTGGCATGCCTTATATATATTCTTCTTCAAAATTAAGAACTGCTTAAATGATGATCTTTTCATTAGTTGTGATGACAGGATTGGAAAAATGTTGCATAACATCTGCATATCTGCAGTGGCAGTGTCAGTCAGGTGAGCGACCCGTGGCCCTCTTGTTTTCGTGGCCCTCTTGTTTTTTGTATTGGACCTTGAGGCAAAAGGCAACCACAACAATTTTGTCATTATACCTCCCGCAAACTTTCTTTGTATGAGGGGGGAGAGGGTATACTGTTTCCACATTGTGTCCGTCTGTCAGTCTGTGTGTCCATCCGCGACGCTGGTTTTTTCCTAATATCTTGAAAACGCCGTGATGGATATTCATCAGTTTCTGCAGACACATTGATATCAATAAGATGTATCTACATAAGAGAAAGTAAGGGCTAGGGCCAATTCTCTTGGAGTTATTGCCCTTTGTAAAATTTTTTCTTAATGCAGAAAAAAAGGCAGAAAAAATTTTGTATGCACACTTTCTCTTTAATCTATGGCTGGAATTTGACCAAACTAGCACAGATACATCATCAGGCTGGGGAGAAGAAGTGATTAGATTTTGGTGACCTTGTCCTTATTTTCAAGGTCACACATTATAAATACTCAAAAAGGAGTCTAAAAGATCCTTGTTAATGAAGTAAAATGTTTGTGTGCGCAATATCTCTTTAATGAATGGCTGGAATTTGACCGAACTAGCACAGATACATCATGGGGCAAAGAAGTGATTAGATTTTGGTGACCTTGACCTTATTTTTAAGGTCACTACACTATAAATACTCAAAAAAGTGAGCCTTATAAATGCAGTAAAAAGTTTATGTGCACATTATCTCTTTAACAAATGGATGGAATTTGACCAAACTAGCACAGATACATCATCAGGATGGGGGAAAAGAAGAGATTAGATTTTGGTGAGCTTGACCTTACTTCAAGGTCACTATATTACAAATACTCAAAAAGGAGCCTAAAGGATCCTTGTTAATGAAGTAAAAAGTTTGTGTGCACATTACCTCTTTAAACGATTGATGGTATTTAACCAAACTAGCACAGGTGCATCATCAGTATAGGGGAAAGAAGTGATTAGGTTTTGGTGACCTTGACCTTATTTTCAAGGTCACTACATTATAAATACTCAAAAGGAGTCTAAAGGAGCCTTGTTAATGAAGTAAAAAGTTTGTGTGCACAATATCTCTTTAACCAATGGCTGGAAATAGACCGAACTAGCACAGATACATCATAATGATGAGGCAAAGAAGTGTTTAGATTTTGGTGACCTTGACCTTATTTTTCAAGGTCACTACACTATAAATACTCAAAAAAGTGAGCTTTGGTAATGCAGTAAAATGTTTATGTGCACATTATCTCTTTAACCAATGGCTAGAATTGGACCAAACTAACACAGATACATCGTCAGGATGGGGGAAAGAAGTGATTAGATTTTGATGACCTTGACCTTATTTTCAAGGTCACTACATTATAAATACTCAAAAAGTGACCCTTGTTAATTCAGTAAAAAGTTTGTGTGCACACTATCTCTAATCAATTGCTGGTTTTTAGCTCACCTGAGCCAAAGGCTCAAGGTGAGCTTTTGTGACCGGTCTTCATTCGTCCTACGTTGTCCGTCGTGTGTCTTGCGTCTGTCAGCAATTTACTTAAAAGACGACTCCTCCTAAACCGGTGAATGGATTTTGAAATAATTTTACAGGAATGTTCCTTGGGTGACCCTCTACCAAAATTGTCTAAATAGTTACACTCCACTGAACAAAATGGCCACCAAAGCTAAAAATAGAAAAACCTTAAAACGAAATCTCCTGCAAGGCCACTGGCGAAATTTCAAATAATTTCACAGGAATAGTCCTTGGGGGACCCTCGGACCCTCTACCAAATTGCTTAAACTGTAACGCTCGGATGAACAAGATGGAACCTTTAAACGACTTCTTCTCGCTAACCAGTGAATGGATTTTAAAATAATTACACATGAATGTTCCTTGGGTGTCCCTCTACCAGAATTGCTTAAACCGTTTTTCTCGGATGAACAAGATAGCCACCAGAGTTAAAAGTAGAAAAACCTTTAAACAACTTCTCCTTAACCAGTGGATGGATTTTGAAATAATTTCGCATGAATGTTCCTTGGGTGAACCTCTACCAAAATTTGTTAAACGGTTCTGCTCGGATGAACAAAATGGCAGCCAGAGCTAAAAATAGAAAAAACCTTTAAACGTCTTCTCCTCCTTAACCAGTGGATGGATTTTGAAATAATTTCACATGAATGGGTGACCCTCTTCCAAAATTGCTCAAACCGTTCTGCTCTGATGAACAAGCTGGCTGCCAGAGATAAAAATAGAAAAACCTTCAAATGACTTCTCCTCCTTGACCAGTGATGGATTGTAATAGGCAGTTTTTTTTTAAATTGAAGAGAAAACAGTCAAAATGTAAGGTCTCAAATGTTCCTCAAGAGACTCTTCACTAAATTCTTTCAATTACACAACATGCCCCATGACCAACCACCTCCACTGTGGACAGTACTTGTTTCCCCTATACATGTATATATGTACAAAAATATGATCTGTATAGAAAACTTAGATAATTTTACAAACCAAGCCCTCTTGTTTTATTTATTCTAAAAGTATTTAATATGTTAATTGTTTTAATATAGGTGCAGTCAGAGAGTTGCTATTACTGTTTGTCTGTCTGTCCATCTTTTAGCCATACACATAGTGTACATTGGTTCCAATTCCTTTAAAATGTTGGCCCCACTGTCTTAGCAAATGGGTGTATAATGCACCGCTTGCGAAGCTAGTTAGATTTTTAGCTGACCTGAGCCAACGACTCAAGGTGAGCTATTGTGACCACTCACCGTCCGTCGTCGCTGTCTGACGATTCGCCGTCCACAATGTCTTTAAACAACATCTACTCCTTAACCACTGAGCCAATTTTAATCAAATTTCACTGGGTTGATCCTCAGGTGATACTGACTGAAAATGGAAAGATTTAGAATCCATGCAGGATTCTCATGTTCCCAAAGCAACCAAAAGAAAAAAATCTTCTTGTCAGAAACCACTGGACTGATTTCAATATAATTTGGCAGAAATGTTTCTTTGGTGATCCACTTCCAAGATTGTTCAAGCCATCGATTTATCAAAAACCATGGCAGAAGGCTCAAGGTGAGCTAATTTGACCACTCACCATCTGTCGTGGTCATCATGCGTCTGTCCACAATTTCTTAAAACAAAAATTCCTCCTAAACTACTAAGCCAGTTTTAACCAAATTTCACAGGATTGATCCTTGGGTGATACTGATTGAAAATTGTTAAAAGATCCACTTATATGATTGCCAGACAGACATCTAAGAAGTCACTTCCCCTTTACTTAACACTGTAACAATCTTATTGCATCTCCTCCAAGACCACTTTTCAGATTTTTAGCTCACCTGAGCCAAAGGCTCAAGGTGAGCTTTTGTGACCAGTCTTCATCCATCGTTCATCGCCCGTCGTGCGCCGTGCGTCTGTCAACAATTTACTTAAAAGACATCTCCTAAACCAGTGAATGGATTTTGAAATAATTTTACAGGAATGTTCCTTGGGTGACCCTCTACCAAAATTGCCTAAATGGGCCCGCTCTGCTAAACAAAATGGCCGCCAGAGCTAAAAACAGAAGAACCTTAAAACATCTCCTCCTAGGCCACTGACCCAATTTCAAAATAATCTTACAGGATTGTTCCTTGGGTGACCCTCTACCAAAATTGCTCAAACCATTCCGCACGGATGAACAATATGGCCGCCAGAGGTAAAATTGGAAAAACCTTAAAACGTCTCCTGGTCTGTCAACAATTTACTTAAAAGACATCTCCTCCTAAACCAGTGAACAGATTTTGAAATAATTTTACAGGAATGTTCCTTGGGGGACCCTCTGCCAAAATTGCCTAAATGGTTCCGTTCAGCTGAACAAAATGGCCACCAGAGCTAAAATTAGAAAAACCTTAAATCGACATCTGCTCCGAGGCCACTGGCCCAATTTCAAAATAATTTCACAGGAATATTCCTTATTCCAAAATTGCTCAAACCTTTCCACTCGGATGGACAAGGTGGCTGCCAGAGCTAAAAATAGAAAAACCTTTAAATGACTTCTCTTCCTTAACCAGTGGATGGATTTTTAAAATAATTTCACATGAATGTTTCTTGGTTGATCCTCTACCAAAATTGCTAAAACGGTTCTGGTCAGATGAACAAAATGGCAGCCAGAGCTAAAAATAGAAAAACTTTTAACGTTTTCTCTTAACTAGTGGATGGATTATGAAATAATTTCACATGAATGTTCCTTGGGTGACCCTCTACCAAAATTGCTCAAACCCTTCCACTCGGATGAACAAGATGGCCACCAGAGCTAAAAATAGGAAAACTTCTTCTTGTTAACCAGTGAACGGATTTTAAAATAATTACACATGAATGTTCCTTGGGTGATCCTCTATCAAAATTGCTCAAATTGTTCCGCTCGGATGAACAAGATGGTCACCAGAGCTAAAAATAGAAAAAACCTTTAAACGACTTCTCCTTAACCAGTGGATGGCTTTTGAAATAATTTCACATGAATGTTCCTTGGGTGACCCTTTACCAAAATTGCTTAAACCGTTCCGCTCAGATGAACAAAATGGCAGCCAGAGCTAAAAAATAGAAAAACCTTTAAACGTTTTCTCCTCCTTAACCAATGGATAGATTTTGAAATAATTTCTCAGGAATGTTCCTTGGGTGACCCTCTACCAACATTGCTCAAACTGTTCCGCTCAGATGAACAAGATAGCTGCCAGGACTAAAAATAGATCCTCAAGAGACCCTTTACTAAATTCTTTCAGTTACCAGTTACACGCCCCCTGCCCCCCCCCCCCCTCCCCCGGCCCCCACCCCCACCCCCACACACACACCATCACTGTGGACAACACTTGTTTTCCCTATATATTTGTACAAAAATATGATCTGTACAGAAAACTTTGATAATCTTACAAACCACTTGCCTGATTTAAATTAAATTAATACAACCATCCTGAACCTAAAGCAATGGGACACAGGTGAGCAATTAAGGGTCATCATGGCCCTGTTGTATTAGATTTTGGTGACCTTGGCATTATTAGCTCACCTGAGCACACAGTGCTCATGGTGAGCTATTGTGGTCAGTCAATGTCCGTCGTGCATCGTGCAGCGTCAACAATTGCTTCTACACCCCTCGGCCAATTGACTACATACTTGGTAGGAAGCATCAGGGTGACTTGTAGATTAAAAATAGCTAAAATTGTGCCGATTTGAAATCCAAGATGGCCGCCATGGACGCCATCTTGAAAATCTAATTTATGCTTCTTCTTCTGAACCGAAAGGCCAGTTGACTCCAAACTTGCTACCTGAGCACAAAGTGCTCATAGTGAGCTGTTGTGGTCAGTCAATGTCCGTCGTTCCTCGTGCTGCGTCAACAATTGCTTTAAAAGCCTATTCCTCCTACACCCCTTGGCTAATTGACTGGATACTTGGTAGGAAGCATCGGGGTGACTTGTAGATAAAAAATAGCTAAAATCATGCCGATCGGAAATCCAAGATGGCCGCCGTCTTGAAAATCTATTTTTAGCTCACCTGAGCTAAAAGCTCAAGGTGAGCTTTTGTGATCACTCACCGTCGTCGTCGTCGTCGTCGCCGTCCGTCCTTCCGTCCACAATCTTTAAACAACATTTCCTCCTAAACCACTGATTGGATTTTGACCAAACTTCACAGGAATGATCCTTGGTTGGTCCTCTTTCAGAGTTGTTCAAATGGTTCCGGTCAGTTGCATAGGTCACATGAGCTAAAAATAGATTTTTTAACTGAAAACTTAAAAAATCTTCTTGTCAGAAACCACTGGACCGATTTCAATATAATTTTGCAGAAATGTTCCTTTGGTGATCTTCTACCAAGATTGTTCAAGCCATTCGGATTCGTCAAAAAACATGGCTGTCAGGGGGCGGGGCTTATTTTCCCTATATATCTATATAGAAAACTTTAAACATCTTCTTGTCAGAAACCACTGGACAGATTTCAATATAATTTTGCAGAAATGTTGCTTTGGTGATCCTCTACCAAGATTGTTCAAGCCATTTGGATTCGTCAAAAAATATGGCCGCCAGGGGGCGGGGCTTATTTTCCTTATATAATCTATATAGAAAACTTTTAAAAATCTTCTTGTCCGAAACCACTGGACCGATTTCAATATAATTTTGCAAAAATGTTCCTTTGGTGATCCTCTACCAAGATTGTTCAAGCCATTTGGATTCGTCAAAAAACATGGCCACCAGAGGGCGGGGCTTATTTTCCCTATATATCTATATAGAAAACTTTAAAAATCTTTTTGTCCAAAACCACTGGTCCGATTTCCATATAATTTTGCAGAAATGTTCCTTTGGTGATCCTCTACCATGATTGTTCAAGCCATTCGGATTTGTCAAAAAACATGGCCGCCAGGGGGCGGGGCTTATTTTCACTGTATATATGTATAGGAAACTTTAAAAATCTTCTTGTCAGAAACCACTGGACCGATTTCCATATGATTTTGCTGAAATGTTCCTTTGGTGATCCTGTTGCAAGATTGTTCAAGCCATTTGGATTTGTCAAAAAACAAGGCTGCTAGGGGGGCGGGGCTTATTTTCCCTATATATCTTTATGGAAAACTTTAAAAATCTTCTTGTCAAAAACCACAGGACCGATTTCCATATGATTTTGCAGAAATGTTCCTTTGGTGATCCTGTTGCAAGATTGTTCAAGCCGCCATGATTCGTTAAAAAACATGGCTGCTAGGGGACGGGGTTTATTTTCCCTATATAGAAAACTTTAAAAATCTTGTCATAAACGACTGGACCGATTTCAATATAACTTGGCAGAAATGTTTCCTTAGTGACCCTCTATCAAGATTGTTCAATCCGACATGATTTGTCAAAAAACATGGCCGCTAGGGGGTGCGGGGCTTATTTTCGATATAATTCTATATAGAAAACTTGAAAAAATCTTGTCGTCAGAAACCACAGGACTGATTTCAATATAACTTCGCAGAAATGTTTCCTTGGTGACCCTTTACCAAGATTGTTCAAGCCGTTATGATTTGTCAAAACACATGGCTGCTAGGGGGCGGGGCTTTTTTTCCTATATAATTTATCTATATAGAAAATTTTAATAGTCTTTTCAGAAAGCACTTGACCGATTTCAATGTAACTTTGCAGGAATGTTTCTTATGTAACCCTCTATCAAGATTGTTCAAGCCGTCATGATTCGTCAAAAAACATGGCTGCCAGGAGTTGGGGCTTATTTTCCTTATATTATTATATCTATATAGAAAACTTTAAAACTCTTCTTGTTAGAAACCACTGAACCGATTTCATTATAACTGCAGAAATTTTTCCTAGGTGACCCTCTACTAAGATTGTTCAAGTAATCATGATTCGTCAAAAAACATGGCTGCCTGGGGCAGGGCTTATTTTCCAGGCCTATATATCTATATATAAAACTTTAAAAATCTTCTTTTCAGAAACCAATGGACCGATTTCAATACAACGTGGCAGGAATGTTTCTTTGGTGACCCTCTACAAAGATTGTTCAGGCCGTCATGATTCATCAAAAATCATGGCCGCTAGGGGGCGGGGCTTATTTTCCCTATATAGAAAACTTTAAAAATCTTCTCGTAAGAAACAGTTGGACCGAGTTCAATGTAACTTGGCATCAATGTTGCTTTGGTGACCTTCTACCAAGATTGTTCAAGCCTTCATGATACGTCAAAAACCATGGCCCACAGGGAGGTGGGGCTTATTTTTCATATATATCTGCATAGAAAATTTTAAAATTCTTCTTGTCACATTTCCCATGACTGATTTCAATATTACTTGGTTGGAATGTTGCTTTTGTGAACCTCTATCAAGATTGTACAAGCAATCATGATTCATCAAAAAACATGGCTGCCATGGGGTGGAGCTTGTTTTCCCTATATATCTAAATAGAAAACTTTAAAAATCTTCTTGTCAGAAACCACTGAACAGATTTCAATATAACTTTGTAGGAATGTACCAAGTTTGTTCAAGCTGTCATGATTCGTCAAAAAACATGGCCGTTAGGGCGTAGGGCTTTATAGCTATATAAAACTTTTTAAACCACTGGATCAATTTCAATATAACTTGGCAGAAATGTTCCTTTGGTGACCCTCTTTTAAGATTCAGTTCAGGTCATCAAGATTTGTAAAAAAAAAACATAGCCAGGGGTGTGGTGGAGGGGGGTGGGGGTGGTTAGTGCTATAAAGTTTATACAAAAATCCTAGAGCAGTGAACTTGGCTGAAACTTCAACAGTAAATATGCAAATCTGTTTGGTCAGGTGAGCGATATAGGATCATCATGGTCCTCTTGTTTCTTCTTGTAGCCAGCCTTGGTGGCTCAATGATAAAGTCAAGGGTTAAGTGGTTTCTAGGCTGAATTTTTGGCTGACCTGAGCCGAAGGCTCAAGGTGCTATTGTGATCACACACCGTCCGTCGTCATTGTCGTCCGTATGTCCGTCCGTCCACAATCTTTAAACAACATCTCCTAAACCTCTGATTGGATTTTGACCAAACTTCACAGGAATGATTCTTGGTTGGTCCTCTTTCAAAGTTGTTCAGATGGTTCTGGTCTGTTGCATATCTAGGTCACAGGAGCTAAAAATAGATTTTTTAACTAAAAACTTAAAAAATCTTCTTGTCAGAAACCGCTGGACCGATTTCAATATAATTTTGCAGAAATGTTCCTTTGGTGATCCCCTACCAAGATTATTCAAGCCATTTGGATTGGTCAAAAAACCTGGCCGCCAGGGGGCAGGGCTTATTTTCCCTATCTACTATATAGAAAACTTTAAAAATCTTCTTGTCAGAAACCACTGGACCGATTTCAATATAATTTTGCAGAAATGTTCCTTTGGTGATCCTCTGCCAAGATTGTTCAAGCCATTTGGATTCGTCAAAAAATATGGCCGCCAGTTGGCAGGTCTTATTTTCCCTATGTATTTATATAGAAAACTTTAAAAATCTTCTTGTCAGAAACCACTGGATCGATTTCAATATAATTTTGCAGAAATGTTCCTTTGGTGATCCTCTACTAAGATTGTTCAAGCCATTTGGATTCGTCAAAAAATATGGCCGCCAGGGGGCGGGGCTTATTTTCCTTATGTATCTATATAGAAAACTTTAAAAATCTTCTTGTCAGAAACCACTTGACGGATTTCAATATAATTTTGCAGAAATGTTTCTTCGGTGATCCTCTACTAAGATTGTACAAGCCGCCATGATTCGTCAAAAAACATGGCCGCTAGGGGTCGGGATTTATTTTCCCTAAATAGTATCTATATAGAAAACTTTAAAAATCTTCCTGTCATAAACGACTGGACCGATTTCAATATAACTTGGCAGAAATGTTTTCTTAGTGACCCTGTATCAAGATTGTTCAAGCCGTCATGATTTGTCAAAAAACATGGCTGCTAGGGGGATGCGGGGCTTATTTTCCCTATATGTCTATAGAGAAAACTTGAAAAAATCTTGTCGTCAGAAACCACAGGACTGATTTCAATAGAACTTCGCAGAAATGTTTCCTTGGTGACCCTTTACCAAGATTGTTCAAGCCATTATGATTTGTCAAAAAACATGGCCGCTAGGGGGCAGGGCTTATTTTCCCAATATATCTTTATAGAAAATTTTAATGATCTTCTTTTCAGAAACCACTGGACCGATTTCAACATTGCAGGAATGTTTCTTATGTAACCCTCTATCAAGATTGTTCAAACCGTCATGATTGGTCAAAAAACATGGCCGCCAGGGGGCCAGGCTTATTTTCCTTATATATCTGTATAGAAAACTTTAAAACTCTTCTTGTCAGAAACCACTGGACCGATTTCATTACAACTTTGCAGAAATGTTTCCTTGGTGACCCTCTACTAAGATTGTTCGAGTAATCATGATTCATCAAAACACATGGCTGCTGGGGGTGGGGCTTATTTTCCCTATATATCTATATCTATATATAACACTTTAAAAATCTTCTTTTCAGAAACCGGTGGCGGGGGTTGGTGCTATAAAATTTATACAAAAATCTTAGAGCAGTGAACGGTTGAAACTTCAACAGTAAATATGCAAATCTGTTTGATGATGCTACAGCTTTTTTAGATGGTTCTAGAACAGACACTGCAAGAACTCGAAACTTTTGCAGACATATCGGGTCTAAAAACCAATTTTGATAAAACCGAAGTAGTATGGATAGGAGCAAAGAAATATAGCACCGACTCCATCAAAACAAGATGGAAACTTTCATGGGGTACCACCCAATTTAGATTATTGGGGATAACTTTTAATGTTGATCTTAGTAAGATTATAGAGGTAAATTATAATGACAAAATAATACAAACTAGATCGGGCAGTCGATGGCACGCCATCGCAAATCCCCAAGCTTCTGGCAGAAATTGCCCTTGTACCACACAGCATGGTTTTAAGCAACCAGGCAAAATTCTACTTGTATGTTATTCTACTCATCATTCCCTTCAATTTGATATGCCACATGACCATGTTGTGAGAAACTTAATTTTTGACCCCGCCCCAGCCCCCAAGTCCCACCCCAAAGGGTGTTCCTGGGGTCACAAAGTAAATCCTGTTCAATATGTTTTACATCTATCACTACTGAGTATATGTGCACATTTTCGCATAAAAATCTTTAAAATTGACTTTGAAATTGGAAATTGTTAATATTTGACCTTTTGACCCCTCCCCAGGGCCCCTGGAGGCAGGGCCAAAAATAAACATGCTCTTGCACGCCCCACTTGTGTAAGCAGGCCACTCACCAAATTTGGTTGGATTTTGTCCATCAGTTTGGGAGGAGATAACATAATGGACAGACGGACGGACAGACAGACTGACGGAGGTGATAACAATATCCCCGACGCTTTTTCTAAAAAGCGTGGGGATAATGAAAACTTCTTTAAAACTTTGGCGTAGGAGGTTCCTTACCCCACTTGGAAAAATCACGGTAATTAAATCACTTATACTGCCTAAAATTACTCTTTTAATGGCTTTATCTGACCCTGAACAAAACATTTTAAATAATATTAATGGAATGTTTTTAGCTCACCTGAGCTCTGCTCAGGATGAGCTATTGTGATCACTTTTCGTCTGTCGTCCATGCGTCCCTCCGTCCGTCAGTGCGTCCGTCCGTCCGTCCGTTAACATTTTCAAACGACTTCTCCTCTGAAGCCGCTGAGCTAATTTTGCTCATATTTCATATGGAGCCTCCTTAGGGTGGGGGAAAGGAAAATTGCTAAAATGGTCGCGGCCCGTTGACCAAGATGGCCGCCACGCCCATATATGGTAAAAGCCTTTAAAAATCTTCTCCTCCAGAACCAAGAATGCCTTGGGGCTCAATCTTTGCAGGAATCATCGGGGATGGGAGGTCTACCAAAATTGCTAAAAGAATTGTCGTACGTTGACGTTTGACCTTTTTACGGCAAGGTCAAGTTTGCTTCCCTATGCATTTGTATGGGAAAAACCTTTAAAAATCTTCTTCTCCAAAACCGAGCATGCCTTATGGCTGAATCTTTGCATATATCTTCAGGAACAGGAGGGCTACCAAAATTGCTAAAATAATGATCGTACATTGACATTTGACCTTTTTACGGTAAGGTCTATTTTGCTTCCTTGTGAAAAATGTTCATAATTTGAAACAACTTCGCCTCTGGAGCCTCTGGGCCAATTTTGCTCAAATTTCATATGGAGCCTCCTTAGATAGGGGTAACAAAAGATTGCTAAAATGGTCACAGTTTGTTGACCAAGATGGCCGCCATGCCCATATATGGTAAAAACCTTTAAAAATCTTCCTCTAGAACCGAGGATGCTTTGAAGCTGAATGTTTGCGTAAATTATCAGGGACAGGGGGTCTACCAAAGTTGCTAAAATAATGGTCATACATTGACATTTGACTTTTTTACGGCAAGGTCAAGTTTGCTTCCTTATGCATTTGAATGGGAAAAAACTTTTAAAAATCTTGTTCTCCAAAACCGAGGATGGCTTGTGGCTGAATCTTTGCATATATCATCTGGAACGGGCGGTCTACCAAAGTTGCTAAAATAATTGTCATACATTGACATTTAACCTTTTTATGATGAGGTCAAGTTTGCTTCTGTATGCATTTGTATGGGCCCCATACATTTGTATGGAAAAAATGTTGGTAATTTCAAATGGCTTTTACTCTGAAGCCTCCGGGCCAGTGTTGCTCAAATTTCATGCGGAGCCTCCGTGGGCAGGAGAATGAAAGATTGCTAAAATGGGTATGGTCCAATGATCAAAATGGCTGCCATGCCCATATATGGTAAAAACCTTTAAAAATCTTCTTCTCCATAACCAAATAAGCCCTGGGTCCTAATCTTTGCACAAATTATGGGGGACAGGAGATCTACCAAAATTGCTAAAATGATGGTTCTATGTTGACATTTGACCTTTTTACCTCCAAGGTCAAATTTGCTTCCCCATTTGTATGGGCCATATACATTTATATTGAAAGTATAGAAGTGACTTGTAGATCAACAGTAGTTAAAATTGTTCTGATTGGAAATCTAAGATGGCCATCATCTGGTTTATATTTATAATATTTCCCTGCCACTGTGCCGTTTACATGTATAAAATCATGATTCTTCAGAAACCATTAACCAATTTCCACCAAATTTCACATTGATCCTTTTGTTGAAATGTGATTGATAGTTTATTCAAATGATCATGCTCCATTGACTGTCAGGTCCATATATTCTTCTTCAAAACTAAGAACTGCTCAAATGATAATATTTTCATTAGTTGCAATGATAGGATTGGAAAAATGTTGCATAACATCTGCATGTCTGCAGTGGCTATGTAACTCAGGTGAGCGAACCGTGGCCCGTGGGCCTCTTGTTTTGACTTTCTATGGAATGGGAGGTCCGAGATAAAACAATCAGTGGTGGTGAAACAATATTGTGAAGGAGGCTTAAAAATGATAAATTTAAAAGCTTTTGCTCAAGCTTTAAAAATTACATGGTTATGAAGGATTTTTCAGAAAGAAAGCAAATGGCAGTTTTTGATAAAAAAAGATGTTGATACTGAAAAGATTGTTCTCCGTGGTTCTGAATACATAAAATCAGTACTAACAATCATTAAAATGAATTCTGGAAAGATGTCTTAAAAGCTTTATTTAAGTTTCAGTTGCTGTTAAATATAGATTGTGATAATAGTGCTATTTATCAAACACCTATATTTTATAATAAAAATCTAACTGTTGGGGGCAAAAATTTCTTTTATAAATCATGGTTTGATAATGGCATTTGTTATATTAGAGATTTATTAGATGATCAAGGCAATTTCAATGAATATAATGTTTTTTTTCAAAAGAGAACTATACATACAAACTTTCTCAGTATCGTGGAGTAATTGAAAGTATTAAAAGATTTATGAGAAAAAAACAGGCAAATATTAACAATAATATGATTGGTCCCATAATACCAAAAGTAATGTACATTATCCTCAAACAAAAGAAATGCTCTCAAAACATTTACACTATTTTAAATCAAAATAAAGATGAACCAACAGGAAAATGTAAATGGAATGAAATATATACAATTGATGAAAAGTCCTGGGAATATATATTCCAAGCCCCTTTCATGATCACAAAATGCACCAAATTTAGGTGGTTTCAGACCACCATTAATCATAGAATATTAACAACAAATAAACTCCTTTTCCAAATGAATTTGATAGACAGCCCCAAATGTACTTTTTGTGGTAATGATGATGAAACTATTGGGGGGTGGTCGGGTGGTGCGAAGGTGCTGTGTATCTTACATCACCGGGGCGTCCAACTGATATTGGCTTACAGTTGGGCAAGGCCTGCTATCCTTGTAGTGGGTAAGGGTAGAGGGGGAATGTTTTTATTTCTTCTGTTTCTTCACTTTCATTCCTGTTTCTCTTTCTTCCCTGTCCCTCTCATTCATCTCCTCTACTCTCTCTTCTATCTCTTTTCTCCCTTTCTCTGGGAGACGACACAAAATGACCCTCAAGGGTTGACGTGTCGTTAAACCCCAACACAATCAATCAAATGATGAAACTATTGATCATTTACTGTGGAAATGCTTCAAAGTACAATTATTTATACAAGAAATGGTCTGAAGATTTCAGGATATGTCTGTAACATTAAACCTAGATGAGAAAACCTTTATTTTAGGCAGTTCTCCAAAAACATCATTTGTTATTCAATTTTTAGCTCACCTGAGCAAGAAGTGCTCTTGTTGAGCTATTGTGGTCAGTCAATGTCCGTCCTGCGTCGTCCGTCATGCGGTGTCAACAATTGCTTTAAAAAAAAAAAGGTAAGAGAAAAGTCCAGGGAGTGCCACAATCACAAACCGCAGCCCTTCCCAGACCCCAAGAGGAAGAGGAAACCGACAAATCCAAACAAGCACAAATCGAACAAACGTACGAAAAGCACTAAGATTAGCTCTCTCTTCCCCAAGCGAGGTAATGACAGTACTAAAAAGGACTGAAAACACAAAATGACACACGGAAAGACATACAACAAATCGCCTCGTAGAAAAAAACACAAAGCAACAAAGAGTAAGACTAACACCGGGACCACCGCCTTAGAACTGTCAGTAGAGTAAACCACTTGGGGGTTTAAAGCGCTTTTACAGCTAGCTAACTTCACCCTGGGTCCCGATGCTACTCTTAATACAGAAACACATAAAAATTCGGTTCGCATAAAGGCTCCCAACTCGGTCAATGCATCAAAGCGAAAACACAAAAATCAAATTAATCACCATAATAAACAAAGACGAGTACTCATGGCTAATTCTACTGTATGCCAGAGTAAATGAAAACCAGTAGTTGAACCACGGCGGACCAAGCCAAAGACATATCGTCAAGCCCCAACTCACTGGTTAAAGTTTTACGAAGAGGCCGTCATTGAGTCTGAGGCCCGAGCCGCCGTCGTGCAATTAAAGAGTGAAGCATAACCATCAACAATGATTGGTTTGTCAACTAGGCATGCGGTCTGCCACATAATATCCAGGCTATATAGCCAATTCTTTTATAATGGTCAATAAGTTTTCTGAATTGCTCCGAAAAGTTAGACCCACCTACAATTTTTCTAAATCTGTACACTAAGTCACCGTAAAATTCTGGTTCAGATATACCTTGTTTCAGAAGTGTTTTCAGACGGATGCTATATTTTTCTAACAAGGCACTGTGTCTGTGATAAAATTTCGAAAACGCCTTACGAAGTTTAAAATAACGATAGCCCTGCCTAAGAAGTTTGGCAGTAAGGACTTTATTACGGTAGTTAAAGTCATTAAGATTTGAAGAAGCTCTGGCGAATCTAATAAGTTGAGATATGTATACCCCATATGAGGTACGCCGGGGGACATCGCCATCCAGAAAAGGGAAATTGACTATATCAAAATCAAAATCGTCCCATATATCATAAATTTTGGTGGAAACTGTACCATTAGAAATATATAGATTCAAATCCAAAAAAGGTGCCTCAGTATCGGAAGAATTTGCTCTATTTAAATGGAGTTCTGTAGGGTATATCCGGTCCACCATTTGGTCAAAGTAAATATTGTCAATATTTAATAAATCATCAACGTATCTTGAAGTTGAATTGAAAGCCTCAATAATGTAAAGCCTACTCCTCCAACATTCCTGGGCCAATTGACTCGCTACTTGGTAGGAAGCATTGGAGTGACTGGTAGATCAAAAATAGCTAAAATTGTGCAGATAGGAAATCCAAGATGGCCGCCATGGCCGCCGTCTTGAAAATCTATTTTTCGCTTCTTCTCCTGAACCAAAAGGCCAATTGACTGCAAACTTGCTGGGAAGCATCGGGGTGACTTGTAGATCAAAAATAGCTAAAATCGTGCCGATCGGAAATCCAAGATGGCCGCCATCTTGAAAATCTATTTTTCGCTTCTTCTCCTGAACCAAAAGGCCAATTGTCTCCAAACTTGCTAGGAAGCATCGGGGTGACTTGTAGATCACAAATGGCTAAAATCGTGCCGATCGGAAATCCAAGATGGCCGCCATGGCCACCATCTTGAAAATCTATTTTTCACTTCTTCTCCAGAGCCGAAAGGCCAATTGACTCCAAACTTGCAAGGAAGCATCAGGGTGACTTATAGATCAAAAATAGTTAAAATTGTGCTGATCGGAAATCGAAGATGGCCGCCATGGCCACCATCTTGAAAATCTATTTTTCGCTTCTTCTCCTGAACCAAAAGGCCAATTGACTCCAAACTAGTTCAAAAATAGCTAAAATCGTGCCAATCGGAAATCCAAGATGGCTGCCATCTTGAAAATCTATTTTTTGCTTCTTCTCCTGAACAGAAAGGCCAATTGACTCCAAACTTGCTAGGAAGCATTGGGGTGACTTGTAGATCAAAGAAAGCTAAAATCATGCCGATCGCAAATCCAAGATGGCCGCCATGCAGCCATCTTGAAAATCTATGTTTTGCTTCTTCTCCTAAACCCAAAAGCAAATTGACTCCAAACATGGAAGGAAGCATTGGGGTGACTTAATAGATCAAAAATAGTTTAAATCGTTCCGATCGTAAATCCAAGATGGCAGCCATGGCAGCCATCTTGAAAATATATTTTTTGCTTCTTCTCCTGAACCAAAAGGCCAATAGACTCGAAACTTGGTAGGAAGCATCGGGGTGACTTGTAGATCAGAAATAGCTGAAATAGTTCCAATTTGACTTGCAAGATGTCAGCCATTGCCGCCATCTTGAAAATCTATTTTTCACTTCTCCTCCTGAGCCGAAAGGCCAATTGATTCCAAGCTTGGTAGGAAGCATCAGGGTGACTTGTAGATCAAAAATAGCTAAAATCATGCTGATCGGAAATCCAAGATGGCCATCTTGAGAATCTATTTTTCCCTTCTTCTCCTAAACACAAAAGCCAATTGACTTGAAACTTGGTAGGAAGCATCGGGGTGACTTATAGATTAAAAATTGCTAAAATCGTTCCGATTGAAAATTTTTCACTTCTTCTCCTGAACCGAACGGCTTATTGACTTTAAACTTGGTAGGAAGCATTAGGGTGACCTGTAGATCAAAAATAGCTAAAATTGTCCCTATCAGAAATCCAAGATGGCCACCATGACAGCCATCTTGAAAGTCTATTTTTCACTTCTTCTCCTGAACTGAAAGTCCATTTGACTCGAAACTTGGTAGGAAGCATTCGGATGACTTGTAGATCTAAAATAGCTTAAATTGTTTTGATCGGAAAACCAAGATAGCCGTCATGGCAGCCATCTGGAAACTCTTGTTTTTGGTTATTTTGCTGAACCAAAGGGCCAGTTGATTTGAAAATTGGTAGGAAGCATCGGGATGACTTGTAGATATAAAAATAGCTAAAATCATTCCCATTGGAAATCCAAGATTGCGGCCATCTTGAAAATCTATTTTTCCCTTCTTCTGAACTGAAAGGCCAATTGACTCGAAACTTGGTAGGAAGCATCAGGGTGACTTGTACCTCAAAAATAGCTCAAATCTTTGCGATAGGAAATCCCAAATTGCGGCGATGGCGGCCATCTTAAAAATCTGATTTGAACTTTTTCTCCTGAACCGAAAGGGCAATTGACACAAAGTTCATTGGAAGTATCAAGGTGACTTGTAGATCAACAGTAGCTAAAATCATTCTGATTGGAAATCCAAGGTGGCTGCCATCTTGTTTATGTTTATTATATTTCCCTGCCTCTGTGCTGTTTACGTGTATAAAATCATGATTCTTCCGGAACCACTTAGCCAATTGCCACCAAATTTCACATTGATCCTACTTTTGAAATGTGATTGAGAGTTTAAGTGATCATGCTCCATTGAATGTCATACCATATATATTCTTCAAAATTAAGAACTGCTTAAAGGATGATCTTTTCATTAGTTGCGATGACAGGATTGGAAAAATATTGCATAACATCTGCATATCTGCAGTGGCTATGTCACTCTGGTGAGCGACCCATAGCCCGTGGACCTCTTGTTAATGCTTGTTGCAAAATACTACATTAATGTGAACAGAAGTGCACATAAGCATTTAAATTTCTTGGAATATAAAATTAATGTTCATTCACTTTTTCTAAGTTACAGAGAAACTGCATTAAAGAACAACAAGTTGCAGGAATTTTTACAAGCCTGGATGCCAGTTAAGGAACTATTGGACAATATTATATAGAAATAGTTTAACTAGAGGTCTTGCTTTGGGTTTATGTTTTATATTATATGTAGAATTTGAGGGATTCCGGAATCTGGGGACTTTATTTCTAAACAGCATTGTGTACAGTAAATAACATTGGTTCAGATTCCTTAATCACTTAGATAAATATATTAGCAAGGCCTCTGTTCACACAAAAGTACATAAAAGTATCTTCTGTGCTCATATCTAATGCTCCTGTATGTACCTGTTAAAACAAAAAAAGAATAACTTAGTACAACTAATCTCCCTTTCTAATAGTGACTTTAGTAACAATATATCTAATAAATACTATTAGGGAAAATCAACCTGTCCTGGATAACTGATGATAGAAGCTATGAGTTTACTTCCTTCCCTTTTCCTCAGACCTCAATGTGGAAAATCTCTATTTGAATTTTGAAGTATAATGGTTTTATAAAAAAGAAAAAAGAAAAACTAAAACCAGAAGGTACAAATGCGGGCAGTAATAATTATGCCACCATAAGGTTGGCTGTTTCTCTGAGAACCCAAAATTGCTAGATAAGAGCGTTGAGGTCTGCCTATCTCTGTTCTCTAATACACTTTTTCTTCCTATAACTATCCTAAACAGAAGGGTGTAAGGGATAATTTGCAAACATAAGAATAAAAAAATTTAAACGTATATTTATTGTATTGCCATACTAATAAAATGTGAAAGTGCTGGTATGAGCGGCTCATCATAATTTTATATCTATATATGTCAGCCCTGATAGTTTTCCCAGGGCTTCAGGGTAAATTCTAACGGGGTTTAAAATGAATATAATTTTCCCTTAAAAAAAAAAAAAAAAAAAAAAATCAATATCTTACTTATATCGAGCTGATGGTTCATCAAAGGTGGGCGAAAACCGGAGATCCCTGGGAAAAACCACATGACAATCTGTAAGCAGAACTTGGTTTTCCCACATGTGACCCGAGCAAGGCTCGAATCACAGTGGTAATAAATCTAATGAATTAAAGAGTCAACTCTCCTATCCACTAGGCTACGGGGGCCCACCCACAGGATAATGGCAGGGTGTTATGTTTCATATTATTATTATTAAAAAGCATATGTTGTTGGTGCTCATTAGAATTACCTTGACCTTGAGATGATTCTAATAAATAACTGTAACATATGGTTTTTATTAAGAAAACGGAAAATAAAACATAAGCATTTGTATCTTAAATAATATTCTATAGATTTTTCTTTTATATGCGTCCTTGAGGCTTCTTAGACAGAAATTTTACCACAAGTGTTTTAGTAGTTGAAAATCTAACATCACAGTGTGATGATTAGGTTGCATATGGTAATTTATTTTACACATTGTTTTCATTTTTTTCAGTTTGGGGAGAGTGTTCCCATTGTTTCCATGAACACTGTATTGAGAGATGGCTGAATTCTCAAAGGGTCCATCGGCGGCGTCGCATGTGTCCCGTGTGTCGACAAGACTGGAAGCTTAAATGGTGAAGGGAGACAGCTGAGAGTGATAACTGTGGCAGCTTGTCATATTATTGGCATTACTGCCAATTCCAGAACTGGTTAGACTTTAGCTGTGATAGCTTGTCATATTATTGGCATTACTGCTAATTTCAGAACTGGTTTGACTTCAGCTGTGGTAGCTTGTCATATTATTGGCATTACTGCTAATTCCAGAACTGGTTAGACTTTAGCTGTGGAAGCTTGTCATATTATTGGCATTACTGCTAATTCCAGAACTGGTTAGACTTTAGCTGTGATAGCTTGTCATATTATTGGCATTACTGCTAATTTCAGAATTGGTGAGACTTGCAGCTGTGGTAGCTTGTCATATTATTGGCATTACTGCTAATTTTAGAATTGGTGAGACTTGCAGCTGTGGTAGCTTGTCATATTATTGGCATTACTGCTAATTTCAGAATTGGTTAGACTTTTAGCTATGGTAGCTTGTCATATTGTTGGATGCTAATTTCAGAATTAGTCTTTCAACACCTTGTAACATTTTAAGAGTTGATATTAGGTTGTCAGAATGAACACTTCACATCATTTATAAGCTGTAAATAATTATTCCAGGTGTGACATAATCTTACCAGAATCAATTTCACAATCTAGAAATTGACCACAAGAAATGAAAAATAAACCTGTCATAAATAACACAAATAATGCTTAAAAAGACAGAAACTGTGTGTCATTTAATACAAATTCTCACGTATCATTACAAGGTGATTTCTTGCAGATGTAGTGTGTTCAGGGAAAGTCTTATGAATTCTTAACTTAGTAGTAGAACTCAATGTGAAAAGTTGGACATCATTGTTGTGAACCATAGTTCACATAGTGGAAAGTCGGACAGTAACCCTAACCCTAACCTTTGTAAACCATAATAAGTACCTGTGATATAGCCAGAAATACAACAACAAAAGAAAACATTCACACATACAAACTGAACCCTATTGAAAAAAAAAAATAGGAGCAATAAAAGTATACACTTTTTATGCCCCCAACTTCAAAGAAGTTGGAGGGGCATATTGCTTCTGGGTTGTTCGTCCGTCCGTTCGTTCGTCACGCTTTTTGATGCAGAGCATAACTTTAGAACCGTGAATGCTACTGTTTTGAAATTTCTTATATGGATTCCCCGTGAAAAAAAAAATGACACGTATTTTTTTCTTGACAGGATTATGCCCCTTTTCTGAGTTATGGCCCTTTGAAAAAATATGGATGCAATCTTGTCAGCAAAATATCTAAATAACTGTTGAAGCTAGAGCCTTGAAACTTGATGTATTGACTGGTAGTGATGAGTAGACAACTTGATTAACTTCTGAAATTTTTTTGAAAAATACTTCTTGAGTTATGGCCCTTTGTAATTTTGGGCATTTATACCTTGTCAGCAAAATATCTCAAAAACTGTTTGAGCTAGAGCCTTGAAACTTAGTAAATGGTTTTGTAGTGATGTGTAGATGACCTGATTAACTTTTGAAGAAATTCTGAAAAATACTTCATGAGTTATGGCCCATTGAATTTTGGGGCATTTTTACCTTGTCAGCTAAAAATCTCAAAAACTATTGAAACTAGAGCCTTGCAACTTGACGAATAGACTGGTAGTGATGAGTAGACAACCTGATTAACTTTTGGAGAAATTCTGAAAACTACTTCATGAGTTATGGCCCTTTGTAATTTTGGGCAATTTTACCTTGTCAGCAAAATATCTCAAAAAGCGTTGGAGCTAGGGACTTAAAACTTCAAGAATAGACTGGTAGTGATGAGTAGACAACCTGATTCACTTTTGAAGAAATTTTGAAAAATACGTCTTTAGTTATGGCCCTTTGTAATTTTTGGGCATTTTTACCTTGTCAGCAAAATATCTCAAAAACTGTTAGAGCTAGAGCCTTGAAACTTAGTAAATGGTTTTGTAGTGATGAGTAGATGACCTGATTAACTTTTGAAGAAATTCTGAAAAATACTTCATGAGTTATGGCCCTTTGTAATTTTAGGCATTTAAACCTTGTCAGCAAAAAATCTCAAAAACTATTGAAACTAGAGCCTTGAAACTTGATGAATAGACTGGTAGTGATGAGTAGACAACCTGATTAACTTTTGAAGAATTTTTTAAATATACTTATTAAGCGAAATATCTCAAAAACTGTTAGAGCTAGAGCCTTGAAACTTAATAAATGGATTTATAGTGATGAGTAGATGACCTGGTTAACTTTAGAAGAAATTCTGAAAAATACTTCATGAGTTATGGCCCTTTGTAATTTTGTGCATTTTTACCTTGTCAGCAAAATATCTCAAAAACCGTTGGAGCTAGAGCCTTGAAACTTGATGAATAGACTAGCAGTAATGAGTAGACAACCTGATTAACTTTTGAATAAATTTTGAAAAAAATACTTATTGAGTTATGGCCCTTTGTAATTTTGGGCATTTTTATCTTGTCAGCAAAATATCTCAAAAACGGTTAGAGCTAGAGACTTGAAACTTGGTGAATTGATTGGTATTGATGAGTAGATGACCTGATTAACTTTTGTGTAAATTCTGAAAAATATTTCATAAGTAATGGCCCTTTGTAAATTTGGGCATGTTTCCCTTGTCAGCAAATTATCTAAAGACTATTGAAGCTGGAGCCTTGAAACTTGATGAATAGATTGGTAGCAATGAGTAGATGACCTGATTATGCCCCCAGTTTTGAATGAAATTGACAGGGCATATTATTTTGCCTTCGTTTGTCCATCTGTCTGTTTGTCCATTCGTCAAGCTTTTTTTGTGCATGCCATATCTTAAGAACCATGCTGGGGTTTTGAAATTTTATATTTGGGTTCCCAATGAAAAAATAGCTGACCCGTATCTTTTACCTTGTCCAGCATGTTTGTTTAGAGATATGCCCTTTTGAAAAATCAGAATTAAATCTTGTGAGCAAGATATCTTGAAAAGTATTTAAGCTGGGTTCTTGAAATTTGATTTAGTGAATGGGAATGATGTGTAAATTACCTGATTATATTTTGAGATACTTCTGTGAAAATATTGATAAAGTTACGGCCCTTTGCAGTTCTGCGCATTTTGACCTTGTCAGCAAGATGTCTCAGAAAGTACTTAAGCTAGGGTCTTGAAATATTATATGCTGATTGGGGATGATGTGGAGATTACCTGATTTGTTGTTTAGGGAATTCCATGAAAAATTTATGTAGTTATTGCCCTTTGTAGTTCTAGGCATTTTGACCTTGTCAGCAAGATATCTCAAAAAGTATTTAAGCCAGAGTCATGATATTTGGTATACTGATAGGGATTGAGGAGGAGATCACCTGATTAAATTTTGAACCAATTAAATGAAATGTTGGAGTTATGGCCCTTCACAATTTCTGGCCATTTAATGTAGTTGCTTTATTGTGTATAGCATAAGTTTACAACCATGTATGCTAATGTTTTGAAATTTCATATTTTGATTCCTCATGAAAAAATAGGTGACCCATAATTATTTCTTATCCCAATTATCTCCTATTTTAGAGTTATTTCCCTTTGATAAAATAACGTTGAAATCTCGTATATTTGTACCGTTGTTACCGTCATGGGCAAGCAATGTTGGAGTCAAGCAGTGTTAGAGTCGGGCAGTTGGGGGCGTAGTGTTTTACAAACACCAGCTCTAGTTATTTTCAAATACTGATCGGGTGTATATTTGTTCATCAAAATGTTTTCATGGTCATTTTCGTCAAACATCTAGCTTTGCAAGTCAAGTTTTTTTCTTTTTCCAGACAATTTAAGGAGTAATAAGCCCTTAATAAAAAACAGTATTTTCAGTCATAGACAAATAACATTTCAAATTTCACAAATGTCTTGCACAAATGTCTTTTAGTAAAACAACACCTTTATTATGCCCCCAACTTCAAAGAAGTTGGAGGGACATATTGCTTCTGGGTTGTTTGTCCGCCCGTTCGCCAGTCCGTTCGTCATGCTTTTGGATGCATAGCATAACTTTAGAACCGTAAACGCTACTGTTTTGAAATTTCTTATATGGATTCCTCATGAAAAAATAGCTGACACGTATTTTTTTCTTGACAGGATTATGCCCCTTTTCTAAGTTATGGCCCTTTGAAAAAATATGGATGCAGTATTGTAAGCAAAATATCTCAAAATCAATTGAAGCTAGAGCCTTGAAACTTGATAAATAGACTGGTAGTGATGAGAAGATAACCTGATTAACTTTTGAAGAAATTTTGAAAACAATACTTCTTGAGTTATGGCCCTTTGTAATTTTGGGCATTTTTACCTTGTCAGCAAAATGTCTCGAAAACTGTTAGAAACTACAGCCTAGAAACTTAGCAAATGGATTTGTATTGATGAGTAGATGACTTGATTAACTTTTGAAGAAATTCTAAAGAATACTTCATGAGTTATGGCCCATTGTAATTTTGGGCATTTTTACCTTGTCAGCAAAATGTCTCAAAAACTGTTAGAAGCTACAGCCTAGAAACTTAGCAAATGGATTTGTAGTGATGAGTAGATGACCTGATTAACTTCTGAAGAAATTTTGAAAAATACTTCTTGAGATATGGCCCTTTGTAATTTTGGGCATTTTTTACCCTGTAAGCAAAATATCTCAAAAACTGTTAGAGCTAGAGCCTTGAAACTTAGGAAATGGATTTGTAGTGATGAGTAGATGACCTGGTTAACTTTTGAAGAAAATTTGAAAAAAAAACTTCATGAGTTCTGGTCCTTTGTAATTTTGGGCATTTCTACCTTGTCAGCAAAATATCGCAAAAACCGTTGGAGCTAGGGACTTGAAACTTTATGAATAGACTAGTAGTGATGAGTAGACAACATAATTAACTTCTGAAGAAATTTTGAAATATACTTTTTGAGTTATGGCCTTTGTAATTTTGGGCATTTTTACCTTGTCAGCAAAATATCTCAAAAACTGTTAGAGCTAGAGCCTTGAAACTTAGAAAATGGATTTGTAGTGATAAGTAGATGACCTGTTAAACTTTTGAAGAAATTCTGAAAAATACTTCATGAGTTATGGCCTTTAGTAATGTTGGGCAATTTTACCTTGTCAGCAAAATATCTCAAAAACCGTTGGCGCTAGAGCCTTGAAACTTGATTAATAGACTGGTAGTGATGAGTAGACAACCTGATTAACTTTTGTATAATAATACTTCTAGAGTTATGGCCCTTTGTAGTTTTGGGCACTTTTACCTTGTCAGCAAAATATATGAAAAACTGTTTGAGCTAGAGCCATGAAATTTGGTGAATGGATTTGTAATGATGAGCAGACAACCTGATTAACTTTTGAATAAATTTTGAAAAATACTTATTGAGTTATGGCCCTTTGTAATTTTGGGCATTTTTATCTTGTCAGCAAAATATCTCAAAAACTGTTAGAGCTAGAGACTTGAAACTTGGTGAATTGATTGGTAATGATGAGTAGATGACCTGATTAACTTTTTTGTAAATTCTGAAAAATATTTTGTAAGTAATGGCCTTTTGTAAATTTGGGCACGTTTCCCTTGTCAGCAAAATATCTCAAAAACTATTGAAGCTGGAGCCTTGAAACTTGATGAATAGATTAGTAGCGATGAGTAGATGACCTGATTATGCCCCCAATTTTGAATGAAATTGATGGGGCATATTATTTTGCCTTCTTTTGTCCGTCCGTTTGTCAAGCCTTTTTGTGCATGCCATATCTTAAGAACCCTGCATACTAGGATTTTGAAATTTTATATTTGGGTTCCCAATGAAAAAATAGCTGACTCGTATTTTTTTTTCTTGTCCAGCATGTTTTTTTAGAGTTATGTCCCTTTGAAAAAAAATCAGAATTAAATCTTGTGAGCAAGATATCTCAAAAAGTATTAAAGCTGGGTTCTTGAAATTAGATATAGTGAGTGGGAATGATGTGTAGATTACCTGATTATATTTTGAGAGAATTCGATGAAAAAATTGATAAAGTTACAGCCCTTTGCAGTTCTGCGCATTTTTACCTTGTCAGCAAGATGTCTCGAAAAGTACTTAAGCTAGGGTCTTGAAATATTATATGCTGATTGGGGATGATGTGGAGATTACATGATTTGTTTTTTAGGGAATTCCATGAAAAACTGACACCTATGGCCCTTTGCAGTTCTAGGCATTTTGACCTTGTCAGCAAGATAATCTCAAAAAGTATTTAAGCCAGAGCCTTGATATTTGGTATACTGATTGGGATTGAGGAGGAGATCACCTGATTAAATTTTGAACCAATTAAATGAAATGTTGGAGTTATGGCCCTTCACAATTTCTGGGTTAGAGTTATTTCCCTTTTGATAAAATAACATTGAAATCTTGTATATTTGTACTGTTGTTACCATCATGGGCAAGCAGTGTTGGAGTCAAGCAGTGTTATAGTTAGGCAGTTGGGGGCATAGTGTTTTACAAACACCAGCTTTAGTTTAATCTGAAGCCCCCATCAAACAGTATCAATCAGAATTTGAATTTCTACCTGTCTTAAATTATCTCCCTTTGAATGAAACATATAGGGAATTAAAAGGGTCCATATCTCGGTGTTTGATGTTTTCATGTGGAGTTTTTGGAAACGCGTTGCTTGGCTTGGCATGGTTTTGCAAAATTTAGTTGAAATCTCCTAAAACTGTTTATTTAACAGAAAATTGTCAATACTGGTAACAATCCCATAGCAACTCGGTGCATTCTAGCAGAAGAGGAACTTAAAACAATTTTTTTTTTGGTACAGTTATTTGACATTGACTCCATGGTGATGCTGCATTTTGAAAGGAAAACATGTCTCTACAGGCTTATTGTCCTCCTGTCGACCCAATGCAGAAATGGATAAATGTAATCACCATTGTCCAAAAATGCATGTTTAAAAGGAAGCTACTGATTTGCAAATATTTATTCAGACCCCTTATTCATTTCAGTCTATGCCATTTTATTGTACTTTGATTGATTCTCCTGAAAATTATGTGTAAGTGATTGTTCTTTACAAGGACAGCAAAGATTTATATGGCTATGCAGGCTGTCCAGCGGTCCAAAAATTCCTAAAAATCCTGATTTTTTTCAGTTTTGCTAAAATTACTAAAAAAGTGAAAAATCCAAAGGGAATTCCAAAAAAAAAGCCCTAATTTTTCACTCCAATTTCTATTTTTTTTTTTTTTTTTTTTTTTTATATTTCTTGCAATTTTGAAAATGTTTTCATACTAAAAGTGTAGTTTACAGTTCTTATTGAGAGTAGGCAGTGAAAGGCAGTTGACAAGTGGATCCATGTGTCCTGATACAAGTGGTGTTTATGCATACAATAGATGTGGTCATAAGGACCTGCAATGTAGTATGCATACATGTAATACTATATGAATGGCAACGAAATCTAACAAATATATATGAGCGCATAAATACAAAAATGTCTTGTCCATAGACATGTCTTGTCCATACTTTGAATTACAACAACTTTTTGAGGGGTCAGAATAGAATGTACAGCGATTTCATCAGTAAAAAATTCATTCACAATGAAATACAGACAGAAATGTTGCTCAAATATGTCCATTAACTCAGTTGTCAAAACACAGATATTTAATGTCAAAATCCAGTCACACATATTTTAGACTCATTTCATAATGACTACAATTTTTCATGTGTCCCAATCAATATTAAAAGATATTACGAAACTTCAATTCAATGGAACAATAAAATTGATCAACAAAGACGAGCAATGACAACATGTTTCCAGCTAGGATTCAGCTTAACATGTTTCCAGCTAGGATTCAGCTTAAAATTATTGTAATGCTTGCTTAGTCTAATCACTTTTTTAGCTCACCTGAGCAAAAGCTAAGGGTGAGCTATTGTCATCACCCTATGTACGTCGTTCGTTGTCAACAATTGGTTTGTTAACACTCTAGAGGTCACAGTTTTGACCCAATCTTGATGAAACTTGGTCAGAATGTTTGCCTCTATGAAATCTAGGTCAAGTTTGATACTGGGTTACTTGGGGTAAAAAAACTAGGTCACCAGGTCAAATCAAAGGAAAAACTTAACACTCTAGAGATCATAGATTAACACTCTAGAGGTCATAGTTTTGACCCAATCTTGATGAAATTTGCTCAAAATGTTTGCCTCTATTAAATCTAGGTCAAGTTCGAAACTGGGTCACTTGGGGTTAAAAACTAGGTCACCGGGCCAGATCAGCAGAAAACCTTGTTAACACTCTAGCTGTCACATTTTTGAAGCAATCATCATGAATCTTGCTCAATATGTTTGTTTTGATGATTTCTAGGTCAAGTTTGAAACTGGGTCACTTGGGGTCAAAAACTAGGTCACCGGGCCAAATCAGCAGAAAACCTTGTTAACAATCTAGGGGTCACATTTTTGAAGCAATCATCATGAATCTTGCTCAAAATGTTTGTCTTGATGAATTCTAGGTCAAGTTCGGAACTGGGTCACTTGGAGTCAAAAACTAGGTCACCGGGCCAAATCAGCAGAAAACCTTGTTAACACTCTAGCGGTCACATTTTTGAAGCAATCATCATGAATCTTGCTCAAAATGTTTGTCTTGATGATTTCTAGGTCAAGTTTGAAACTGGGTCACTTGGAGTAAAAAAACTAGGTCACCGGGCCAAATCAGCAGAAAACCTTGTTAACACTCTAGCGGTCACATGTTTCAAGCAATCATCATGAATCTTGTTCAAAATGTTTGTATTGATGATTTTTAAGTCAAGTTCGAAACTGGGTCATGTGGTGTCAAAAACTAGGTCACCAAACCAGCAGAAAACCTTGTTAACACTCTAGCGGTCACATTTTTGAAGCAGTCATGAATCTGGCTCAAAATGTTTGTCTTGATGATTTCTAGGTCAAGTTCGAAACTGGAACACCTGGTGTCAAAAACTAGGTCACCTGGCCAAATCAGCGTAAAATCTTATCACTCTAGCCGTCACATTTTTCAAGCAATCATCATGAATCTTGCTCAAAATGTTTGTCTTGACGAGTTCTAGGTCAAGTTCGAAAGTGGGTCACTTGGAGTCAAAAACTAGGTCACCGGGCCAAATCAGCAGAAAACCTTGTTAACACTCTAGCAGTCACATTTTTGAAGCAATCATCATGAATCTTGCTCAAAATATTTGTCGATGATTTCTAGGTCAAGTTTGAAACTAGGTCACATGGGGTCAAAAACTAGGTGACCTGGCCAAATCAGCAGAAAACTGTTAACACTCCATTTTTGAAATAATCATCATAAATATTGCTCAAAATGTTTGTCTAGATGATTTCTAGGTCTAGTTTAAAACTGGGTCACTTGATATAAAAAACTACTTCCTTGGCCAAATCAAAGGAAAACCTTGTTGATGCTCCAGAGGTCACATTTTTGAAGTGATCATCATGAATCTTGCTCAAAATGTTTGTCTTGATGATTTCAAGGTGATGTATAGTTTTCTGTCCAGTGACTCTCTTAAGTTTTTCCATTTAGGTCAGTTTCTCAGTAATTATTCGTCCTACAGAGTGATATTTGGTACTTGTGAAGCGTTTGTGTTTAGGTCAGTTTCTCAGTAACTATTGCTCCTACAGCCAGTGATACTTAGTACATGCATACATCTTAGCATGGCCCCTTGAGCGCAGCCATCCATATTTGACCTTGACCTTTATTTCACAGTCCATTAGACATACTACATTGTCTTACTTGTTAATATAATCATTTTGAACTTTGATCAGAATGTTTGCTTTGATCAGTTCTAGATCAGGCTCTCAAAGTGCTATGTTGCTCAGGTGAGCGTTACAGGGCCATCATGACCCTCTTGTTTGATTGTAGTTAAGAGCCCAAAGATCATTTACATGCTCACATTGAACACTGATTAAACCGGGCAAATGTAGAAACTGTTCTGACTCTTCCCTTTGAGCACGTTATTTAGCAGGTTGTGTCATTGTGCAGCTCAGTATTTGGTCAGTGCAGGCTGAAAAGCAGTAGTCAACAGGAGGTTTGATTAAGGCATTTTCCAGCTGTTTTAGGAGGCATTTTTGTTTTAAATAGAGGATAAATTAATGGATAATACAGTTGTAAGAAGTTCTCACCATACATGCCAATATTTGGAGAGGATTGAAGTTCTGTTACTTAGCCATTCTAGTCTGTTTAGGTTTAGATGAGGGATACTTAATAAGGGATATTGCCTAGCCCATAAACAAGCCCCTTTACCATCATTTACAAGTTTTAATTTTCTTAAGTGTTTGAAGCTCTCATGTTTTTCAAGTTTGGTATTTTGTTCAGCATACACAAAACAACTTGACTTGTCTGACACACTAAATTTCTAAAACCATGAATTATGCAATGAACAGGAACACATTTTAGCATTATAAGAGACGACACAAAATGACCCACAAGGGTTGACATGTCGTTAAACCCCAACACAATCAATTTAGCATTATAAGGCAGTATTTAATCGTATAAATAACTTACTGAAATGACTTTTGTAAGATCCTTAAATAAGACTGCCCTAAACAAAATATTTCTTGTCCCTAGACATGTTAAGATATTTAAAAAATGCTTGCAGAATTCAAAGATACAATATCGTTGCAAGTACATGTATAGAAGTGTTGCAACACAGGTATATGAAAAATTACTCAAAAATATTCTCTTTTGGTGAAGAATGCTGTTCTTATTTTAACCATATCGCTTTATCAAAGCCAAATGTACCATTACTCAAACAAAATCACTCAAGTTCTCTCCAGAAAAATCAGACTGAAAATTTGCGTTTTTTATGCTGTTACTATTTCTATTTCTATTTTTTTTCCCACTTGAAAATCTGATCTTAATACACGATATATATGCTTTAATAGGTTTATTTACACTATTTATCAGTTTGTCTTGTCTGTAGATATTTTGTGAATCGGTTTCTAAAATTTCATACATATACTACCAGAAAACAAATAATTGTGTTTAAGGTCTTACTGAATTTTTTAGATCCCACCGTTTGTCACAAGGTACCTTTTTAGCTCACTTGAGCCAAAGACTCAAGGTGAGCTATTGTGATCACCCACCGTCCGTCGTCGTCGTCGTCCGTCTGTCCGTCCACAATCTTTAAACAACATCTCCTCCTAAACCACTGATTGGATTTTGACCAGCTTCATAGGAATGATCCTTGGTTCCGGTCCATTGCATATCTGGGTCACAGGAGCTAAAAATAGATTTTTTAACTAAAAACTTAAAAAATCGTCAGAAATCACTGGACTGAATTCAATGTAATTTTGAAAAAAATGTTCCTTTGGTGATCCTCTACCAAGACTGTTCAAGCCATTTGGACATGTCAAAAAACATGGCCGCCAGGGGGTGTGGCTAATTAGCTCAAGGTGAGCTATTGTGATCACCCACCGTCCGTCGGCGGCGTCGTCGTCCGTCTGTCCGTCCGTCTGTCCGTCCGTCCGTCTGTCCGTTCACGATCTTTAAACAACATCTCCTAAACCACTGATTGGAATTTGACCAAACTTCACAGGAATGATCCTTGGTTGGTCCTCTTTCAAAGTTGTTCAAATGGTTCCTGTCCATTGCATATCTAGGTCACAGGAGCTAAAAATAGATTTTTTAACTAAAAACTTATAAAATCTTCTTGTCCGAAACCACTGGACCGATTTCAATATAATTTTGCCAAAATGTTCCTTTGGTGATCCTCTACCCAGATTGTTCAAGCCATTCGGATTCGTCAAAAAACATGGCCGTCAGGGGGCGGGGCTTATTTTCCCTTTATATGTATATAGAAAACTTTAAAAATCTTCTTGTCAGAAACCACTGGACCGATTTCCATATAATTTTGCAGAAATATTCCTTTGGTGATCCTCTACCAAGATTGTTCAAGCCATTTGGATTCGTCAAAAAACATGGCCGCCAGGGGGCGGGGCTTATTTTCCCTATATATCTATATAGAAAACTTAAAAAATCTTCTTGTCAGAAACTACTGGACTGATTTCCATATAATTTTGCAAAAATGTTCTTTTGGTAATCGTCTACCAAGATTGTTCAGGCCATTTGGATTCGTCAAAAAACATGGCCGCCAGGGGCGGGGCTTATTTACCCTATATATCTATATAGAAAACTTTAAAAATCTTCTTGTCCGAAACCACTTTACCGATTTCAATATAATTTAGCAAAAATGTTCCTTTGGTGATCCTCTACCCAGATTGTTCAAGCCATTTGGATTCGTCAAAAAAAAAATTGCCGCTAAGTGGCGGGGCTTTATTTCCCAATATATCTATATATAAAATTTTAAAAATCTTGTCAGAAACCACTGGACCGATTTCCATATTATTTTGCAGAAATGTTCGCTTGGTGATCCTTTACCAAGATTGTTCGAGCCATTTGGATTCGTCAAAAAACATGGCCGCCGGGGGGCAGGGCTTATTTTCCCTATATATCTTTATAGAATAAAACTGCAAGCCATGCACCATGCCCCGCCACAGGGACATATTCCCTATGCACTTCTGTAGTATAAGGGCTGAAAACAATCTAAGTTAAACATGAAGAGAAGCAATAAACAGCTATTTCATAACTAAAAAAAAAAAAAAAAAAAAACACCAAAAGATCTAAGTTAAAAATGCAATAAAAAGTGATAAAAAATAATTTCAGGATTCTGAAAAAAAAAAAAAACAATATGCATATCTTCAGACCATCCTAAAAGCGTGTGTAAAGTTTCAAAAGGATCAGCCTGAAAATGTAGGAGGAGTTGTGCGTACAAGGTACATACTCCTTATACATTTATGTAGTATTAGGGCTCGAAAAAAGTCCAAGTTAAAAATGCAAAAAATGCGATAAAAAATAATTTCAGGTTTTAAAAAAACAATATGCATATCTTCAGACCATCTTTAAGCGCCTGTAAAGTTTGAAAAGGATTGGCCTAAAACTGTAGGAGGAGTTGCGGGCAGAAGGTTGATACTCCCTATACATTTCTGTAGTATTAGAGCTCGAAAAAAGTCTAAGTTAAAAATGCAAAAAAAAAATGCGATAAAAAATAATTTAAGGATTCTGAAAAAACAATATGCATATCTTCAGACCATTCTAAAAGCGCCTGTAAAGTTTGAAAAGGATTGGCCTAAAACTGTAGGAGGAGTTGCGGGCAGAAGGTACATACTCCCTATACATTTCTGTAGTATTAGGGCTCGAAAAAAGTCTAAGTTAAAAATGCAAAAATAAATGTAATAAAAAATAATTTCAGGATTCTGAAAAAACAATATGCATAACTTCAGACCATCCTGTAAAGTTTGAAAAGGATTGGCCTAAAACTGTAGGAGGAGTTGCGGGCAGAAGAATGGTGGGGGCGCTGACGGTCGGACAGACGGACGGACACTCAAAATTTCAGAGGGTATAACATAATACCCCGCCACTTTTTTGGTGACGGGGCATAAAAATGTAAAAATCTTCTTGTCCGAAACCACTCAGGGCTGGAACGATTTCCATATAATTTTGCAGAAATGTTCCTTTGGTGATCCTCTACCAAGATTGTTCAAGCCATTTGGATTCGTCAAAAAACATGCCCGCCAGGGGGCAGGGCTTATTTTCCCTATATATCTATATAGAAAAATTTAAAAATCTTCTTGTCCGAAACCACTGGACCGATTTCGATATAATTTTGCAAAAGTGTTCCTTTGGTGATCCTCTACCAAGAATGTTCAAGCTATTTGGATACGTCAAAAAACATGGCCGCCAGGGGGTGGGGCTTATTTTCCCTATATATCTATTTAGAAAACTTTAAAAATCTTCTGGTCAGAAACCACTGGACCGATTTCCATATAATTTTGCAGAAATGTTCCTTAGATGATTCTCTACCAAGATTGTTCGAGCCATTTGGATTCGTCAAAAAACGTGGCCGCCAGGGGGCGGGGCTTATTTTCCCTATATATCTACATAGAAAAATGTAAAAATCTTCTGGTCAGAAACCACTGGACCGATTTCCATATAATTTTGCAGAAATGTTCCTTTGATGATTCTCTACCAAGATTGTTCAAGCCATTTGGATTCGTCAAACAACATGGTCGCCAGGGGGCAGGGCTTATTTTCCCTATATACGTATCTATATAGAAAACGTATCTATATAGAAAAATCTTCTTGTCAGAAACCAATGGACCGATTTCAATACAACTTGGAAGGAATGTGTCTTTGGTCACCCTCTACCAAGGTTGTTGAAGCCATCATGACTCGTTAAAAAAATATGGCTGCAAGGGGGCGGGTTTTTTTTCCCTATATATCTATATAGAAAACTTGAAAAAAAAATGTTCTTGTCAGAAACCACTGGACCGATTTCAGTATAACTTGGCAGAAATGTTTCCTTGGTGACCCTTTACCAAGAGTGTTCAGGCCGTCATGATTTGTCAAAAAACATGGGTGCTAGGGGGCGGGGCTTATTTTCCCTGTATATCTATATAGAAAACTTGAAAAAATCTTGTCAGAAACCACTGGACTGATTTTAATATAACTTGGCAGACATGTTTCCTTGGTGACCCTTCCTTAGTTACCTTTTACCAAGATTGTTCAAGTAATCGTGATTTGTCAAAAAACATGGCCGCTAGCGGGTGGGGCTTATTTTCCCTATATATTTATATAGAAAACTTTAATAATCTTCTTGTCAGAAACCACTGGACCGATTTCAATATAACCTAGCAGGAATGTTTCTTTGGTGACCCTCTACCAAGGTTGTTCAAGCTGTCATGATTCGTCAAAAAAACATGGCCGCTACGGGGGCGGGGCTTATTTTCCCTATATATCTATATAAAATACTTTAAAAATCTTCTCGTAAGAAACCGTTGCACCGAGTTCAATATAACTTGACAGGAATGTTGCTTTGGTGACCTTCATGTTTCAAAAAACATGGCTCCCAGTGGGGGAGGGGCTTATTTACGTATATATCTGTATAGAAAACTTTAAGATTCTTCTTGTCAAATACCCCCTGACCGATTTCAATGTTGCTTTGGTGACCCTCTACCAAGAATGTACAAGCAATCCTGATTTGTCAAAAAAACATGGCTGTTAGGGGGTGGGGCTTATTTTCCCTATATATCTAGATAGAAAACTCTGGAAATCTTCTTATCAGAAACCACTGAACCGATTTCAATTTAACTTGGCAAGAATGTTCCTTTGGTGACCCTCTACCAAGTTTTTTTAAAGCTGTCATGATTCGTCAAAAAAAAAAAAAAAAAAAAAAAAAAAATGGCTGTTAGGGGGTAGGGCTTTATAGCTATATAAAACACTTAAAAAATCTTTTTGTCAGAAACCACTGAACCAATATAACTTTGCAGAAATGTTCCTTTGGTGACCCTCTTTCAAGATTTAGTTGTCATGATGCATTTAAAAAAAAAACAAAAAAAAACAAAAAAAAAAAAACATGGCTGCTCTTGGGGTGGAGGATGCAGGGCTATAAAATTTAGAGCAGTGAACTTGGCTGAAACTTCAACAGTAATGTAAGTATGCAAATCTGTTTGCTCAGGTGAGCGATATAGGACCATCATGGTCCTCTTGTTTTCCCAATATATCCATATAGAATACTTTAAAAATCTTCTTGTCAGAAACCACTGGACCAATTTCAATATAATTTTGCAGACATGTTCCTTTGGTGATCCTCTACCAAGATTGTTCAAGCCATTTGGATTCGTCAAAAAACATGGCCGCCAGGGGGCGGGGCTTATTTTCCTTATATATCTATATAGAAAACTTTAAAAATCTTGTCAGAAACCACTGGACCGATTTTAACATAATTTTGCAGAAATGTTTCTTTGGTGATCCTCTACCAAGTTTGTACAAGCCTTTTGGATTTGTGAAAAAACATGGCCACCAGGGCCGTGGCTTATTTTCCCTATATATCTATATAGAAAACTTTAAAAATCTTCTTGTCAGAAACCACTGGACCGATTTCGATATAATTTTGCAGAAATATTCCTTTGATGATCCTCTATCAAGATTGTTCAAGCCATTTGGATTCGTCAAAAAATATGGCCGCCAGGTAGCGGGGCTTTTTTCCCAATATATCTATATAGAAAACTTTAAAAATCTGCTTGTCAGAAACCACTGGACCGATTTCGATATAATTTTGCAAAAATGTTCCTTTGGTGATCCTCTACCAAGATTGTTCAAGCTATTTAGATTCGTCAAAAAACACGGCCGCCAGGGGGCGTGGCTTTTTTCCCTATTTATCAATATAGAAAACTTAAAAATCTTCTTGTCAGAAACCACTTTACCGATTTCAATATAATTTTGCAGAAGTGTACCTTTGGAGATCCTCTGCCAAGATTGTTCAAGCCATTTGGATTCGTCAAAAACCACGGCCGCCAGGGAGCGTGGCTTATTTTCCCTATATATCTATATAGAAAACTTTAAAAAATCTTCTTGTCAGAAATCACTGGACCGAATTCAATGTAATCTTGCAGAAATGTTCCTTTGGTGATCCTCTACCAAGATTGTTCAAGCCATTTGGATTCATCAAAAAACACGGCCGCCAGGGGGCGTGGCTTATTTTCCCTATATATCTATATAGAAAAATTTAGAAATCTTCTTGTCAGAAACCGCTGGACCGATTTCAATATAATTTTGCAGAAGTGTACCTTTGGAGATCTTCTACCAAGATTGTTCAAGCCATTTGGATTCGTCAAAAAACACGGCCGCCAGGGGGCGTGGCTTATTTTCCTTATATATCCTTATAGAAAATTTTAAAAATTTTCTTGTCAGAAAGCATTAGACCGATTTCAATATAATTCTGCAGAAATGTTCCTTTGGTGATCCTCTACCAAGATTGTTCAAGCCATTTGGATTCATCAAAAAACACGGCCGCCAGGGGGCGTGGCTTATTTTCCCTATATATCTATATAGAAAAATTTAAAACTCTTCTTGTCAGAAACCGTTGGACCGACTTCAATATAATTTGCAGAAACGCTCCTTTGGTGATACTCTTCCAAGATTGTTCAAGCCATTTGGATTTGTTAAAAAACATGCCCACCAGGGGCGGGGCTTATTTTCCCTATATATCTATACAGAAAACTTTGAAAATCTTCTTGCCAGAAACCACTCGACCGAATTTCAATATGATTTTGCAGAAAAGTTTCTATGGTGATCCTCTATCAAGCTTGTGCAAGCCATTTGGATACGTTAAAAAACATGGCCGCCAGGGGGCGGGGCTTATTTCCCCTATATTTCTATATAGAAAACTTTAAAAATCTTGTCAGAAACCGCTGGACCGATTTCAATATAATTTTGCAGAAATGTGCCTTTGGTGATCCTCTACCAAGATTGTTCAAGCCATTTGGATTCGTCAAAAAACATGGCCGCCAGGGGGCATGGCTTATTTTCCCTATATATCTATATAGAAAACTTTAAAAATCTTCTAGTCAGAAACCGCTGGACCGATTTCAATATAATTTTGCAGAAATGTTCCTTTGGTGATCCTCTACCAAGATTTTTCGAGCCATTTGGATTCGTCAAAAACCATGGCCGCCAGGGGGTGTGGCTTATTTTCCCTATATATCTATATAGAAAACTTTAAAAATCTTCTTGTCAGAAACCACTGGACCGATTTCGATATAATTTTGCAGAAGTGTATTTTTGGAGATCCAAGACTGTTCAAGCCATTTGGATTCGTCAAAAAACGTGGCCGCCAGTGGGCGTGGCTTTTTACCCAATATATCTATATAGAAAATCTTAAAAATCTTGTCGTCAGAAACAACTGGACCGATTTCAATATAATTTTGCAGAAATGTTCCTTTTGTGGTCCTCTACAAAGATTGTTCAAGTCATTTGGATGCGTCAAATAACATGGCCGCAACGTGGCGGGGCTTATTTTCCCTATATATCTATATAGAAAACTTTAAAAATCTTCTTATCAGAAACCACTGGACTGATTAATATAATTTTGCAGAAATGCTCCTTTGGTGATTCTCTACCAAGATTGTTAAAGCCGTTTGGATTCGTCAAAAAACATGGTCGCCAGTGGGGCGTGGGTTATATTTCTTATATATCTATATAGAAAACTTTAAAAATCTTCTTGTCAGAAACCACTGAACTGATTTCAATATAACATGGCAGGAATGTTTCTTTTGTTACCTTCTACCAGGATTGTTCAACCCGTCTTGATTCGTCAGAAAACATGACCGCCAGGGGGCGGGGCTTATTTCCCTATATATTTATATAGAAAACTTTAAAAATCTTCATGTCAGAAACCACTGGGCCGATTTCTATAACTTGGCAAAAATGTTTCCTTTGGTGATCCTCTATGAAGATTGTTCAAGCTGTCGTTATTTGTCAAAAAAACGTGGCCGCTAGGGGCTGGGGCTTATTTTCTCTATATCTATATAGAAAATTTTAATGATCATCTTGTCAGAAACCACTGGACCGATTTTCAGTATAACATCGCAGGAATGTTTCTTTTGTAACTCACTACCAAGATTGTTCAAGTTGTCATGATTCATCAAAAACTGTGGCCGCCAGGGGGCGGGGCTATATTTCCTTATATATCTATATATAGTAAACTTTAAAAATCTTCTCAGAAACCACAGGACCGATTTCATTATGACTTTGCAGAAATGTTCCCTTGTTGACCCTCTACCAATAGTGTTCAAATCATGATTCGTCAAAAAACATGGCGGCTAGGGGGTGGGGCTTATTTTCCCTATATATCTATATAGAAGATTTTAAAAATCTTCTTGTCAGAAACCAATGGACCGATTTCAATATCACTTGGCAGGAATGTTTCTTTGGTGTCCCTCTACCAAGATTGTTCAAGCCGTCATGATTTGTCAGAAAACATATCCGCTAGGGGGCGGAGCATATTATATATATATATATATATATATATATATATATATATATAGAAAACTTTAACAAAATTCACATAAGAAACCGTTGGATCGAGTTCAATGTAACTTGGCAGGAATATCCCTTTGCTGACCTTCTAACAAGATTGTTCACGCCCTCATGATATGTAAAAAAACATGGCCACCAGGGGGCGGGGCTTATTTTCCGTATATATCTGTATAGAAAACTTTAAAATTCTTCTCGTCAGAAATCACTTGACTGATTTCAATATTACTTGCAGGAATGTTTCCTTGGTGACCCTCTACCAAGATTGTTCAAGCAATCATGATTCGTCAAAAAACATGGCTGCTAGGGGTGGGGCTTATTTTCCCTATATATCTAAATAGAAAACTTTAAAAATCTTCTTGTCAGAAACCACTGAACCGATTTCAGTATAATTTGGCAGGAATGTTCCTATCGTGATCCTATACCAAGTTTGTTCAAGCAGTCATGATTCGTCAAAAAACATAGCCGTTAGTGGGTGGGGCTCATTTTCCCTATAAAGCTATATAAAACATTTTAAAAATCTTTTTGTCAGAAACCACTGGCCCGATTTCAATATAGCTCGGCAGAATTGTTCGTTGGTGATCCTCTTTAAAGATCCAATTCAAACTGTCATGATGCATGAAAAAAACATGGCCGCTAGGGAGCAGGGCTATAAAATTTATACAAAAATCTTAGAGCAGTGAACCTGGCTGAAACAACAACAGTAAGTACGCAAAGCTGTTTGCTCAGGTGAGCGATATAGGAGCATCATGGTCCTCTTGTTTATCAGTGTGTTTTCCTCAAAATAGACTAATCACAACTGACAGGAGGTCCCTTCTTTCAGTCCCAAGGAATTCTGTCATATTTTAGCCATAAAACTTACAAAAATACTCATTTTCTGCTACCAAAATTTTGGCTGTGATATGCCCTTTAACAAATAAATTTGAAAGACAAATTATTATTTTATTCTCTGAAATGCACCTTTGAACCTTAAAGCTCAATGTCATAATGTATGGCAGACCACAAATCTACTTGATCTCTAATTCAACATGGACTCTGGACTATACATGCAACATGGTATCTAGACTATATGAATACATACATAAAATGGGAAATAAGAGCTTTTTGACATCTGAGGAAACAGAAAACTGCATCTAATCTTTGCTGAGTGTTTGTTTGTTTGTGTTGAGGTTTTATGGCCCAGTCAACCCGGTGGGTCATGTCGAGCGCTGTCAGTTTACCTAACCACACGTTTACTGGGCAGGCTTAGTCCTCTAAGCGGTTAACCAGTATTCTGCACATTCTTTCGCCAGGAAGATAAGACCATTTGAAACATGAGAAGTAGAATATTTGTTATATGTACAGCAACTGTTGCCTGCCTTGATGGTTCAGTTAGATAGCACATCTGACTGGTGACCAGGAGATTGCTGGTTCGACCCCTGTCGGGTTGGCAACATTCTTCCATGGAAATTGATCATGGAATATTTTCTATAGTCAAACTTTTCCTTGCACTGATTCAAGAAGGGCAGTTGTCAGTTTCTGGCAAAAGAATGTACCCAAAACTGGTTAACCACTTAGAGGACTATGCCTACCCAGTAAAAGTGTGATTAGGCCAACTCACATGCTCAACATGACCCCATCGGTTTGACGGGGCCGTAAAAACCTCAGAACAATTCCTTTAATTTTTAGCTCACCTGAGCTATGCTCAGGATGAGCTGTTGTGATCACTTTTCGTCCGTCGTCCTTCCTTGCGTCAGTTAACATTTTCAAACTTCTCCTCTGAAGCCGCTGAGCCAATTTTGCTCAAATTTCATATAGAGCCTCCTTAGGGTGGGGGAACGAAAGTTTGCTAAAATGGTTGCGGTCCGTTGACCAAGATGGCCGCCATGCCCATATATGGTAAAAACCTTTAAAAATCTTCTCCAGAACCGAGGATGCCTTGGGGCTGAATCTTTGCAGGAATCATCGAGGACGGGAGGTCTACCAAAGTTGCTAAAAGAATTGTCGTACATTGACGTTTGATCTTTTTACGGCAAGGTCAAGTTCGCTTCCCTATGCATTTGTATGAGCCCCATACATTTGAATGGGAAAATTGTTGAGAATTTCAAATGACTTCTTTTTTGAAGCCTCTGAGCCAATTTTGCTCAAATTTCATATGGAAAAAAAGTTGAGAAAAGTCCAGGGAGTGCAACAATCACAAACCGCAGCCCTTCCCAGACCCCAAGAGGAAGAGGAAACCGACAAATATAAACAAGCACAAACCGAACAAACGCACGAAAAGCACCAAGACCAGCCCCCTCCTCCCCAAGCGAGGCAACCCGCAACACCAAAAGGAGCCTCCTTAGGGTGGGGAAACAAACAATTGCTAAATTGGTCGCGGTCCGTTGACCAAGATGGCCGCCATGACCATATATGGTAAAAACCTTTAAAAATCTTCTCCAGAACGGAGAATGCCGTGGGGCTGAATCTTTGCACGAATCATCGGGGACGGAAGATCTACCAAAGTTGCTAAAAGAATTGTCTTACGTTGATGTTTGACCTTTTTACGGGAAGATCAAGTTTGCTTCCCTATGCATTTGTATGAGCCCCATACATTTGAATGGGAGAATTTCAAACGACCTCCTCAGAAGGCTCTGAGCCAATTTACTCCTCCGTCAGAAGGCTATAACCACGCCCCTGCGTAAATCCTTAGACAAACAATATCGTGATACCTGTATTTGTCAATGAAAACTGCATTCGTACCTGTATTTATCAATGAAAAAGTACATAGGTAATATTGTTTGTCTAAGCAATACCATTAACCGTTAACTGGTAAGTTGTTTTGGTTGGTCAGATTTTGGTGTCATTTACTGGTCAGGTGATTTCACGGAGGACTCAGTTTTGCTCAAATTTCATAAGTAGCCACCTTTGGGTGGGGAAACAAAAGATTGCTAAAATTGTCGCGGTCCCTTGACCAAGATGGTCGCCATGCCCATATATGATAAAAACTTTTAAAAATCTTCTTCTCCAGAACCAAGAATGCCTTGGGGCTGAATCTTTGTACAAATCATCGAGGACGAGAGGTCTACCAAAGTTGCTAAAAGAATTATCGTACATTGACATTTGACCTTTTTACGGCAAGGTCAAGGATGCTTCCCTATGCATTTGTATGAGCCCCATAACATTTGTATGGGAACATTATTGAGAATTTCAGACGACCTCCTCTGAAGCCTCTGAGCCAAATTTGCTCAGATTTTTAGCTTATCTGAGCATGAAGTGCTCATGGTGAGCTGTTGTGGTCATTCAATGTCCTTCGTCCATCATGGGTCGTGCGGCATGCGTCATGCGGCGTGAACTATTGCTTTAAAAGCCTACTCTTCCTACTCCCCTGGGCCAATTGACTCGATACTTGGTAGGAAGTATCAGGGTGACTTGTAGATCAAAAATAGCTAAAATCCTGCCGATTGGAAATCCAAGATGGCCGCCATCTTGAAAATCTATTTTTCGCTTCTTCTCCAGAAACCAATTGACTCCAAACTTGCTAGGAAGCATCAGGGCGACTTGTCGATCAAAGTTAAAATCATGTCGGTCGGAAATCCAAGATAGCCCCCATGGCAGCCATTTTGAAAATCTAGTTTTCGCTTCTACTCCTTAACCCAAAAGCCAGTTGACTCCAAACTGGTTAGGAAAAAAAAGGTAAGAGAAAAGTCCAGGGAGTGCCACAATCACAAACCGCAGCCCTTCCCAGATCCCAAGAGGAAGAGGAAACCGACAAATCCAAACAAGCACAAATCGAACAAACGTACGAAAAGCACTAAGATTAGCTCTCTCTTCCCCAAGCGAGGTAATCGCAATACTAAGAGGACTTAAAAAACACAAGAACAAAATGACACATGGAAAGACATACAACAAATCGCCTCGTAGAATAAACCACAAAGTAACAAAGAGTAAGACTAACACCGGGACCACCGCCTTAGAACGGTCAGTAGAGTAAACCACCAGGGGGTTTAAAGCACTTTCACAGCTAGCTAACTTCACCCTGGGTCCCAATGCTACTCTTAATACAGAAACACATAAAAATTCGGTTCGCATAAAGGCTCCCAACTAGTCAATGCATCAAAGCGAACACACAAAATTCAAATTAACACTATAATAAACAAAGACGATTACTCAAGGCTTGGAAGCATTGGGGAGACTTATAAATCAAAAATAGCTAAAATCGTGCCGATTGGAAATCCAAGATGGCCGCCATGGCAGCCGTCTTGAAAGTCTATTTTTCGCTTCTTCTGAACCGAAAGGCCAAGACTCCAAACTTCCTAGGAAGCATCGGGATGACTTGTAGATCAAAACTAGCTAAAATCGTGCCAGTCGGAAATCCAAGATGGCCGCCATGACAGCCATTTTGAAAATCTATTTTTCGCTTCTCAGGGGTGGTCGGGAGTGGCGATGGTGTCATGTATCTTACGTCACCGGGGCGTCCAACTGAAATTGGCTAACAGCTGGGCAAGGCTTGCTATCCTTGTAGCAGGTAAGGGTAGAGGGGGAATAATTTTATTTCTTCTGTTTCTTCACTTTCATTCCTGTTCCTATTTCTTCCCTAATCGTCTCTTTCATCTCCTCTACTTTACTTCTATCTCTTTTTCTCCCTTTCTCTGGGAGACGACACAAAATGACCCACAAGGGTTGACGTGTCGTTAAACCCCAACACAATCAATTTTCGCTTCTCCTCCTAAACCTAAAAGTCAGTTGACTCGAAACTTAGTAGGAAGCATCAGGGTGACTTGTAGATTAAAAACAGCTATAATCGTTCCGATCGGAAATCCAAGATGGCCGTCATCTTGAAAATCTATTTTTCGCTTCTTCTACTACACCGAAATGCCAGTTGACTCGAAAGTTGGTAGGAGGCATTGGGGGTGACTTGTTTTACCTGTGACGTTTGAAAATTTCAGCATTTTAACCTTTTAAGCAAGATATTTCAGAAACTGTTTAAGCCCTTGCCTTGTCATAAGAGTATTGGAAAAATGTTGCATGCCATCTGCATATCTGCAGTGGCAGTTTCACTCAGGTGAGCGAGTTGTGGTCCCTGGGCCTCTTGTTTATATTAATGATTTAAACATTGTACAGCTTTTTGGCTGACACCTGAGCCCATTAGGCTCATAGGTGATCTTATACTACAGGCATGTATAAGTCATCCGTCTGTCTGTCAGTATTTTCAAATGAACTCTTCTGAAGCCGTTAAGCCGATTCTTACTATATTTCACATATAACATCTATAGGCAGAGGGAACAAATAGTTGTGTTTATAGTTGTGTTTATTGTTTCAATCAGATGAGAACTCTGGTTGCTATGGTGACTTATAGTTGCCATTGACTTATAACAGGGAAAAGTGGAAATTATCATTGCCGTCTCATGGCAGATATTTTGACAAAAGTTTTACATAAATGATTCTTGAAGGATAGTTGTCAGTTTCTGGTGAAAGAATATGCACAATACTGGTTAACCGCTTAGAGGAATAAGCCTGCCCAGTAAACATGTGGTTAGGTAAACTGAACGCACTCGACATGACCCCATTGGTTTGACTGGGCCGTAAACCTCAACACTAACAAACAAAGGCCTATGCATTACAATGAAATTTGTCCAGACTGCTAAATTTGATTTCTTGCAATGGCAACTAAAACTTTAAATTTGCGAAAAGATACTAAAAAAAAAAAAAAATCTTCTCAGAAGCCAAGAGTAGCCTGAAGATAAAACTTTAAAAAAATGTTCATAAAATTAGTTTCTAAAAAAATCATATGCTCGTATGCCTTTATCGCTATGTCAACTTAAAGTTTCATAGGCTTTAAATAATAAGTAAAGTAAAAGTAGATCTTTTTTGGTTCACCTGAGCCGAAGGCTCGAGGTTAGCTATTGTGATCAATCATCGTCCATCCCTGTCTTTGTCATCTGTCTGTCCGTCTGTCCACAATTTCTTTAAACAACACCTTATCCTAAACCATTGAGCAAATTTTTACCAAATTTCACTGTATTTATCCTTGGGTGATATTGACTGAAAAACATCCGAAGATTTGGAATCCATGTAGGTTTCTGGTGCCATGTGGCAGCCAAAAGAAAATGTTTAAAAATCTTCTTGTCAGAAACCATAGGAACGATTTTAATATAATTTGGCAGAAGTGTTCCTTTGATAATCCTCTACCAAGATCTTTCAGGTCGGCATGATTCGTCCAAAACATGGCCGTTAGGGGGTAGGGCTTATTTTACCTATATATCTATATAGAAAACTTGAAAAATCTTCTTGTCGGAAACCGCTGGACAATTTCAGTATAACTTGGCAGAAATGTTTCCTGGATGACTCTACCAAGATTTTATAGTCTTTATGATTCGTCGTAACACATGGCTGCTAGGGGGCGGGCCTTATTTACCCTATATATCTACATAGAAAACTTTAAAAATCTTCTTGGCAGAGACTACTGGGCCGATTTCAGTATTACTTGTCATGAATATTCATTTGGTGACCCTCTACCAAGATTGTTCAAGCCCTCAAAAAACTGCTGTTAGGGGGCAGGGCTTGTTTTCCCTATACACCAAATGTATATCTATACAGAAAACTTGAAAAATCTTGTCAGAAACCACTAGACTGATTTCAATATAACTTAGCAGGAATGTTCCTTTGATGACCCTCTACTAAGATTGTTGGGGTAAAAAACTAGGTCACCTGGCCAGATCAGCAGAAAACCTTGTTAACACTCTAGCGGTCACATTTTTGAAGCAGTCATCATGAATCTTGCTCAAAACAATTGTCTTAATGATTTCTAGGTCAAGTTTGAAACTGGGTCACATGGGGTCAAAAACTAGGTCACCTGGCCAAATCTGCAGAAAATCATGTTATCACTAGCTGTCACATTTTTGGAGCAATCATCATGAATCTTGGTCAAAATGTTTGTCTTGGTGAATTTTAGGTCGTTTGAAACTGGGCCATTTGGGGTCAAAAACTAGGTCACCCGGCCAAATCAGCAGAAAACTTTGTTCACACCTAGCGGTCACATTTTTAAGCAATCATCATGAATCTTGCTTAAAATATTTGTCTTGATTTGTAGGTCAGGTTTGAAACTGGGTCACCTTGGGTCAAAAACTAGGTCACCTGGCCAGATCAGTGGAAAACCTTGTTAACACTCTAGTGGTCACATTTTTCAAGCAATCATCATGAATCTTGCTCAACGTGTTTGTCTTGGTGATTTCTAGGTCAGTTTTGAAACTGGGTCACTTGGGGTCAAAAACTAGGTCACCTGGCCAAATCAGCAGAAAACATTGTTAACACTCTAGCGGTCACATTTTTGAAGCAATCATCATGAATCTTGCTCAGATTGTTTGTCTTGATGATTTCTAGGTCAACATCGAAACTGGGTCACATGGGGTCAGATACTAGGTCACCAGGCCAAATCAATAGAAAACTGTTAACACTCCAGAGGTCACACTTTTTGAAATAATCATAATAAATGTTGCTCAAAATGTTTGTCTTAATGATTTCTAGGTGTAGTTTAAAACTGGGTCACTTGATATCAGAAACTAGTTCACCTGGCCAAAGCAAAGGAAAACCTTGTTGATGCTCTAGAGGTTACATTTTTTGAAGTGATCATTATGAATCATGCTCAAAATGTTTGTCTTGATGATTTCAAGGTGATGTATATTTTTCTGTCCAGTGACTCTCTTAAGTTTTTCCATTTAGGTCAGTTTCCCAGTAATTATTCGTCCTACAGAGTGATATTTGGTACTTGTGAAGTGTTTGTGTTTAGGTCAGTTTCTCAGTAACTATTGCTCCTCAAGCCAGTGATACTATAGTACATGCATACATCTTAGCATGGCCTATTGAGTGCAGTCATCCATATTTGACCTTGACCTTTATTTCACAGTCCATTAGACATGCTACATTGTCTTACTTGTTAATATAATCATTTTGAACTTTGATCAGAATGTTTGCCGTGGTCAGTTCTAGATCAGGTTCTCAAAGTGCTATGTTGCTCAGGTGAGCGTTATAGGGCCATCATGGCCCTCTTGTTTATTTATATTAGTGCATTGTTTTATATTAAGAAGATTGTTCAGACATATGTAAACACAAGTTTAACGGTTAAATACAACCTTCTGAAGTGTGAACCGGTTAAATACAACCTTCTCCAGGGACCTGTACCTCCTGGTTACATTTATCTACTTGACATCGTACAGCTGAGATCCAGAATCCTCAAACCACTGGATAGCGTTACAGTTTGATCTATAACCCATGCAATAACAACAAAGTGGTCAAAACATCAAATGAACATCAACATTTGAAAAGGACCATTACCACAATGGTCTAAGAATCCGCGCAGACAAATCGGCATCTTTAATTGTGTACCTAAAGAAACACCGCTTACTGTAGAATATATTGATAAACAGTGAAAATCCTGATCAGAATGTGCAGGTGTGCTGTCTGATATTGGTCTTTCGGATTTGCATAATACACAATCTCCCTCTTTCATAATCTGATACAAGTGTCCTTTATCTCAGACAGGTCACTGCAATTCTTTAATCTGTCAGATCAATAAAATTTTGATTGATTAACTGAAAAATGATTGTAAGGCAAAATAGGTAAACTATTTATCTTCATTTCCAAATCGCATTATCTATAACTAAATACTATCTCCTACGTAGAACTTATTATCTCCTACGTAGGAGTTACTAACTCCTAAGTAGGACATTTTCTCCTACGTAGGACATTATCTCCTACGTAGGACTTATTATCCCCATATGTGGGACTAATTATCTCCTACATAGGTCTTAATATGTCCTACGTAGGACTTGTCTCCTACGTAGGACTTATTATTTCCTACGTAGGAGTTACTAACTCTACTTATTATCCCCTACGTATGAGTTTCTACATCCTACCTAAGACTTATTATCTCCTACGTAGGACTTATTACTGGTTAACCGCTTAGAGGACTAAGCCTGCCCAGTAAATGTGTGGTTAGGTAAACTGACCGCGCTCCACATGACCCCATTGGGTTGACTGGGCCGTAAAACCTCAACACAAACAAAACTTATTATCTCCTACGTAGGAGTTACTAACTCCTACGTAGGACTTATTATCTCCTACGTAGGAGTTAGTATCTCCTACGTAGGACATTATCTCCTACGTAGGAGTTACTAATTCCTACATAGGACTAACTCCTACGTAGGAGTTACTAAGTCCTACGTAGGACTTAAATATTTTTTTTACTAAGTCCTACGTAGGACCTTATTGTCTCCTACGCAGGACTTATTATCTCCTACATAGGAGTTACTATCTCCTACGTACGACATCTCCTACGTACATAGGACACTGTCTCCTAAGTAGGAGTTACTAACTCCTACGTAGGACTTCTATTCTTTTTTCACCTGGCACTAGGACGCTTCCATATGAAATAACACTCTACAGTTTTGAAATACGCTGCAATCGTTTGGATTCGAGGGACGGGGATGCTATGGTTGTTGTCAGCAGAAGGAGACCATTAATAGGCCCCTTTCGTACGACAGCTTATCTGGTAAAATAATTATTTCTTCTTTCCTTTTGCATTGGCTGAAATAACACTTTTCCAATGAACATATGATAACATCTTGTAATATACACGGACATTTTTCCCCGCGCTCTCTCTTCTCTTCCATTATGAACAATTTCAATGAAAAAATGAGATGTAATAATAGACTCTTTTATAATATGTGCAAAAATGATGAAACTGTATATACATGTTGTAAAATTATTTGAAATAAAACATATAAAAAAAAGGTTGAGTTTTGCTTCGCTTTACTCAGAAGAAACACATTTGCAAATTTTGTCATGACTGGTGGTAAATACTCTTGTGTGTGTGTGTGTGTGAATACTTCGGTTTGGGACACGCCTTGAGAAAACCTGCCTTCGGGCATATGCGGACAGTGAAGGTTCAAATCAGCCTGCGCAGACAGATCAGGGCCTTTACTGTCCTATAACAATTATTATGTCTCCCCCTACCCTGCTTTAGGTGTCATTGGGTGAATGTTATGGTGACCTACATGTCACAGTTCAATGACCTTTATTTCATGGTCCGGAAATTTTGCCTTATATCTCTTACAGACTATTTGATGGAGAAATGTCATACCTTGGATATTAGTTCCATGGAACACAAAGAGTGACCTCAATATATAATTAGGTCAGTGTGACCTATATTTCATGGTCCAGTGATTATGCCTCATATCTCGGTCTATTTCTATAGAAGACTATTTGATAAAGAAATGTCATACCTTGGATATTAGTTTTATGTTACACAAAGAGTGACCCTAAAATATATGTAGGTCAATTTGACCTATATTTCATGGTCCAGTGATTATGCCTTATAACTCATACCATGGGTATTAGTTCCATGTGACACGAAGAATGACCTCAAAATATATGTAGGTCAATGTGAACTATATTTCATGGACCAGTGATATTGCTTTATAACTCGAAGACTATTTGATAGAAAAACGTCACACCTTAGATATTAGTTCCATGCAACACAAAGAGTGACAATATATATGTAGGTCAGTGTAACCCATATTTCATGGTCCAGTGATTATGCCTTCTGTCTCGATGACTATTTGCTAGAGAAATGTCATACCTTGGATATTAGTTCCATGCGACACGGAGAGTGACCTCAAAATATAATTAGGTCAGTTTGACCAGTATTTTATGGTCCAGTGATTATGTCAAAGAGTGACCCCAATTTATATGTTCGTCAAATTGACCCATATTTCATGGTCAAGTGATTATGCCTTATATCTCGGTGACTATTTAATGGAGAAATGTCATAGCTTATATATTAGTTTGATCCGACAGGGAGATTGACCTAAAAATAGCAAAAGGTCAATGTGGCCTATATTTCACGGTCCAGTGATTATGCCTCATAGCTCGAAGACTATTTGATAGAAAAATGTCATTGGATATTAGTTTCACGTGACACGAAGTGATTTCAAAGTATTTGTAGGTCAGCTAGACCTATATTTCGTGGTCCAGTGATTATGTCTTGTATCTCGAAGACTATTTTAAATGTCATACCTTGGATATTAGTTCCATGTTACATGAACAGTAACCACAAAATATATGTAGGTCAATGTGACCTATATTTCATGGACCATTGATAATGCCTTATAACTCGAAGACTATTTGATAAATGTCTTGCGTTAGATATAAGTTCCATGTGACATGGAGAGTGACCTCATTATATGTAGGTCAGTGTGACCCATATTTCATGGTCCAGTGATTATGCCATACATCTCGACAACTATTTGATAAGAGAAATGTTATACCTTGACTATTAGTCCCATGCGTCACGAAGGCTGATCTCAAAATGTATGCATGTCAATGTGACCTATATAGCATGATCCAGTGATTTTTCTTATATTTTGAAGACTGTTTGTGACGAGTCATGACATTTTGGGTCCAAATGAGGCGTTACGTCATTCGAGAAAAACGTGTTTAAACAATGACGTAATTTACGCGAACTTGTTTAGACAGACGTCAGATAATTACCAAGAAACGCACCGACATATGGCACCATTTTTATTGGCGTGATTATAATAAAATGCTGTTCTCCATCACATGTCGTGGGTCCGACTCGTAAAATAGCATATTCATGCCGTTAGGCGTGTGTAATTACCTCCCTTCAAACAGTAAACCTACAGACTGGGTCTTACCCCGCATTTATACGGGTATAGATGAATATTGGTAACGTTGCTTTTCGCATTTGATAATTTTGAACATTATAATTTTGGTTCACAAAGCAATTTTCAGAAATTCCGTTTTTTTTTTGTTTTTTTTTTTTTCAGCATTGGATATGGAAAACAAAAATCATAATTTAATAAACGAATTACGCGAATTAAAGGGCTGTGTATATATAAACATAGCATAGACAGCACCGGAAACGTGAAATGCATCAAAGAATTCAATTATAAGCAGAAGAAAAGCCTTTTAAGGTATTAAAAACCTTCAATAGTTATTCTATCTCGTATTTAAATCTTCTGATCATAGCGCACAACAAAATGTTCTTTACTGTTATTTCTTTCGAGAAAAGAGGGCCACATGGTAGACTAGCCATTAGGCATATAACTTAATAATGTGCTTACCCTCTTAGAATAAATAAATAAAAAAAGGCTTGACATTTCATGGGAATCATCTGAAATGACAAACCTTATTTACTCTGATAAAAAATAGTAAAAAAGAATATAAGAAAAAGGCGTATTTTGCAGTTGATTAGCGCTTTAAAAGTTATTAAAAAAAACTTAGCCTGAACTTCCCCATTCCCCCTCAATATCAGCTGATAGTACATATTCAGATCTAACGGCTCCTATAGATTAGTTTGATCAGGGTCTCCACCATCTGCCATTCAGTGAAAACATTAAAAATCTAAATCATCTTCCCTCGCCCCCCGCCCCCACCCCCCCCCCCCCACCCCTCTTTTTTTTTTTTTAATTTCTGGGAAAGTACATAAATATGTAAATATGTCCGAATATGTAAGTAGTCTTTCTTTCGTTGCTGATAGAAAATGATCTGTAAGCACATCACTGCAGTTAAGCCTGTCCTTACGTAGGAAACGAATCGCAAAGATTCTGCTTATATGCAGGCGCAGGTATGCAAGTCGTTTGTGTCTTTGTTGTGTTCATTTTTTTCTGAATGGCTCGGCGTTTAGGCGGTATTTTTATGCTGAGAAATAAAGTAACAACAACACAACGAATGATAATAACGATACTAATAACAATAAATAATAATAATAATATTGAAACTTACGGAAACTAATATTTTCAGGTAAACCAGAAGTCTGAACTTTGCGTCAGATCAGCGCTTCAATCAGACAAGCAGTAGGTACATGTAGAAACCTTTCTGAGAAGTTGGCGGTCTTTCTCTTGAACAATTGTCTTCAGGGGCATATTTTTTATAAATCCACTAAAATGATATCTCAAAAATTCAATTTTAAAAAGATAAAACATCGAGTTTTTCTTTCTTTTGTTTTATTTACATGGTTCATTTTTATTCGGTCTCGACTCCGAAAAACGCACAGCTGTTGTCGGAAGTTCAAAGATGTCGTTTTACTTGAACTGAAACAAGTGAATGCCACAAGATCTAGATATTCGGCTTAATGAACACAACATGAGAATATGACAGTAAAAGCTGTAACACTGTACTGTTGTTGACTACGTAATGGGCAATAAAGTTCACTTGCGTTTGAGTGTGTATTGGGTGGGAGGTGGGGTTGGAGGGGATATGTGTATGTGGGTGGGTGTGTAGGTATCGTTTGGGATGTAATTGCAATTAAGATGGCGCTAATAAAGATCCACAAGAAGCTGCTAACTCTTTCATGTATTTGTTTATGAATTTGCCACATTGTGGTATCACTTTCTGTGCAATGGAAACTATTAACATTTTAGAACTTTATATTTTCTCTAATTATAAAATTAATGATTTTTTAGATCCATAATGAGCATAAATCCTGACCCAAAATCTCATGGCTGGTCACATTTGATGGAGAAATATCATACTATGAATATTAGTTCCATGTGACACTAAGAGTAACCTAAAATATATTTAGGTCATTGTAACCTACATTTCACAGTCCATAGATTTTACCTTATATCTCGATTTGATAGAGAAATGTCATACCTAGATTTTAAATTCAATGTGACCCGTTGATTGACATAAAAATATATCTAGGTCAGTGTGACTCAGTGTGACCTATATTTCATCGTTCAGTAATTTTGCCTAATGCCTGCCTCGGTGGCTCAGTTGGATGCGCGTCCGACTGGAGACCAGGAGGTCGCGGGTTCGACCCCCGCCGAGCTCGGCAGCATTCTTTCGTGGAGATTGATCGTGAAATAGTTTCAAACGCCACCGAGGTCGGCAACATTCTTTCGTGGAGATTGATCATGAAATATTTTCTACAGTCATTCTCTCCCTTCCGCTGATTCAAGAAGGGCAGTTTCAGCTTCTGGCGAAAGAGTTAACCGCTTAGAAGACTAAGCCTGCCCAGTAAAAGTGTGCTTAGGTAAACTGACCGCGCTCAAATTGACACCATTGGGTTGACTGGGCCGTAAAACCTCAACACAAACAAAAATTTTGCCTAATAACTGGAAGACTATTTGATGGAGAAATTTCATACCAGGAACATTACTTCCATGTGATGTGATGATCAACTTCAAAATATAATTATCTAGGTCAGTGTTCTATGTAACACAAAGATTTGCATTATAATTTACAGAGGGATGTGTGATTTGTATTCAGACTCGCAAAACTTATTGTATTTGGAATAGAATCATATAAAAATACTAAATACACCATTTGACGTGTTAATGTGAAAACATAGATAGACAAGGGCAAATAGGCGATCTATGCTGTCACGCAAAAGCTCTTATTGAATTATTTCCCTTGGAACTTAGTCCGTCAAAAAACCGCTCAAGATATCTTCATGATACTTTATATGAATATCAATCAACATTAGACGACGTGCAAAGCGCAAGATTACTATTTTAGTTATTTCCCTTAGAATCCCATAAGTTAATATGAATGTTCGCTAAATGCACAATACGACACAAAAAAGGGGGTGGGGGAACATCTATGTTTTTGTAGAAAACAAATTCTAGTTGGATACTTAAGAATGCCTGAATGGAGTGAGCAAAGGCCCGCATGCACAGGGTGATATAATTTTGCGCATGCTCGCAACCGCGCAGACAGATCAGGGCCTTCACTGTCCTCTAACAGAATAATTGGATATTGGATACTTAAGAACGTCTGAATGCAGAGAAAGGCCCGGGTGATACGTTGCGCATGCACGGTGTGATATAAATCTGCGCATGATCGCATCCGCGCAGAGAGATCAGGGCCTTCACTGTGTTCTAACAGAATCATTGGATACTAAAGAACGTCTCATTCAGAGCAAAGTCCCGGGTGATACATTACGCATGCACAGGGTGATATAAATCTGCGCATGATCGCATCCGCGCAGACAGATCAGGACCTTCACTGTCCTCTTACAGAATCATTGGATACTAAAGAACGTCTCATTCAGAGCAAAGTCCCGGGTGATACATTACGCATGCACAGGGTGATATAAATCTGCGCATGCTCGCATCCGCGCAGAGAGATCAGGGCCTTCACTGTGTTCTAACAAAATCATTGGACACTAAAGAACGTCTCATTCAGAGCAAAGTCCCGGGTGATACATTACGCATGCACAGGGTGATATAAATCTGCGCATGCTCGCATCCGCGCAGAGAGATCAGGACATTTACTGTCCTCTTACAGAATCATTGGATACTAAAGAACGTCTCATTCAGAGCAAAGTCCCGGGTGATACATTACGCATGCACAGGGTGATATAAATCTGCGCATGCTCGCATCCGCGCAGAGAGATCAGGGCCTTCACTGTGTTCTAACAGAATCATTGGATACTAAAGAACGTCTCATTCAGAGCAAAGTCCCGGGTGATACATTACGCATGCACAGGGTGATATAAATCTGCGCATGCTCGCATCCGCGCAGAGAGATCAGGGCCTTCACTGTGTTCTAACAGAATCATTGGATACTAAAGAACGTCTCATTCAGAGCAAAGTCCCGGGTGATACATTACGCATGCACAGGGTGATATAAATCTGCGCATGCTCGCATCCGCGCAGAGAGATCAGGGCCTTCACTGTGTTCTAACAGAATCATTGGATACTAAAGAACGTCTCATTCAGAGCAAAGTCCCGGGTGATACATTACGCATGCACAGGGTGATATAAATCTGCACATTTTGCGCATGCTTGAAGGCAACGTTTCGCTTGATGCGGCCCATTTATTCCCAGTAAATTATGCAAAAATCAACAAGGTAGGTAAATAAGAAGTTTATCAAAAACTTCCATTTAATCTAAAATTCTGAAATTATACGGATATTAGTTTGAAACATCAACAATTAAGCGTTTTGGCATAAAAATAATGTATATCTTTTATTACAGACATTGCTTTGGTTAGATAATGACTATGAGAAGAAAGTAAACAAATAAATCAGACAAATGAAATATCTAATACGACAAAACAGAACAAATAGTTTTCATTTTAAATAAACGCGAAGCAAAATACCCAGTAAACATTCTTTATAAATCTATAGCGGGCAGTTATCGGCCCGTCAGGGTAGGTGACTGGCCGATAACGGCCCGCTATAGATTTATAAAGAATGCTAGCTGGGTAGGTCTTTCCAAATGCTGTCAAAGGACAGTAGGTATGTTTGCCGTTGAATGCCCGCTATATAGCTTCGTCACATGTAATATATGGATTATATTTACAAAGTAATTTGTCAACTTGAAAAAAAAAAAAAAAAAAAAAAAAGTACTAAATGTGTGAACAATGCATATGTCCTTATCTTACAAATCTTTCACGATTTCCATTAGAATAAACTGTTGATAAGGTGCCTATCTTGCCTGTCCCTCTACTTAGTCTCAGGTTTTTGGCGATTCCATGGTTAGATCTTGTCATTATTTCAGTGTTTCTCTATTATAGCCTTAAAGGCATTGTTTCAAGGCTGTTAATGCAGAAATCTGCATGCAAATATTCCTATTAGTTCCCGAGTTATAGCGATTTGAACTTCAGCAGTTTTGATCTTTCAAAACAGTTTTCAAACATGAAATACAATGAGGCTTTTATGACGTCATAGTGGCCATTATTATTTATTTATTTATTTATTGAACAGTATGAAATATTAAAACTTGGATTTATTACCTTTAAAGTATCCTTTGAGACAGGTTTTCATCATATTTAAGTTGAAGACCTGTATCTTGTTTTATTTTATGAGAAAAAATTATCAAAATATTGACTAAGAACCATGATACATTTACGTTATCATCGAAATTTTATTTTTTAAAGTTTAAATTTGTTTTTTGTGATTTAATTCGACAAAATTTCTTAAAATTGGCTTGCAATTTCACTTACATATATATCTAAACATCTATATTTTGTATAAATGCTATACTATATAATATGGATTTTAAGATTTTTTTTTTTTTTTTTATAAATCACGTTAAAATTATTTCGCTTTCGCCAATAATAGTTGGCATTTTCATATTTTCACTAGCAGAGAAATTGTCATGCTCAGCTATGTTAAGCAAGAAGAAAATAGCAATTGTTAATAATTTGAGATTTATTAGCAGAACAATTTTTCTAGCTCAACTGAGATGAGCATGAATAAATTTTTATAACATCGGGGCCAGGAACCTTTCAACCCTGAAAGCGAGCCACACAGGCAGCAAACGACCATGCAACGATTTTAGAGAAAAGGCTTGACATTTCATGTGGATTTACGTGAAATATCAAACCTTATTTTCTCTGAACAAAATAACCAAGCAGACGATTCGCATGAAATATGAAGCCCTATTTTCTTTGAACAAAATAACCAAGCAGACGATTCGCGTGAACTGTGTAGCCCTATTTTTCTCTGAACAAAATAACCACGCAGACAATTCGCATGAATTATGAAGCCCTATTTTGTCTGAACAAAATAACCAAGCAGACGATTTGCATGAACTATGAAGCTATATTTTCTCTGAACAAAATAACCAAGCAGACGATTCGCATGAAATGTGAAGCCCTATTTTGTCTGAACAAAATAACCTAGCAGACGATTCGCATGAACTACGAAGCCGTATTTTCTCTGAAAAAAATATCCAAGAAGACGATTCGCATGAACTATGAAGCCCTGTTCTGTCTAAACAAATTAACCAAGCAGACGATTCGCGTGTATTATGAAGCCCTATTTTGTCTGAACAAAATAACCAAGCAGACGATTCACATGAACTATGTAGCCCTAATTTCTCTGAACAGAATAACCAAACAGGCGATTTGCATGAACTATGAAGCCCTTTTTTCTCTGAACAAAATAACCAGGCAGACAATTCGCATAAACTATGAAGCCTGTTTTCTCAGAACAAAACAACAAAGCAGACGATTCGCATGAACTGTGTAGCCCTATTTTTCTGAACAAAATAACCAAGTAGACGATTCGCATGAGCTATGTAGCCCAATTTTCTCTAAACAAATAGCCAAGCAGACGATTCGCACGAAGTATGAAGCCCTGTTTTTTTCTGAACAATATAACCAGGCAGACGATTCACATGAACTGTGAACATTATGAAAACATGCCTATTCGAATATACTGAAAATTTTATCACCAAAAAATGAAAATTTTCAGATAAAAAAATTCTGATATTTTTTTCATATTTCTGCTCAAAATTTAGATTGTGGGTACTTGTTAGAACCGCCTTACCTAGGCGGTTCTAATGAGAACCCACAGTCTATGTTTTTGAGCAGACATAAGAAAAATAATGTATACCCCTGTAAACCCCAGTTTTACTATATAAAAAGTGGGGTTTAAGGGGGTCAAATTTATATAGGCGTGTTTGTCGTAATTTATCGAATTTTTATCTGCAAATAAGAAATTCATGTATATGAAACTCTCGTCTTTTATCCAGTGCTTTATATAAGGGATTGTATGTTAAGAAATTATATTCCCAAATACCTTTAATTACCGTATATTGTAAACTGCTATAAACCTTAAGCAACAGATAACGCTTGGTTGATTTACCGCCACCATTTTCACAAACTGCTATAAACCTTAAGCAACAGATAACGCTTGGTTGATTTACCGCCACCATTTTCACAAACTGCTATAAACCTTAAGCAACAGATGACGCTTGGTTGATTTACCGCCACCATTTTCACAAACTGCTATAAACCTTAAGCAACAGATAACGCTTGGTTGATTTACCGCCACCATTTTCACAAACTGCTATAAACCTTAAACAACAGATAACGCTTGGTTGATTCATCGGTCCATTTTCACAAAACTGCTATAAACCTTAAGCAACAGATAACGCTTGGCTGATTTACCACCACCATTTTCACAAACTGCTATAAACCTTAAACAACAGATAACGCTTGGTTGATTCATCGGCCCATTTTCACAAACTGCTAAAAACCTTAAGCAACAAATAACGCTTGGTTGATTTACCGCCACCATTTTCACAAACTGCTATAAACCTTAACAGATAACGCTTGGTTGATTCACCGGCCCATTTTCACAAACTGCTACAAACCTTAAGCAACAAATAACGCTTGGTTGATTTACCGCCACCATTTTCACAAACTGCTATAAACCTTAAGCAACAGATAACGCTTGGTTGATTTACCGCCACTATTTTCACAAACGGCTATAAACCTTATGCAGCAGATAATGCTAGGTTGATTTACCGCCACCATTTTCACAAACTGCTATAAACCTTAAGCAACAAATAACGCTTGGTAGATTTACCGCCACCATTTTCACAAACTGCTATAAACCTTAAGCAATAGATAATGCTTGGTTGATTTACCGCCACTATTTTCACAAACTACTATAAACCTTATGCAACAGATAATGCTAGGTTGATTTACCGCCACCATTTTCACAAACTGCTATAAATCTTATTGAGCAACAGATAACGGTAGGTTGATTTACCGCCACCATTTTCACAAACTGCTATAAACCTTAAGCAACAGATAACGCTTGGTTGATTTACCGGCACCATTTTCACAAACTGCTATAAACCTTATGCAACAGATAATGCTAGGTTGATTTACCGCCACCATTTTCACAAACTGCTATAAACCTTAAGCAACAGATAAAGGTAGGTTGATTTACCGCCACCATTTTCACAAACTGCTATAAACCTTAATCAACAGATAACGCTGGGTTGATTTACCGGCACCTTTTTCACAAACTGCTATAAACCTTATGCAACAGATAATGCTAGGTTGATTTACCGCCACCATTTTCACAAACTGCTTTAAACCTTAAGCAACAGATAACGCTTGGTTGATTTACCACCGTTTTCACAAGGGAGACAACTTTCATATCTTCTTGTTCTTTGTCTGAATAGCCTTCTGAAAAGGGGTCTACTCTAAGCGAAATAATTTTAATGTTGACCTTTTTTAGGAGGGGAGCAAACGTTTGCCGACGATAGTATGAAATATTATTCTTATTTTTCCTTGAAAATAGGTTTTGGGCTTTCATGCAATTAGCATGAATTCCTGTTTCCTTGGAACAAAGGAAAATATCAGTTCGTCGTCTGCTGAATTTGTAAAGAAAGTATCCCGACTCAAGACAGTTAAACCTTGCAATGCAAAAATGTCTTCACTGCATTAGCTAACGACACAGGCCTTTATCAGGCTCCGCCTACGCGCATTCTGATTAGGGCCTCGTGTCAGCTTTCAGGATCAATGCATTTTGTTCCAGTGATAGGATCATGGGAACTGCTGTTCGCTTATGTTCTGGAATACAACTTTTCGCAAGGCAAGTCTCATTTGACCTGAGATGTATCTAGTGAACCTGGGCCTTAACCTGTATGAAAACAGCAAATACCCAGACCAACAACCTTTATTGCACTGTGTGAGTAGTCCTCGTCGGGGCCCAGTTGTTCAAAACATCGTTAACTTAATGAACTCGTTAATTAAACTTCGAAAATGTGTACTTTATAATCTACATGATATAGATAGAGCCTTCGGCGAGTTTCATAAATTTCACATGAAATGACCACCAGTCTAAGATTCTGTGCCCTTGCTGTTTGACAATGCGTATGACAATGTCTCATGGTTATATTGGCAGCAGCTGGGGTCGAGGTCGGACGGTGTATCCGAACTTGGCCTTCGCTGTGGGCCTAAGAACATTATGAGTGTTGATGTATGATATAGTTGTTAAATATATGTATACGTTTTTGTAGAGACGAATAGCTAGTTGCTTAATGATCTTATTTCATGAGGCATATTATATATAGGAAATGTAGTTCTTATAGCCGTAACTATTTCCTTTCATTTCGTTTCGGTAAGGTAGTAGAAATGGTTAATGTTATAGAGAAATGCGGGAAAAAAGTAGATATATACACGAGCATTCATGGTAACGTGTGTACATGTATGTATATGTGTGTATGCATGTGTATACATATATATGTGTGTTTGTATAGGCAAGTGTAATGCATGCTTGTAAAAAGTATTTAACAAGATTTGGCCGTATGGTTCTAATAACAGTTTTCTTTGTCCGTTGACAGAAAAGACGATAAATTATCGACAGTTATATCTAACATTTTATTTGATCACCAACCGTTATGTGGTATATTATATATATTAATTTGCTCAAATGGTTAGTTAGTCCCCCAATGAAGATTATATCGACAAATAAACTGATAAATAAGTTCTGCTAGGGATGGAGGATGCTTAAAAATGTTAAGACCTCCATTCTGTTCAGTAGTTTTGGTCAATCGTCCGAAATGGTTGATACTATATTCAAATTTACAGTTGTTTTTTTACATGAAATTGTTTACTCTTTGGTGTTTAATTAAGTCTAGATTATGTATTTTCATAAAACTCTCCTGCTGTATACTTTGTATACCGGAGAATAATAAAATTTTGACTTGACTTGTTTATCATATGTCCATTTTAAATTGAATTTTATCGCCTTTAAAGATGACAATTGTTCAACAGAAAATGCATGGTTGACATGGGTGTCGTCATGAAGTTACTTGTTCCAGCCAAAGTGTTATGTAACGTGTGGTCATATGATTTTTATGACATGATGTTACGCGACTGAATAACAGCGTCGTCATATGATAAATATGTTTAATATGAAAAAAATGAGGGTAGATGCTACTCCCGTTATTCATAAAATAATATAGGGATCAAACATGGTTTTTCATGCATTAACATTCGCCAGGTCCCTAGGGAGGTGTTGAATTTGTTTGTGTTGAGGTTTTACGGCCTAGTCAACCCAATAGGGTCATGTCGAGCGCGGTCAGTTTACCTAACCACACTTTTTCCTGGGCAGGCTTAGTCCTCTAAGCGGTTAACTAGTATTGTGCACATTCTTTCGCCAGAAACTGACGACTGCCTTTCTTGAATCAGCGGAAGGGAGAGAATGACCGTAGAAAATATTTCATGATCTATCTCCACGAAAGAATGTTACCGTCCTCGGCGGGGTTCGAAACCGTGACCTCCTGGTCTCCAGTCGGACGCGCATCCAACTGAGCCACCGAGGCCGGCTGGGAGGTGTTGAAAACCGTGGCCTTAATGTTAACCGCGGCCTTAATGTTAATGCATTGAAAAACCATGTTCGATCGCTATTATTGCATAAAAACTGAAAACAATTCCTACATTTCACGTTATATCTCTTGCACTACGTTGTTTCGCCTTTTCACCGATAACTCGCAAACGCAATTTCCACGGACTAATACAGGGCCGGGCAGTACACATCTCGTAACGGCAGCAAATCTGTGGCCCCGGTACGACCATATTGAAAGTTGCGTAGCCGAACATTAACAGCGCATGAATTGCCTTATTAATACACGGCTTTTCGCCGGTTATTATTCAATAATATGGGTTTATGTTTAGTACGTGTATGTTTTGTACCGTATTTACAGCACGTGTTCAAGCAGACAGACAGGCCTAAGCAAACAGTGTAGACCAATATCAGACGCCTCAGAACACGGTGTCTGATCAGAGTCTACATCGGTTTTTGCTCATCAAGTTGCGTTTAGACACATGAACAGTATTCTGGCCTCGACAAGCATTGAATATAATTATAGTGTTAATACGGTACTCAACAAACATCACGTTAATTTAACGACTTTGTTAAAGCTAACGAAGATTTGAAGAACATGGCCCGGGTGTTGGCTGCAGTAGCATAGCCAGAACAGAATTATTTGTAAGCACACCGAGAAGAAATCTTAAACAATATGCTTAAAATTACTTTCGCCAGAAACTGACGACTGCCTTTCTTGAATCAGCGGAAGGGAGAGAATGACCGTAGAAAATATTTCATGATCTATCTCCACGAAAGAATGTTACCGTCCTCGGCGGGGTTCGAAACCGTGGAGCGCTGTGGTGCAGTGGTAAAGCGTCGGACTCGAGATCGAGAGGTACCGGGTTCGATCCCCACTGACTGCAAGTGTTGTTTCCTTGAGCAAGAAACTTTATCCACATTGCTTAGTACTGGTTTCTACCCAGGAAAAAAGAGGGCCACATGGAAGATTAGTACTAGATTACTAAATGTGTTACCCTCTATAAATAAAGTCGATTATTATTATTATTAATAGGGACTAGTCTTAAAGGAAAGAATTGGCTCCCAGAAGGGTCAAATTATTTCCCTTAAGATCAGCCCAGCCCTATAGTAAGGCAGTAAAATATATTATGTCAATGTCAAGCAGTACAAACCCTCATCAGTAAGTTTGGTCAGGGCCTGCACTGTTTACGTACGACACGTGTCTGAGTATTTCACTTAAATACGGTAAAATCTGACCGTAAAGCATCCTTCAAACTTGTAGCAGATGACAGTCTAAAATAAAATACATTTTCTTTTTTCGATAAGATGAGGATTGACATTTCGTGTGTATCGACTGCTATGTCGAGTCTTATTTTCTCGGAAAAAATAAAAACTCGTGTATATTCATTGCTATGCTTTAGTGTCGTTTGTAGACTGGTTCCAGTCTCTAGTGAATAAATATTTATTCTTGTAATCCTATCTGATAATCCACTTAACCCTTGTCCTGCTGAACCCAGATATACCCTGTATTTGCAAACCGTGTAGATCCAGATCATTTGGCTTCTGAAGAAGCCAACTGATCTGGATATGCACTGTTTGCCATTAAGTATGTGAATTTATAGCAATAATCTGAATCAAGTAATCTGATTGGCGAAAAATTAAAAGTGGGCGTCGCATCTTAATTTATGCAGCAGGACAAGGGTTAAATAAAACGGAAATAATAATATTATTATCAAGCAGTGCCACCAGTCATGGTATTACTTTGGCTATATCATGCTAGTATTTTTGGTTTTATTTTCGTGAATTATCAAACATGATTATAAGAATAAAGATTTAGTCACTGGAGACTGGAGCAAGTCTAGTGTCGTCTGTTGATGTTATGATTGGCGCGTAAAAGATTACGATCCCTATTTCCCCAGAACTATGTTTGTCCAGTCATTCAACTTGCCAGGCAACATTGTTATTTCATAGCTCCAAAAAAAATGTATTCAGAAAATATTTTTTCTTATTACTCCATGAAAATATATAAGGTACTTATTGGAAGTTATTAGAAGCGCTTCCAATGGGTACCCACAATACACGTTTTTGTGGAGAAATAGAAAATAGTTAAATAGAATCTAAAACTTGCAAAACTTGGAGCTATTTTGGCAGAAGAGATCTTATTTTACACGAAAAGATGTACCATTACATTAGAATAATCTCCCCGAGAATAAGCATTACAATAGAATCATAGCCCCGAGAATTAATCTGGGTCTTGACAGTCTCCACAGTTCTTTAGATACGACCAATTTTTTCCTCTCTCTCTCTCTCTCCCTCTCTCTCTCTGTGCGATATTGTTTGTTTGTGTTGAGGTTTTACGGCCCAATCAACCCATTAGGGTCATGTCGAGCGCGGTCAATTTATCTAACCACACGTTTACTGGGCAGGCTTAGTCCTCTAAGCGGTTAAACAGTATTGTGCACATTCTTTCGCCAGAAACTGACAACTGCCCTTCTTGAATCAGCGGAAGGGAGAGAATGACCGTAGAAAATATTTCATGATCAATCTCCACGAAAGAATGTTGCCGACCTCGGCGGGGGTTGAACCCGCGACCTCCTGGTCTCCAGTCGGACGCGCATCCAACTGAGCCACCGAGGCCGGCATGTGTTCGATTTAAGTCGCAATTTAGTTTCTTCTCAGAATTAATCACTTATACAAGACACCCTAAAATTGGAAATGAGCCTGTCCAGAGTGAGAGATAGAAGAGCCCACTAGACACAAACAGGAGTGACAATCAGTCAAAATCTCGTCAGAGATCGCGTCTTGTGGTGTCTGATCTGTGGATACATTTTGACACGTGAAGAGGGGGAGGTGGGGGGTGGGATTGCCTGTGCAAATTTTTCATCAAACCAAAGATGGATCAATTAAGTGACAAGGTTAGGAAATAATTAGGTCTTAAAGTCTTAAACGAAAACTTTAACATTTTTAAAATGATGATGCTGTTAAAACATTTTGACCAGTATCTAGCATGATACCAAATAGGAACTAAATCCATCATGTAGTTTAGAAGTAGTGATCCTGAAAACTTTGACGTAAACATTTAATATGAAAGTTGTACGTCTATGACCTTGCATGACCTTGACATGACCTGGGGGTTGGGGATGGTAAAATGTTTGACCAGTATGTATTATCATACCAAAGAGGAATTAAATCGGTGATAAGGTTAGGAAATAATGAGGTCTCAAAAATGAACAAAAACTTTAACGTTTAAAGTCTAAGTCTGTGACCTCGACCTCAAGGTCACGGTCATGAGTGCTGATGGTGCTTTGACGTTAAATTTTAACATGAAAATTCTATAGACTGTGACTTTGACTATGACATAACCTAGGGTGGTGGGAATGGTACTGCGCAAATGTTTGGACCAATATGTATCATTATACCAAAGATGAATCATATCGATGATAAGGTTAGGAAATAATGAGGTCGTTAAAAACTTAACGAAAACCTCAACATTTGTGGACGCCGACGCAAGGCCGCCGCCGACGCCGGGGGTAGTACAATAGCTTTCCTTGAACGTTGTTCAGGCGAGCTAATAATGTGCAACGTATGTAAAGGGTCCTTATACAATTTTGAGTAAAATCGCAGGTTCTGATGAGCCTGATTTAAACGCACAGGCTGATCCGAACATTCCTCACAGTGTCCGCTTACAGAATAAATTAATACTGCAGTATGTCAACGACCAGAAAATATCCAGATAAAACAGCACGGATGCGCCCGCTCGTCTTGACCTATGCTGTTCGCATATGGCACAAGTGAATTTTCTCACGTTGTGCATCAAATATTATCAGAGCTCTAGATAAGAGGTAGCAAAGGATATTTCAGCAGTGATTTTTTGAAAATCAGCATTAAGTTAAGAGGGTAAAAATACTCAATGATTTTGTTTATTTCAGCACTGAAATCAAATAAGGGGGTAAAATGCTCAGTGATTTTAACACAAAGCCCCGGACATTGATTCTTTTGTAGGCAGTATACAGCATTATACTGGATCGTAAAGGTTTAGAAACCCTTAAAGCACCGATGACAAATTTATGCATTCTAGGTTGTTTTGCTGTTGTTGTTGTTGTTGTTGTTGTTTAGACAAAAAGAAATGCCAAGCTCTTTAAATTTTCTCTGAAAACAAAAATAGAATTTTGTATGCTTCACTTTTGCTTGGTGCTTTAAGAGTTGAGCATTGCGAATGGGAATTTAAGTATTAAGCTTTACAGCAGGGGATAAAATACTCATATTATCAGAGCACTGTGTTATATATGTTCATGTACACTGACCAGCATGGTGGTGTTCACCGAAGCAGTCTCCACCAATCGGGATATTTGATAATTGTATCGGTCAAAATAATGGCTTTTAGGTACATTTACTCACTGGAATCATCTCAGTGCGGCGTTTCCAAGTAAAGTATCCTACGTGCTTTTGTGAGAATAAGATGTTTTATTTATTAAAAAAATAATATAGCGTAAAATTCCGCTGTTAGGACCAACTTTTATATTGCCTAAAAATGGTCTAATTAGTGGAGTGGTCTGTTTTGAATGTTGACCATAGCTCCAGATACTAGTATCTTATTTCGCCACAAAAACATGTAATGAGCATCCACAACATGTTTTATGGAGAAATAAGAAAAAAAAACTATGCGGATACACCATCTTATCTGGAGCTATGTAGAACAGCAGGAAACCCCGATTTAGGACTGGCGAAAGCTGGTCTTGATAGCGGATGTTTGCTGTATATTATCACACCGGTTATCCTGGTGCAACTATATCGACGGGCTACAACTAACGCGATCCAATTTGTTGACGTCACGGATATATTCGAGGTGAGTAAACGGTTTATTTTGGTCTTATTTGGGTATTTCCTGGAGAGCAACTTTGGTGTAAATTTGCACAGCTGACATAAAATGATATTGCCGGTCACGGGTGAAGTAGCGAGGAAATCTGCTCATGAACAGAAGTTAGATTGTATTTTCTTCAGGCCTGCGTGTTTTTATCCATATTTATCGTGTTTGGCAAATATTTTCATACCATTACATGAATTTCTGTGCGTATTTTTATGAATGAGGGACTGCTGAATATCTCGTGCTTCTGTAAATACCGTCTGCAGAACTGAAGGTTTCTTCTGTGTTGTCTAAATTCCACGATCAATCAACCCTTGGGGTTTTCTGAGGGAACAACATACCACAGATGATGAGACACACGAACCGGTTCATCAGAATGATTTGAGTATAACAAACACAGATAGGAAGCTTGCTGCTTTCACACAAAATCTGATGTATTAAGCCTTGGGTTTTACTGTTCGTATTATTTTTATATTTCAGACAACTGATTAGACGGTGAATACTCTTCAGTAGCAATTTCATCTAGAAATTTACCTATATAAAAGCAATATACTTCAGATAGAAATGTCAGAACAGTCCCGACCTTACATCATTGTGTTGTTTATGCATTGAATGAATTCTATGATTCATGGCTGGAATATGTACGAGTACTTATTGGGTGCATTGTAGAGCGACAATGTGCTCTATTGAGCCACGATATGCTCCCTACACAATGTGCTCCATCGAGGGGCATATTGTGCTCCCTGGTTGATAAGTTAATACTAATACTATTTATTAATGTAAAGTCGGGTTTGAGGGTTTGGGTTTGGGGTTGGGGTTGAGTGGATTTGGGCTGCGGTGTTGGGTTCGGTCATGGGTCCGAGTTGGGTTGGAGGATGAGTTTGGGGGTTGGTTATTTTTGGTGGGTTTGGTTTGGTTGGGATTGGGTTATGGGTTTAAGTTGGGTGGCGATAGGGTGTGGGTGTTGGTTTCGGTGGGAGTCTAGGTCTGATTAGGTATGGGAGTTGGTTGGGGGTATTGGGTTTAGGTTAGGTTTTGGGAGAAGGGTTGTATCAATTCTGGTTGGGGTTGGGGTTGGGGTTGGGGGCGTTTGTGTTAAGATGGGATGGTGTTTTCGTTGGGGTTCTTGTTGGGTCGTGTTGGGTTGGATTTGGGGTAATGTGTTGGATTGGGGCATCGTTAAAAACCACCATACATTATTTTTTATTCAACAGGAGCATATTTTGTACTCTCTGACGATAAGTGAAGACATATGTACCCAACCTACACTATCCGAGTAGCATATTGTGTAGGAAAGGTACACAATGTGCTATATGGTTGCATATTGTGTAGGTAGGGTACACAATATGCTCTTCGAGGGAGCACGCTGTAAGTGGACAAAAGAAGCTCTTGTCAGATTAAACAAATTTACAGACCAATCTTGGGCTTCATTGCCTTCATATGACACATAAGTCTTTTTCTTGACCTTCAATTCATTTATATTTCTTTATCTTTGGGCATCTATAAGCGCTCAGCATGCTGGATAAAATTTTCAGCAAATGCCATGTTAAAATATTTTTCTTATATTTTTCCAGAAAACCGCTATTGATAATTCAATTTGCATGAAATGTCAAATCCTGTTTATGCTGAATTAGCCCAGATACAAGTTTAAAACAAAAGTAATCACTATCTCAAGCGAAGCTTCTTCTAGTAAAAATTGTTGAACCACACCATGTGAAAATGTACCTTAAGTACAGCAGAGACACGGATGAGCCTGCACATTCATATATCCTGACTAACAGAATCTTTGAACACTGTTTATTTCAAGAGTTGTTTATTGTCATGCACTTACCGTAGTATTCTGACACCTTCACTCTTTACCATACTTGTCCTAGAATCTGATCAAGTACATTAGACTATCTGTGGATATGTCTAACAGCTGCTGGATAAGTCCATAGAATTATACAAAACATGATAATAAAAATAATAATAAAAACTAACCAGGACATCCCTTATGCAAGAAATGGACCTCTCCAAAGAGTTAAGGTAGGTCATCCCACTAGACCTCAGTCGGTTAATGTATTAAAACTCATCAAGTACACAGGATATACAGATTATGTAGCAATAAAGATTATCTCATACAGTAAAATTTCTGATGTAACGACCACTTGAAATTCAGACCAATCCACTATTAGACCAGGCCAAAATGGTTTCTTTCTTTTTCAAAGTTAATATTAAGATTGTCCCACTAATCAAACCACTTTTAGACAGCCCTCAAGATTATCACGATAGTGCTTTTACTGTAGCTAGCCTGATGAGAGTCTTTACTGTCCACATTAAGAACCTTTTGGTCCTTGGCTATCCTTACAGTGCACAGGAAAGACTGATCACACTGTGCGGATGTGCAAGCTGATCTGAGTCTTTACTGGGCGCACACGCCATTTTGTTGGAAATATTGTACTCTGGCTCATTTATTATATACCTATCAATGAGGTCACTTTCAAACTGTTCGATATCTTACAGTCTGATAAAAAATAGATTTAAAGACAATAAGCTGACAGTCTTTTCCGATCCATAGCACGCCTTCTCAAAGGAGGCTTGTTGATGTTGACGTTTATCGATAACGCCATGAAGTCGAAACAACTGGCATATGATTCTTATGTCTTTGTCTGGTTCTAGCTGCCATTGAAAATAGTAGTGCACGACATTTTTTTCTGTTTTTTTTTTTTTAGAAAATAAGGCTTTCTAAGGCGGTGGTCCCGGTGTTAGTCTTACTCTTTGTTGCTTTGTGGTTTATTCTACGAGGCGATTTGTTGTATGTCTTTCCGTGTGTCATTTTGTTCTTGTGTTTTTCAGTCCTTTTAGTATTGCGATTACCTCGCTTGGGGAGGAGAGAGCTAATCTTAGTGCTTTTTGTACGTTTGTTCGGTTTGTGCTTGTTTAGATTTGTCGGTTTCCTCTTCCTCTTGGGGTCTTGGAAGGGCTGCGGTTTGTGATTGTGGCACTCCCTGGACTTTTCTCTTACCTTTTTTGATATTTCATGTGAATCATTAATATGATTTACGTGAAGTATCAAGTCTTATTTTCTAAAACATATAATGTTGTCTTCGGCTAATGTGAATGATGCTTTAAGGGTTAAGCTTCAAGGTATATAAATACAATCAACTCCCGTTATCTCAAACTCCAGGGATCAGAATATTTGGTTTGAGATAACAGTAGTTTTAGATAAAAACAGTTGAAATGTGAACTAAAATATATAGAACACTAAACAAATATTGTTCTGTATTTAGTTTTAATAAGCAGTAGTTTTGATTATCAGTGTTTGAGATAACGAGAGTCAACTGTACATCATGTCTACCGTAACATGATCAGTGGCAGTCTGATGGTTTATATCATGTGAGTATTTGGAGATATCCGGATCACATTAGATGCAAGTATCTTGTGTAGTCCTGTGATCTTGGAACATCTACTAGACAATACAGAGCAGTCGATCACATTTCTATAGTAATAATGAATATGTCGTAGTCCAAATACTAATTTAGCTAAATTTCGGATCTGGCTAGGCCAAACAGGAAGTCTTATATGTATATGTCTTCAAAGCATTTCCCAACTACTGACCAGTAGATCAGCTATCAGAAAAATAAGGGACCAGGTGATATTTCCTTAAGTGTTAATCCCTTTTGTTATTCTTGAAAAGTGCTTTGTATGAATCTAGATAGCATGCACGGTGAAATCAACTAGTCTCAAAGTATTTGTTGAACCAATCTAATAGTTTGTCGAATCAATACAGACATATTTAAAATGTGCATAAAGAAGTATAATGCTGAAAACAAAATCATGTGCATAAAGAAGTATGATGCTGAAACATGTGCATAAAGTATGATGCTGAAAAACATGTGAATAAATTTAACATGTTCATTAAGAAGTATTTTGCTGAAAAACATGTGCATAAAGAAGTATGGTGCTGAAACAAAAATCAAAACGACAGCTTTTTTAAAATCCATTTTGGTACTTTTTGACAACTAGGTTTTGTATGGTCTGAGTTAGTGCATGCATGGGGATTGAGCGGAAACTTGATATGAGACATTGGAGCATTATGGAGATTTTGAATTGCTAAAATCGTTCCGTTCCAATTTTAAGATTGCCGCCATGGCAGCTATCTTGTAATTCTTCAGACAACATCTCCCCAAAAAAGGTAAGAGAAAAGTCCAGGGAGTGCCACAATTACAAACTGCAGCCCTTCCCAGACCCCAAGAGGAACAGGAAACCGACAAATCTAAACAAGCACAAACCGAACAAACGTACGAAAAGCACTTAGATTAGCTCTCTCTTCCCCAAGCGAGGTAATCGCAATACTAAAAGGACTGAAAAACACAAGAACAAAATGACACACGGAAAGACATACAACAAAACACCTCGTAGAATAAACCACAAAGCAACAAAGAGTAAGACTAACACCGGGACCACCGCCTTAGAACGGTCAGTAGAGTAAACCACCGGGGGGTTTAAAGCACTTTTACAGCTAGCTAACCCATAGGTTGGATGGAGGCAAAACTGGATGGGAGGCATCGGAGCGACATAGAGATTCAGAATTGCTAAAATCGTTCCGTTCCTAATTTTAAGACTGCCGCCATGGTGGCCATCTTGAAATTCTTCAAACAACATCTCCCAACCCATAGGTTGGATGGAGGCAAAACTGGATGGGCGGCATCGGAGCGACATAGAGATTCAGAATTGCTAAAATCGTTCCGTTCCGATATCCAAGATGGCGGCTATCTTGAAATTCTTCAAACGACATCTCTTCCCAAACCGTAAGTAGTTCAGAAATGTTTAAAACTTTCCGTTCGGCTATTAGCAGCCATCTTAAAAATCTTGAAACAACATTTGAATCCGAACCTTAAGTCAGATTGAGCCCAAACATGGTGGGAGGCATTGGGGCTACATTGAGATTTAGATTTGCTAAAATCATTCCATTCCGATATCCAGGATGGCCACCATGTCAGCCATCCTGACAATCTTCAAACAACATCTCTTCTGGTCATCTTGAAAGTCTCCAGTTGTTATCTGCTCCGGAACAGTAATTTGGATGGAGCGGAAACTTGGTTGAATGTATCGGGGCAGCATGGAGATTTAGAAATGCTAAAATGGTTCAGTTCCGATGTCTAGGATGGCCACCATGGCAGCCATCTTGGAAATCTTCAAATCAAATAAGATACCAAACGGTAAATCTGATTGAGCTTAAACATGATGGAAGGAACTGGGGTGTTATGGAAATTCAGAATTGCTGAAATCGTTCTCTTCCACTGTCCAAGATGGCCGCCATCTTAAAATTCTTTAAAAAAAAGGTAAGAGAAAAGTCTAGGGAGTGCCACAATCACAAACCGTAGCCCTTCCCAGACACTAACAGGAAGAGGAAACCGACAAAGCCAAACAAGCACAAATCGAACAAACGTACGAAAAGCAATAAGATTAGCTCTCTTTTCCTCAAGCGAGGTAATCGCAATGCTAAAAGGACTGAAAAACACAAGAACAAAATGACAGAAGGTAAGACATAAAACAAATTGCCTCGTAGAATAAACCACAAAGTAACAAACACCGGGACCACCGCCTTAGAACGGTCAGTAGAGTAAACCACAGGGGGGAGGGGGGGGGGGGGGGCGGGTGTTAAAGCACTTTTACAGCTAGCCAACTTCACCCTGGGTCCTGATGCCAAACCATATCTCTTCCCTAACAGTAAGTCAAGTTGAGCCGAAACTTGACGGGAGGTATCGGGGTGACATGGAAATTCAGAATTGCTGAATCTTTCAGTTCCAATGTCCAAGATGGCGGCCATGGTGGCTATCGCGAAACAGCGGCGGGGGGGGGGGGGCGTGGGGGTGTGAGTAAAGTTTCTTTTGTCTACGGTTACGTATCCCAACGGCAGCAGGGGGCCCGATCTCCTGAGGCCCCCACGTGAGCATAGTGAGAGCCCCTGGGGACGGCCCCCACCCTCGCCGGTCTTGGGGCTCTGAACGCAAAAAGAGGGAGGCGCTTTCCTGATTCACCGATATCCGATTTATCTGGTGCCCGTGACATTACGACGTTATTTGATTATATGCACTGGAGTGCACAGTAGTTTTTACCTGATTGTGTATTGATATATTTCTCTCAGAAAAACAGGATTTGACACAGACAGGTGGTTCATCCCCCCAGGACTGGGATGTGGGTGTTAAGAATTCTACCCGGCCCGGGGTTTAAAGTACCGTGGACCGGCATCTGCTGAATCTGCCCATAAGCATGGTAAGGGTTCTTATAAAATGTGTCCTATATCGATTCTCGATTGAATACCGCTGGTTTCATGCCTCGGTATAGATTTCTATTGAATACCGCTGGTTTTCCGCTTCGCTTCGGATTTATCACGTGAGAGGTGCGCCTATCAGCTCGTTTGGACAAGGTCAATGAAAAACGCCTACCATAATAAACCAACATCAGAATAACTGTTTTCTCCTCGACTTCAATTTGAATTTCATATTTTATTCAACAAACAACACGAACATAAATTATGTAAGTATATATTATTTAAACTACATTGTTTACTGATTTGTCATTTTGTATTACTATTTGTTTTCTTGTTTACGTTATGCAAGTTTAATGTACATACTGGATGGGAAACTGAGTATGCATGCAGACGTGAAAGAATATATAACCTGAAAAGCTTTGTAATGAAAATGTTTCTGTTAGCCACTGAATCTTAGTGAGTGTATCAAGTTAAAAAAAGCGGTAGGCGTAAAAGAAGTGAGATAGATGCCTGACGGAAGTAGGTGGGCGTATGCCCGATAACCAACGTCAGCGAATTAAGACGTTTCTTTTATTTATTTTTTTCAGGTCGCAAGACTTCTTAATCACGCTGTGAGCAGACTTGGACAAACTGACAAACCACATTCAAACCAGTTATTCAGGAGACGAGATATTTCAACAGTGGGTCAATTATTATCAGCAAACAGGACGAGGGGGTTAGAGGAGATGATCCACCCACCGCCATTAGGCCGGAAGCAGCAATCCCATGAAGATCTAAAAAAAAAAAAAAAGAAGAAAAAACTTAAGACTATGCTGGAAAAATCGTTGACAGAGGAAAAGACACTTATGGTGGATGTTGTACCACATTTTTGATACAACACAAAAATGTATAGAAACTATACAGAACTGTAAACGATTAATTGTTAGTGGAAAGTTGAGCGTACTCCGACACTCAGCAATGCAGGGGGAGGCTATTTCGCATATAAAACGAAGGCTAAAAAGGGGCAAAGCATCCCATCATTACTGGCTGAGAACAACATCCAATTCTCAGCATCACACTGTCGATCTTTGGTTTCTCTTTCTTCATTATGTTTTGAACATCAAGTCTTGTTAAAGTGTAACTTGAGCATTCGCTTACTTTTGGGCAATATTAAATTAGTGAGGGAAATATGTACTGAACTAAAATGGTAAGGTAAAATCCCGGGGCATTACTGAGTGTCAACACAGTCTACGCCGTAGACATTTTTATGAAACTAAAACTGACTGGATATAATCCTCGAACATTACTGAGTGTCAACAACGTCTACGCCGTAGACACTTTACATGAAACTAAACTGACTGGATATAATCCCCGAGCATTACTGAGTGTCAACACCGTCTACGGCGTAGACACTTTATATGAAACTAAAACTGACTGGATATAATCCTCGAGAATTACTGAATGCCAACACCGTCTACGGCGTAGACACTTCATATTATTTTTTTTTTAATGCTTCCACTTAATAAACTCTATTTTAAGTTCTGTTTCGTTTTGTTTGTCCGCTGTGTCATGCATTGTTTTCTCATCTTGTCCTCTTTCAGTACTTCGTGATTGTGGTCTTTTCTTTGCAATTATTTTTATCTTTGTGGTTATTCGCAAAAAAAAGTTCGTTTTACTCTTGTTGAGTGTAACCATTTCAGCCCTAAGTTTCTTAATTGGACTCTTACATCTTCGAATATTAAAGCATCCATTGTTTCACATAGGGATCTCAGTCAGGAAACAGAAACATAATAGTGCAGTTTAGATCCTGACGAGACGGCTGCATCTAGATCTACACTGCTTACAAAGGTACCTGTTGTGGTTCTGCTGCTCAAAGGGCTGACCCAGCCTGCGCTCTTTTTTTTAAGCCCGTGAACAAGATATATTTATTGAGAGGTGCCACTGTTTCCAGCAGCTCTGAGCTCTTTCAAGAGCTTGGTACGGGCCGTTAGCATCGCCTCGTCTCTCATGAGGTTCATAAGCTGCTTTTTTTTCGTTCTCGGACAGACCACCCTCTTTCTGACGCCCACGGCGAATCTCAGCCTTCATTTGGTCGTACTTGTCGACCTCAGAGAGAATCAGGCGAAACTCCTCCTCGGATATCTTATCGTCGGTCAGTGCGGCCGAGATCCTGTCAGCGATTGTTTAGCTTTGAGACGGCCAGGACCCGGATTTGGTCATGTTTCCGAGCTTTGGCTTCAAGCTTCCGACAAATGAACCTCCCTCCGGCTCCGAGCAACCCACAGGCAATCGCTCCGGCCTGTAAGCCAATGGCGACAGGCGCAGCGATTATCATCGTCAACAGCCCGACACCCGTGGCAGCCATGGCCGCGCCGGCTACTGAAAGCCCGGCGTCGAGTCCGTCTACGACATTAGCCCCCCGCCGGTATTTCTTATACAGCGATGCTCTGGTCCCGTTCCTTTTCCATGCGGGATCTGACCTCGGCCACGTGCCGAAGGTGATTCTCTCCAGTCGTCTCAAGTGGTGGGTAAAGTCCCATCATGCTTAACTACCACCGCTGTCGGACAAGTTCAAATGGCCAAGGACCACCGAGCTTTCGTCTGAGGTGAGGTCCGCGGGCGTGAACCTCAGCCTTTTGAGCTCGACCGGACCAACATGAATCTTGCTGATATCCAGAAAGCGGTGCTCAGCTTCCTGCCGGATTCCCCCCCCCCTCCCAAGGTAAAGCGCATCAGAGATCGCTCCCGAGCTTTGATGAAGGCCCCGTTCTTTTTGCGCGTGCGCGCCGGCCCACTTGAGCTTGAAGCCGGGCAAAACGTCTACGAAGTCGTCGGGCGGGTCTCCGAGGATCACCTCGAGAAGGATTGTTGATGTAGGTATTCCCGCGCCGATGAGTCCCGCTGGAGAGAACTCGGATACCATTTTTAGAATCCCCTCCCGGCTGTTGCTCGTTTTCAGCGTGTACTGCTCGGAAATGACCACGTTTTTGGTCTCAGGAACGTAGGAACACAGCCGGATACCGGCATTTGTCACCTTCCGAACCTTGTGTTCTCGTCCCGTTGCGACGTAGGGAGAGGAGATTCGAATGTCGATCAGCCACCCCGTCTGTTGTGTGGGGTCTGCGAATTCGATCCACTTACTCCCAGTAAACGCCAGCTGGTGGAGCCGTCTGGGGACAGCATATGAAACATCGACGTCGCTCAACTCTCCGAGCTTCTGCGCCCCACCTCCCTCTGTGATCTTTTTTCGTTTGTACACCCCGTCGGACAGCTCGAAAGCGTAGAGCTGGCCCTTTTCCCCACCCTTTTCGAATCCGTCGGTATCCCCGGGATCGGCTAAAGCCACACCAGGGCATTTCCTGGCGCTCCCTGGGCCACCCGCGTCACTCATTTCTTATGTGTAGGACTGCACTCAAATAGTCGAAACCTAACTTTCTGCCGCCCGTGTCTAATATCGTGAGCGTCAGCTGGGAAAGAGGCCCCGATGACAGCCGTTTGTACTGCAAGACGGGGGATGTCTTTATCCGACCACCCCCGCACCTTTCGTTCTCAAAGGGGATGGATTTCAGCAGCGTGGAGGGGCGACCGTTGTGGAGATTCTCCGACGTACTGACCTCGGCAGGATGCACGCAGATCTCCCGATGGGTGATCAGACGATGAGGCTTGTCTGCAATGTGGCTCTGGCTGGGCTCAAAAAACTCGAGAGAGAACCCCAGGAGGTCAGCCAGCCCGCGATTCAGCACCAGGCTTTTTTTTTTTTTTTTTTTTTTGAGGAAATCTGCAGGCGGCCGGTGGGGGCGTGCCGGAACGCCTCTTTGTCCAGCTCACAGACGTTATAGTACCCTTTGGGTATGCCCAAAACGGTGCGCCCATCAAAGATGCCATTCTCTAACTCGGCGCCGATATTGAGCCAGCGGTGGTAATACGTGAGCTCACAGAGAGCGACCTCCAGCCTCACGCACGCAGTGCCGGGAACAGAGACCGGTTCCCCATTTTGAATGTCGGTAAGTGTGACATACATAGTGATGGACAAGAGGGCCTACTCGTTCAAAAGCTCTGCAACATATCGGACGGGGCCCATTTCAAAGAGAAGCAGGCGCTCTCTCTGGCCAACCAGAAGATTACGGCTGATGACGAGGGAGGTGACTTTCAGGCCTCTTTCCAGACATCATATGGGAAACAAGGCGTGGGGCAACTAAAAATAAACAGAGACAATAGCGACACCCTCTGGAATATCAACCTCAACGTGCCCGCGCGCAGCATGAAGGGGGGTCTTGATGCTCTTTGAGGAGGTTTCCGCGTAACAGCCCTTCGGTCGCAACACGGAGTCCTTCTATAACCCGAAAATAACGAAGGTTGAAGTCACGATCGAGGGGATCCCCAACCAGCTCTTTAGTCAGGGGATGCGTGCCTATCAGATGTCGGACGAGGCGAGGAAGTTGTTCGCGCCCGGCGGGAAACTTCACCCCGAGGTGGCAGTGGTGGCGAAAGACCTTGGCCTCGCCCATGTCTCTCTCGGGGAGTACTTGACCTCCAAGTTCGCTCTGTGGCTTGACCTCAGGACAACCGCCGACGACCGGCTTCATGGCAGTGACCGCCACATAGAAAATGCGAGCGAAGGAGTGACCATCCAGTTGACTAAGACGGCAGAGGCGGCCGGCGCTTTGAACATCTATCTGTACATCATCATGAATGCCCAGCTGAAACTCGAAGATGGCCGGTTCGTCTCAGCTGTTTATTAATCATCTTCTGCCCAAGGGCGCCCATTCGGCAATTGTCTGCGGGCAGACGGGATGCGGAAAAAAACGTTTTCGTCCTGTCTCTGCTCGAAGAAGGCCCCTACCGGGGGTTCTTTCTACACATCGTGATCCTGTGCCCCACCATAGAACACAACAAGACCTACAAGCAGTGCCCCTGGCTCTGGACGGACCCCGAGGTCTACGTACGACCCCGGTGAGCACCTTCACGATTACCTGCGGGCCTTCTACCTGGTGTTTAAGGGCGAGCCAACACTTATTATAATCGACGACTGCTCAGCCACGAAGGTTCTGACGAAGAAGAGAGACATGCTGTCAGAGTTGACGTTCTCGGGCCGCCACGCTGACATAAGCGTCTGGGTCCTCACCCAGAAATACAACTAAGTCCTGACGGACTTGCGCGAGCAGACGCGCTGGGTCGCACTCTTCCACTGCAGGATCGCGACAGCTTTGAAGACTGCCTGCGGGAGAACGACGTGATACCGACTCGAGAACAGCGGGCGTTGGTGCGGAAGCAGCTAGCCGAGAGAAAACACGCCAAGCTTCTGTTGGAAACAGATCAGCCTGCTGCTTATATACTTGTGTAGCAATGCATATATAGTTGTCTAGCAATGCTTATATAGTTGTGCAGCAATGCTTCCTGTTACTGAAGGTCTGCTGGTCGACGTGCTTGGCACGCATTTGGTACTGCTGGTTTTCGTTGTTTGGCAAATCGCACAGTGTCTGCGCCGAGTCGCACTCCCTATTAGACGGGCCCGCCGGCTTGTTATAGGCGAAATGGACTGTGACGAACTAATCGATGAGCTGATGTCAGTTGCTGACCCGCAGAGCGCTAGCGGTGGTCTAGCCGAGGGGGTTCTACCGGCAGCCGCCCCAGCGGCGACGCCAGAGAAGAAAGAGCGGGTGCAAAAACGCCGTGAACGACTCGCTGCGATCGCGGCGGGAGTCCAAGCTGGGCAGTATGGACTGACGGTCCGCGGGAAAACAGCCGATCAAATCAAGGCTCTGGATAACACCGAAATCGAGAAGCTGTACGCCCGCTACGAAGCCAGGCTGGGGGACGGCGATGACGAAGACCTTGTGGTCTGCGGCGCTCCAGCTCTATGCGGGGATGGCTGTCATGTTCCTCCCAATCGAAAACCAGCCAGGGCTTATTGCAGACCTCGAGAGCGACCCGTTTGTCGGACTCGCGCTTAGCAGTACTACCTGGAAACTCTACCACCGCTACGGCATGTACTTAGCACCGCTAACCTCCGCGCTGACCACCTTGAAGCACTGCCAATTTGGACACTGCTGCCCTGTTGGAGTATACGATGGAGGAGATGAAGCAGGAGAATCAAGAGACGGCGGAGGAGCCGGTACAGAGTCCTCCAATGAAAAGGGTTACAGAGAAAGTTAAGGATCCAAAGGAAGTGGCAGCCAGGCGTGCCGGCGCTGCCGCCCGAAAGACAAAGCAAGAAGAGCGACTTCTCGAGCAGCTTCGGGTGGCCAAGGAGCCATTTCGATCCCCCCCGCCCCCCGCCGCGCCTGCAAATATTCCTCCGGAGGCGGACCAAGCGGTTTTCCAGCCGGAACGCCGCAAAGGACTAACAAACTGGGCCCCGTGGGTCATTGGAGCTTGTCTTGCGGGCGGGGTGCTCGTGTTTCTCCGACAAACGAGGAGTCCCGCGACAGGTCCCGTTGACTCCGCGCCCAAGCAGCCAGCCCCGATGTTAAACAATTAAAGACTCGATATCCGTTCTATATGGATTGAGCAACCATGCCGACTCCAGCAACCGACGGGAAGATGATCGTGAATTCGCTCTACCACAGCGCGGTCGTCTCTAGCTTGACCATGGAATACGCCCGGCTCGGCAAGATGGCGATGGGGGGAAGCACCCCCAAGCTTGACCCAATGCCCCGTGACGTCGGCACGGTGGTGCTAGACGTCGCTCTGGCCATGGGAACCAGGGACCTGCTAATTAAACAGGGGATCATACCTGCTGATATCATGAAGTAATGGCAAGCATCGCAATGCTCGTTGGGGGCATCCTGGTAAACGCCCTCGCGTTCTCGGGATCGAACAACTAATTCACGATGCTGAGAAGCTCTGGCGTCGACGAAGAGCGCAAGCGTCACGATAAAGCGATCGAGCAGCTGCAGGCCGCACAGGCGGCGTGGTCCCGGAAACGGACCGAGCGCCTCGGCTTTAACAATGAGGAGCTCCGCCGGCAAGGTCATGCTGTTCAAACGTTCCAGGATGTTAACGCTGCAATGCAGGAACACCCCCTGGGGCCCGAACCCCAGCTCGCCAACTTTTATCACCCGAGTGACGGCCAGAAAGACAGCGAGATCGCCTTCGTCATCCTGGGGATGGCAGCGACCGGCTTTGTGAGCTATAAACTCGTCAAGAAGTGAGGCGCGTTTTAATTTAAAGCCTGTTTTCTGCGACCCTATATCATGGGTCTTCCCAAAGAGCTTTACTGCGCAATGCTGGAGGTCGGCCACTGTGCCCGCCGCCACAAAATTCCCGGCCTTCTGGCCCACACCATGATTGATATTGCGCAAAAATCGCTTGAGCTCTGGCGGCAAGATGAGAAGACCGCAGTGCGTTTCTCCGCGGGGATGCTGGCCGGCCCGGCCAACCTCCGGGCGACAACTGGACAGCTTCCTGAGCCTGTGGCGTCTGCATGTTGGAGGCTGGTCAGGCTGCTGGAATACCTTAGTAGCAATGGCCGACAGTAAGCTCTCTGCCCTATACTACAGCCCCCGAGGCTACTGGAAGGGGCTCGCAGCCATCGAGAAGCTGGCGTCTGCAGCAAAGGTGACTGAGCAGCAGGCCAGGGACTGGCTCAAAAGGCAGGCCATCTGGCAAATCTATCTGCCCGCCCCACGGCGCGTACCGCGGCCGAGGTTTGACGTGGCGGTGCCCAACGAGGTCCGCCAGGCGGATCTGCTATTTCTGCCACACGACCGCGTAGGGCGGAAAACCTTCCGCTACGCTTTCACGGTCGTTGATGTGGCCTCGCGCTACAAAGAGGCTCAGCCTCTGACTAGCAAGACCGCGACAGAGATAGCCGATGGCCAGCTCTGATTTACAAGCGGAGCCCCTTGCGGTGGCCGAAGCACCTTCAGGTTGACCTTGGGCGGGAGTTCATGGGTGCGGTGATCCAGCTGCTCGCCAAACACGGGGTCGAGGTCCGACGTGGACGTGTTGACATCCACCGGGACCAAGGCGTCGTGGAGCGCTGGAACTGGACCCTGGCTGAGCGGCTCTTTGGACACCAGTATGCTCAAGAGATGCGCCTCCCTTCGGGTCAGAGATCAACAGAATGGGTGGCTCGGCTTCCTAGCGTCGTAGCCGCTTTGAACCAGGCGAAGTTACCAGGCTGACTGGCAAAAAGCCCTCTGACGCCATCAGGTGTTGTTGTTCGCTATCTGTACCAGCCCGGCGAGCTGGAGGGCGGTCGGCGCCGCGCGACTGACCCTGTATGGTCTTTTACGGTTCACCGGCTCGGACGCTCGGTGGCCAAGCCCGGTGAGCCTGTGTTGTTTTACCTGCAGGACGGCCCGCCACGTGGTTTTGTCAGGAAGGAACTCCTCGCAGTGCCGCCCGACACTCAGCTTCCTCCGGATGGGGTTCTCAAGCGCTGAGCGCTGCTGCTCCTCTTTTTCGGTTGCACTCGAGACAAGTCAGCTTGACGTTATCGTGGATGCGGCCCGCGGAGTTGTCGAACCGGTCGACACTGAACTGCTAGGTGTCCTTTGGCTGGTAAGCCCATAGGAGCTCGATGTTGCACGCGGCACAGCGATTGTTCTGGGCCTCCTTCAGTGCTAGGATGTGATCAACCTTCAGGCTAAACCTGAGCCCCTTGGCTTGGTCCTGTCGCTTATAGGCCACCAGCTTTTTTATGATGGTCTTGCGGAGCTGCTGCTCGGTGAGTGTGCATGCACCCTAAGAGCCCTCCTCTGGGGGGGGGGGGGCATACTACCCGCTCGAGTTGGCTGAGATACTCCACCCGTGAGACTGCAAGATAAGCCAGGTTGGACCACTGGAGAAAGTCGTCTATGATCCAGACTTTCTGGGGGTCGGCACCTGTGAGACCCTGGCTCGAGTGAAAGGTGAGGGCGTAGCCAAGAGCCCAGTCCTGGCCCCACTTGCCGTCGAGGACCTCGCGGGCATATTTCAAGGGCACCACGACGACGTCGGTCAGGGCGAGCTCTTGCTGGTCTGACCTGCCATCCAGCAAGGGCTCAGGGGTGGTGACCATGATGTTTTGCCGCCGAGTGTCTTTGAGGCGGTATAGCAGAGGTGCGGGGGCGTCCCGGAAACACTTCTTATGGCCTCTGGGCCCGGTCGCGAACCTTCTGCCTCGAGGTTAAAATGAGATCACATGGCTTCCAGGCCCCCACGAAGCGTTCCCACCCGAGGCAACCAGGAAGCGCCTTTCGCACCTCTCGGCACTGGACCCTGTCGGGCTGAAGGCGGATTCGGTTCTTGAGGGCCTTGAGAAGAGAGTCTTTCGCTCTGTGGTCTACCTCGACCGCTTCGTAATAGGCGGCATGCCCGCGGAGCCAGTCGTGTGGCATTTCTCCGGCGATTGGGGGCGGCTGCCCCTGGTCGCCACAGCAGATGACCTGGACGCCCCGTCCCTCAAGCCAGTCGAGGAAGGTTTCCAGAGTGGGGCGGGGCACTGTGCAGACATCGTCCCAGATGATCACTAGTGGAACAAATTTCTGTCCCATCCTTTCAGGCGTCTAGTCCGTTTGGCTGCTCCAGCGGAAGAAGCTTTGATAGGTCTGGGCCTGGACGCCCCCGGCCCGCATCTCTTTGGCCAGGCGATGGGTCGGGGTGAAGACAAGGGGGCTTCTGGTACGGAAAAGCTCGATCGCTCGCGTGGTTTTGCCGCTGCCCCCGCCGCCGTTTAGGTAGCTCAGCTGATGTCGGGTCAGGGGATCGTCGTGGCGCGGCGCGGTGCTGGGAGTGAGGTCCTTTTCAGAACAGATGTAGTCAGGCTTGGCGAGGTAGGCTGCGTGTTCCATCTGCATGTGGAGGCTATCGCCCTTGTCACGCCACTGGGCTGGGGCAATCCCATCTCGTGGAGGCCTCGGGGTTGCCTTGTCGTGGCAGGTGAGACAGATGCGGCAATTCCCTTCTGGGTGCACCTCTTGAGGCTTGTAGGCTCCGCCCCACCTCGATCTTGCAGAGCGCCGTTTTCTTTACATAGATGGAATCGGTTGCCACTTGGACGGCCTGATCGGGTTCGAACCTCTGTAGCATTGAGAGGAGGTTGATGTGGGCGTAGGCCAGCATCGAGGCCCTCAAATGGGCGAACTGTTGTTGAGAGCCATCGTAGTAGGTAAGGATGTGACCAAGCTCGCACTTCATTGGCGCTCCGACCAAAGAGCCCGAAAGGTGGGTGTCCCGGACAAGGTAGTCGAGCTCGCCGCGATCAGTCACCAGCCTCCTCGTTAGCCTTTTCCGTCTGCCTTGCTGACCTGGGTGAATTTGCCGATGACGGAGCAGGCCTGGTCCCTGCTCTCGGGCAGCCAGACCTCAGTCTGCTTCTCGAAGATGATCGCCTCCCTGACTTTGAGAGACCTCAGCAGGCCAGACTCTGCCAGGAAGGCAAGGAGCTGTGCCGGGGCCCAACCGCCTTTGGAGAAATGCCTTCCAAACCAGGCAGGGATGACTTGATGGCAGGTAGCCTCAAACTACCATTCTTGAACCTCGGCGAAGCCTGTGCCTATGTCTTTGGGGAGAGGGCCATTAATGCGGGTCATGCGGTGAGTCGGATGTCCAAACCGCTCGAAATAGGGTTTGGCTTCGTCCATATCCTGGAAGGATGCCGGATAGCAGGCCTTCATGTCGATAGAAGTGACTTCCCTCGTGTCATAACCCATCGAGTTCCAGAGGCCGCCGTGACCGTGCTCCACACAGGCCTTCTCGATGTCTGGGAGGAGGTTGGCTGGGGTTGGCTTCCAGCCGTTCCTTTCCTTTGCCATAATGCTAGCCGCATGGTTTTTGCCGAAGGCTCTCTCAGCAAGTTCAGGACTACCTAGTTTGGAGCAGATCGCTTTAAGTCTTTCCTGGGTCTCTCGTTTCCTGTAGATGCGGCTGTCCTGGAGCACGAACTGGTCGACAGAGAGCTGTCGGTCTTGACCGCCCAGGAGCCAGACCGCTAATGGCTCGCCCTGGGTGACATCCCGGATGGCGTGCCAGACGTTGCCCTCGTAGATGTGGACCTCTCTACTCTGGAAAAAGTGGAGGTCTTTGGGCCAGGCATTGCCGTTGTGGCAGATGAGTTCTATGGGTCGGTTTCTGCCGTATTCACCGCGGTTGAAGATGTCTTCGCCAGCAATGTCCCTCAGGACGATTGGTCTCCAGAGGATCTTTTCCAACTCGGCAACGTCTTCGACCTTGGCGCCGGTTTCGTGGACCCTCTCTTCCCACTCCCGGATCTTTTGTCGCCGCGCGGGTGTAAGTCCCTGGCCTCTCAAAGCGCCCTCGAAGTGCTCCACAACTCTCTGAGCCACACAGTTGAGATCGCAATCTCTTAACGGCGCTAGGTTGGCAGGATCCGGATCCCTGACGGGGTAGAGGCCGTAGACAACTGCGGTGACGGGGTAGGCGTTCTGATAGAACACACTGTCGATTCCAGTCAATACCCCAGGGCTTGTGTTCCGAGCGACCTCGACGACCCCCTGGCCCTTCTTTCGCTCGGCCCGGACTGGGTCAAACTTGTCTTTAAGGACCAAATCATCTTCAACTTTCTCCCGGAGAAACTTGATTGTCAGGAAAAACTGTGCCCTCCCCTCCATCCCCCCAACCGGGAGAGCCGCCAGAAGTTGGGTAGCCCTGACGTCGGCCATCTGAGCGTCCAGTGCTAACCTGCCGGCTCTGGCATATATGCCTTCGGTGATGTCCAGATCGCCAACGTCCAGCGGGTCTTCTCGTACAACCCTCCATGTAGAGAAGACCGCGGCGGCGCCATCTGCCTCGAATTCATCTTTAGCGTCGTTAAGTATCTCGACCCACGGCTCGTAAGCCGGGAGCCTTTCCGGGTGGGGGACACGATCATCCAGGTCGACAAATGGCCACTGTGGTCGAAGCAGCCGGGGGAGGAGTCTTTCCTCGGCTTCTGGAATGGGCTCATCGAGGATGAACCTTGGCTTGTACTCTGCGAGCATTTCTTCGATCAGGTCATCCATAGTAATAGTAGCCATATGTTAGATGGGTATATACTTTGTATCACCTCCCTCTAAATGAAATATATATATGGGTATATACTTTGTATCACCTTCCTCTAAATGAAATATATATATAGGTATATACGTTGTATCACCTTCCTCTAAATGAAATATATATATGTGTATATACTTTGTATCACCTTCCTCTAAATGAAACTTTCGATGGCGGCGAGGCGCGCAAATTCCTTTCGCGTCGCTTTTGTTGCACGACGCCACTCACTCCTATACCCGCACTGACAACAGAGCTGTTGCTTGTTAGTAACCCCTACTCCACAACCCCTGCAGGGCTGAGCGCGTGAGCCTTTACGGAGTCTCACCAGATGAACTTTACAAAAGTCCGTAATACAGCTTTTACCACAAAGCTCCCTTGAGCTCACCGTCAGCCATTTGCATGTATTGCGTCCCTTGGGCATGTCGTTTGTAGCTATATATCAGCAGTCACTCAGTTCTTTACGGGATGAGCCCCAAGGCCGGCGAGGGTGGGGCCGTCCCCAGGGGCTCTTGCTATGCTCACTTGGGGGCCTCAGGAGATCGGGCCCCCTGCTGCCGTTGGGATACGTAACCGTAGACAAAATAAACTTTACTCACACCCCCGCCCCCCTGCTGCTGAAACTCTTCAAACAACACCAGATTCTGAATTGCTAAAGGCAATCTGATCTGATAGCCAAGAAGGCCTCCATGGCACAATGTAATATATCATGATCAGCCTAATCCAGGTGAGCAATTTCTGGCCCACCTGGGCCTTTAGTTCTTTATCCCTTAGACAATAGGAAATGTTTCAACAAGATCCATCCCGTAACCACTGAAACAGTGATAACCAAACTTTAAAAGTAACGATACTTGGGGCCGTCTGATTTACGTGTCAGTCAGTCAACGTTTTTGTTTGCCATGGCAACTGAAATATCCCCAGGAGTTATCAACAGAAAATGGTTTAATGATGTAACCCAATTTTAAACTACACGTGACACCAGTTTTCATGAGTGTTTCTTTTCCTAGTTTATCTTGAAATGCCCTCCTGCTGTTTGATAACTAGTAAATATTTAAGATGAATGCATTGTCTGTCGAGGCGCAGTCGTCTTTTTTCTTTTTTTTTTTTTTTTTTTTTTTTTTTTTTGCCTCCTTTAGGAAATGGTGATACTCTAAAATTCAAATATAACTCCCTTTCTGAGAACAAATTGTTTCATTTAAAGCAAAATCTCTCCTTTAAGTGTAGACCGCTTTTTCAGAAGGGACTTCGAGATAGCAAATAGGAAATCACGAACGTTTTCTTCCATAGTAGAAATTACGAATAAAAAAAAACTGCTAGTGCACAAGTTTTCTTAAATTTCGTGTCAATAAAAAATATCATAGTCATTTGAAACAAACCTGACAATGATAACTAGTGCTGACCTGTTAAGGGGTTTGTTTGCTATTCTGTTCAACTCATCTGAGTGTTTAGTGCACGTGGGAGATGTGAATAGAAGGCATGCTTGCGGAATCGTGCAGTCTGGTCAATGATTTCATTGCTTTGAAATAACACTATATCCAGGTTTGTATCATATGAGATTTGATGTGGTGGAATATTGAATGTGGATGCGCAGGAAGATTTGATTCTGTGTTGGGTGTAAATGTCATAAGGTATTTTATACAATATCCAGTTTTATTCAATTTGAGAATTGATATCCTGGTGGAATCCTGAATGCGGATGCACAGAATAATTTGATTCTCTGTTGGGTGTCAATGTCATAAGGTATTTTATACAATATCCAGGTTTATTTAATGTGAGAATTGATATCCTGGTGGAATCTGAATGCGGATGCACAGAATAATTTGATTCTCTGTTGGGTGTAAATGTCATAAGGTATTTTATACAATATTCAGGTTTATTTAATGTGAGAATTGATATCCTGGTGGAATCCTGAATGCGGATGCACAGAATAATTTCATTCTCTGTTGGGTGTACATGTCAGAAGGTATGTTTTCTAACATTGTAGCTCATATACAGTATATATGAAGATGATGCAGATCGGCGCTGTTCATACATGCACTAGGGTTCTTTATTGCATGACATCGCTTTATAAAAATCTCTCTCTCTCTCTCTCTCTCTAGCACACACACACACACACGCACGCACACATAAAAATCATCAACAACAACAACAAAAACATAAGTTATGCACATGCTTTTTCCTTCCTGCAGCAAGATAATCGGCAGAATATTTAAGATAAACATAACTATAAGACTAGAACGGAAATGGTTTTGGCTTGAATAAAGATCGGTTATAATCATCAAAATCTGAGCTCTCAGTTTGAGGTTTTATCTTTAAAAACATGTGGAAGACGTACTCGTTTCAAGTGTTGATGGCACTGGAGATTCTAGCAGCATTCTGTACATACCAAAGCATAACTATTTAAACTTTGTCTCTCCTCATTTTAGTAATTGCGATTGATCGACTGCTGCGTGAAAACCGACAATGCAAGTTTATATTTAAAGTGAAAACTTTTAAAAACTGTAACTCTTCATTTTTTTTTTTTTTTTTTTTTTTTTTTTTTTTTTTTTTTTTTTATTTGGCTCCATGTGGCTTCCGGTTTAATTTCTTTTCACAATTTGTGCACTTTTATACTTTATCTCTGACATGAGTCTTTGCGTGTCTGCTTAGAATCGACTGATGTCGAAAGCGTTTCAAACACAGCGGACATTGGTGTCTCTTACTCTTCTCATCGGTCTTACGCTCGAAGTGCATAAATAGGTGATCTTTCAATGTCCCCAGTAAGCATTCTACATAAATCTATAGCGGGCCGTTAGCGGCCCGTCAGGGTAGCTGACGGGCCGCTAACGGCCCGCTGTAGATTTATGTAGAATGCTAGCTGGGTCCCTTCACTTGGTGCTTTAAAGTTGCAAATGTCACAAGTTCATTTCAGCTTCCCATCTTTCCTGGCCGTGTGTCTTTTCAGGTCCATTGCAAGGGCAAACCCCTTTCCACATGTTTCACAGGTGTTGGGATACGCCTCCCCATGCTGGTGGCATCTATGTCGCTTGTATGTTCCCTTTGAATAAAAAAAAGAGTTTATCACAGCAAGAATAAGGTGACTCCTTTACATGCCGCAAATCATGCTGGCGCAATGATCTTCTTTTCTTGAAAGCGGCACCGCATACTCTGTATAAGACAGGATCCATCTAAAATACAAAGACAATATACAGTCAACTCTCGTTATCTCGAATTCCAAGGGCCTCTCTGAAATACTTCGAGATATCCGTACCTCGACATATCAGATTTGCAGAACTGAGGAAAAACTGGACTCTTGAAGTGAAGAGATATATTGGAAATATTGTGGAAAAGAGGAGAAATTGCTCCTGAGGAGCAATTTCCCCTCCTTTCCCCAATATTTTTTACCTGTTGTTAGATTTTCATGTTTAGATTTTCACTTCGAGATAAGCGTTTATTCGAGATAAGCGAGGTCGAGATAGCGGGAGTCAACTTTTCTTAACATAAGTAGAAAGTTGAGAGTGACCCTTGCTCTTACTTCGTCTCGAAAGTGAGTCTGTGTCCCATAATATCATTAAAATCGTGTGACTGTGACGTACCGTTGCAGGGTGGACAACGTACTTCACAGTCACGTGATTTTGATTGAACTTCAGACGTCTCTGATCCAATTAAATAATCTTGTGTGTCCCTTATCCCAGAACATGGTGATGTGTACCTTATAAAATTTTCTCTCATTGTTCATTAGCGCCGTAAAAACATTGCTATATGAATTTCGTGAATAACGCAGGCCTGGTTGTCTCTGAGACGTGAAATAAGACCAGTTCCACTGATTGCGAAAGCCTTTTTTGATCTGTTTTGTCATTTTTAGACTCGCTGATGAACAGGAATGTGTCCCATATCATTACAAAAACCAAGGTTTTCTTGAATAATCTGGTAAGTGGCTGAAATTCATGAAAAAACGAAACATGCAAATAAAACTAGAAACTAATGAGCGGTAACTGTTTTTTTTTTTTTTTTTTTTTTTTTTTTTTTTTTGTATTTTTTTACCGTTTTTAGCTCTATAATATATGTGCGGCACACGACGTAATATTCCTTACCTGAAGCGAGGGGATTTCTTCTTCAAAGTCTGTGTCCCTTATCATAAAAGTCACGTGACTGTGACGAACGTTGTCCACCCTGATTGCCTCGTCAAGGAAAAGTGCCTTTTTTCGATCCCAAATGAATGAGTATAGGTGAAAATGAAATCCTGGGTTTTACCCCGGGATAGTAATTCTTATCCTGGTTGACTGGTTGTATAGGACTTCACGTATGCCATCGTTAAGATATACGTCTGTGAACATAATGACGTCACTAAACGTCACAGTCATGTTATCACAATATGGCGGATATCTGCAATTGAAGTGACTGCATTAATAAAATCCACGTTCAGGAATGAAAGGCATGCAAGAAAAATCCGTCCCGAGGGTCACTATCTGGCATCAAAAAAGGTTAGAGAAAAGTCCAGAGAGTGCCACAATCACAAACCGCAGCCCTTCCCAGACACCAAGAGGAAGAGGAAACCGACAAATCCAAACAAGCACAAATCGAACAAACGTACAAAAAGCACTAAGATTAGCCCTATCTTCCCAAGCGAGGTAATCGCAATGCTAAAAGGACTGAAACCACAAGAACAAAATGATACAAGGTAAGACAAAAAACAAACCGCCCCGTAGAATAAATCACAAAGCAACAAAGATTAAGATTAACACCGGGACCACCGCCTTAGAACGGTCAGTAGAGCAAACCACCAGGGGGTTTAAAGCAAATATTCTAGTACCGGAATACGTATATACCTGAAATATTATTTTTATCTCTGAAAACGAGTATTGTGTTTGTGTTTTATATTTTATATTTGTACTACCTGCGAGAACGTGGAATCTAATTGTCGTCTACATAATGGTGAGTTTAAAATGAAGGGTTTTATTTGTGAATCTTTGAAATTGATAAGATACTTTGTATTTATTTCTTAAATAAAGAGACGTTCCTTTATTATTTTGAGGCACTGTGAAGTTTCATATTTCAGAATATTTTGTTCTCAGCTGTAGCCATTTATGTCCCATTGCTGCCCTTTTGAGCATTTTAGCACAAGGAACAGTCGACCCTCGTTATCTCAGACTTCACTTATCTCAAATAACCGCTTGCCTCGAACTGAAAATCTTGTGCCTATGTTAACTCGGAAATCTATCAACAGGTAAAATATATTGTGGAAATGAGGAGAAATTGTCTCAGAGGAGCAGTTTCTCATATTTTCTGCAATATTTTCAATGTATCTCTAACTTCAAGAATCAAATTACATATTCATTTGTGCAATGTCGTTGTTCGATTTATTTTCCCCTAAATTCTGAAAAATAGAAGGGAAGGCAATGATCAGGAATCGATACAATTATCCCACACCTCCCGTCAGAGACATCAAAGGGAAAGAAACACAAACACGAAATAACTAGACCCTAATGGAAACATCACTAGCAGAAAACCAAACGGACAGTTACTTTCCCTTAAAGTGGTCAAATGGTTATTCCAAAACAAAAATATGTAAAGCGACACACACATTCAAAGACGGTCAGTGAAAAGTATTTCACTGGTGGGGGGCGGGCGGGGGAGGGGGGCGGGGGCTTAAATCAATTTTACTTGGCCACATTCCTCGCCCTTACTTTTGCCGCGGTTTAGACACATAATTTGTTCAGTCCGCATGAAGGCTTCCTAACTCATCAGTGCTACAACTCCGAGAACACAAAAAAAAATGAACTAATTACAGAGATGAAACAACGATGAGGACTCGACAGCACGAAACAACTGAAATGCTGGAGCAAAAGAAAACCAACAGTTAGCCCGACCAAAGATAGAGCATCAAGTACCAACCAACATTACCCAAAATTAAATTTCAAGTAAGCCTTTACGCTGGAACTATCATAGAATCTGAGGCCTAACCCGCCGGCGTGCAGTTAAAGAGGGAAGCAAAGTTATTAACCGTGATTGGGTTAACAACCATGCATGCAGTCTGTCGTATAACATTTATGTTGTACCCAATCTTTTTATATCGTAGAATGATTTTACGAAATTGGGTTCTGTCATTGCAAGCATATATTTTTCTGAATTTATACACTTAGTCACCATAAAAGTCTGGTTCCGATAGGCCTTGTTGCAGAAGAGATTTTAGTCCAACATAGAAAACCTGATATGTCGAGGTACGGATATCCGGAAGTATTTCAGAAAGTTCCTTGGACTTCCACATAACAAGAGTCGACTGTATATTGAATATCTTAACCCAATTATTTCTAGCTATTTATGTATTACCCATTTATGTCAGTGTCGCATAAAGTGGACACTGACACACTGTGTAGCCCCAGATCAGACACCGCAAAACGCAGCGACGGATCAAGATCTATACTGTGTAAGAATTTTTATTAAAAATGGTGATATTAAAAGACAATCAAGACCCACTTAAATTAGAAATGGACCTGACCAATATAAGTAGAAGATTCCGCTAGTCATAAATGTGTTAAACTGAAGGAAATGTTGACTAGAATGAAGGTAATACCTTGTTGATGACAGTTAAGAAAGTTTTCCCGTAATTCTTTTTTTGTATAATTGCTACTCCTTGTATATATTCTATGATTATTCTGTTGCTTTGCATATAGTCCAGGATTCTGTATTACTGATATTGTCTGATCGTTGCAAGTGTATGTAGAATTACGTGCACAAAGTCATGATTAATCGTTTATTAATGACTGTATCAAAGTTACAATCTGAATCGATCAACGTTTGAAGTTGAATATGTTTTAAGGGGAATTCATACAATTTCGGAGGAAAGTAAATAGGTGAACTCAGGAACTGATACAATCAGATCTACACCGTTCTCAACATCAAAGAGATAGACAGACAAATACATTTTAACAACCTCAAAAAGAACAGATGACAAGTGGAGTTGGCAGCCGTTGCAAAAAAAAAAAAAAAAAAAATAAAAAATAAAAGAGGGGCAACTCTGTTTCCCAAACTTAACTGAATATATCTTTAACTTACATAATTGTTAAATAAAACAAAAAAAAAAAAAAAAAAAAAAAACAACAAAAAAAACAAAAAAAAAAAAAAAAACAAAAAAAAAACAAGCGCTTCGGAACATAGCATCAGCTCAGTCAAAATATATGCTTCTCATCGCTCCTTTGTTTGGTGCCCTGGTTGTAGCATTTACTGGATATCTCCACTTATAGTTTGCCTCCCTCCTGAAAGGGATTTACTCAAACAAGAGTTTGCTCCCCTGGGAGCAAATCCTTTAGTTTCGTTTAGAGTAGATTCATTTTCAGAAGTGGCTTTGCATGCAGGAAAGCAAGCATGCAGTCACAAATCTGTCACTCCCATCAAGAAACGGTGGAAAATCTACCAAGTGTGTCAAATCCTTATGATTTAGCCTAAAGGCTAAGAGAAGAAACCATGGCTCTAGTTGCATACGGCATTCAGGAGCTTTATGTTTGTGTTTTTTCGCAGCTAAACATATGCTGTGTGCACCCGGTCAAACCCACCAACCAAAGAATTTTTTGACTACTTTCAATGTATATTTGTCGCAACAGTTCCAAAGACGTATTATCTTAAATGGTCACCAAAATTATCATTTTTTTGTCATGTTCATGTTTCAGTACTATGACACAAACTGATGGTAACATTTGTTAAATTGGAAGCATAGACGTTTTGCATGACAGATCATAATTTACACTAAACACTATACAATGTATGTTTTGTAAGTTGAATTAATGTTCAAGAGTAAGATATTATAATCATTTTGCTTTGAAGTAAATGCACCAATACCTATCCATGAAAGTCATAGATGAATTTCCCAGTCATAATCCGACGCCACAGCGAGTTCAACGCTGATGTAACGTCCTGACGTTGAATCAACGTTGTTTCAACATTGTGTGCCTGCTGGGCCGGTAAATGATCCAAACCGTAATTGAATTAACAGCCATGCATGCAGTGTGCCGCATATTAGTCATGTTGTTACATATTTTTGTAATGATTGGTAATCTTTCTGACAAATTAGTATTACCAGCAATTATTCTGAATTTTTAGCCTTAAGTCACCATAAAAGTGCGGTTCCAGCGAGTGGAAGTGTTGCAAAAGCACAAGTGTAGATACCCAGGAAATGCTACAGTCACGAAGCACAGCCCTCCGCTTCCTTGGTAAGCCAGGTGTGACCCATTACGTTACACTTCATTCATCACTCCTGGGATAACTGACTGACGCAACGTCGTTTTCTATGAATATTCATAATAGCGGGGACTACCTCAATAGCCAATCAAAATGTCGATAACATAGCGGAACTCTCTTATGCGGAAGATTCTTCTTCTTTCGTTACTAAAATTAGCTCAGGAAAATCCGATAAACATTTTTGTCAACATTAATGCCAAGCCTGGATTTGCAACGATCGATATGATTGGATACCCGCAAAACAAAACTAGAACGATGACGTTATCTGCGGAGCACGCATGATAAAAAACAAACTAAAATTTCTCATGGAAATATTCAGATCACCAATCAGATTGCCTCATTAATAATTCATGAGGACGAAGAAACGTAAGCGAGTTGTCCCCGGGTGATGAATGAGGTGTAACATAATGGGTTACCGAGGGTTACCGAGGATGAGCCCTCCCGAGACACCAAAAGAAGGAGAGACGAGGGATAACAATGAGAAAACAAGCATACACGGAACACGGAACCACCGACGCACAAACAAAACAAGAACTGCAACTGAAGAACCTCCAGTAGGAAAACCACTCGATGGATGGGTTGGGGGGGGGGGGTGTAAACCAGCCCACCCGCGTGAAAACCCCAAAATCCGACCGATGCAGCTTCCGATTACAAATACATCGACTCTCGTTATCTCGAATACCAAGCGACTCTCTGAAATACTTCGAGATATCCGTACCTCGACATATCAGATTTGCAGAATTGAGGAAAAAAATAATTCGATTAATCACATTTAACAAATATGTAATTGGACTTTTGAAATTAGAGATATATTGAACATGTTGTGGAGAAGAGGGGAAGTTGCTCCTTAGGAGCAATTTCTCCTCTTTTCCACAATATTTTTTATTGTTGGATTTTCATGTTTACGCAGGGACCAGATTTCACTGTGAGATAAGCGGTTATTCGAGATAAGCGAGGTCGAGATAGCGAGTCAACTGTATACGCTTTATAAGCCAGCGTTATATTTGGGAATTAATTCAGAATGACGGCGATATGATAATGAGAATATTTGTAATACCGATACCAATGCTTTAGGACTCAATCATTTAAATGTTTATTATTAAAGTCACTGACTTGACTAGGTGCTCTAATGAAACGTATATGCTAAGAAATATGTATATACACTGCAGGAAGTAGGAAGAGGGACATCGCCATCAAAAACAAACAAACAAAAAAAAATCAACAATATCAGAATCAAAATCATTCTGCTTGTCATAAATGTTGGTGTAAATTATGCCAGTAAATATAATTAGCTTTGTTTAGTTGAGTTTCCTCTGGACACCTATCATTAAGTCAAAACAACCATCATAAATATTAAGCAAGTCATCTAAATATCCACACACTGAAAGCATCAATAATATCGGCTTGATTTCGTGGGAATGGACAGCGTAAAGTCTTTTTCGTAAAAAACCAAAGATAATTCTGTAAGGAGGTGGCGGAGGGCACAGTTTGTACTCGTCGTATATCTAGTATATGTATTATCTGGAACCTAACAGAAGAAGAATAGTGATGTTGTCGAGAAGAAAGAAATAAAAAACGTGAAACGACAATACCCCGCCACTATGATATGGCGGGAAATAGCTCTGTCAAAATTTGACGACATTTGTCTTTTAGCAACCCCAAACCAGATCTCTGCAATATCAATACACATTCCAAGTTTAGTGAAAAGTCCATTGATGTTTACTCAAGTTGTTGTTCGGAAGAAACGAATATACGGTTTTGTGGCGAGTAGACAAAACCTATGGCTCATTGCAAGCAATGTGAACAAAACTTTCTCGTACGAATGTTCTTTCATTTCTATCAAGAAATATATATACTTTTATAAGGAAACGCAATATAAAGTGTGGAAAAATCATATGTAGACTAACAAGACGCGCGAAAATATAAAAAGTGGGTTTATTTAAAGCCTCAACAGACTTTATTTTTAATGGTCTAACGAGATTGCGAAGAGAGAGCTAATCTTAGTGCTTTTCGTATGTTTGTTCGATTTGTGCTTGTTTGCATTTTTCGGTTTGCTCTTCCTCTTGGTGTCTGGGAAGGGCTGCGGTTTGTGATTGTGGCACTCCCTGGACTTTTCTCTTACCTTTTTTTTCATATACTTAACACAGTTATTATTACTTTCAAGATTTCCACAGCAGTAAGGCAAAACGTTGATAGTGTTGATAATTCAGTCGTATTAATCCGATGTTAATTGCTTTAAATGGACAATCCAGGTGCCAAAACAACGCAACGAGATTCTCCTGGTCCATTTAACTACCTGTTGATGTTCTAAACAATTATTGGGTAAGCACCAAACAGTGCTGAACCTTTACCGGACGCAGCGTTCTGTGGCATCTGATCTGGGTCTACACTGGTTGCTCAGGCCTCTCTGCCCCAATAATAAGACTAAACAGTCATGAAATGCCGACTATTTATATGCTTCCATTCTAATCCTATTTTTATTTCATGTCTTGTGAATATCTATGTTGTATTGAAGAATGCAAATAAAATATGTTTAAACTAAATGCCGACTTAGCGATTTAAATTTATAAATGTATTATTATATTCAACCAAGTAGGGATCGGGAAGGCTGTCTGTGGAATTACTGGGTATTTTTATAGTCGGGTTTCTCAATTCCTGTAATTTGCAAAAAGGTAAACCCTATACTGTAAGTTTTGTGTATATAAACCTTGGCTGTTGGTTCATACAAAACCGCTGTATATCAATTCCAAACTAATTACAGCGTGGTAGAATGCATGCATTTTGCATGATACTGGTTTAGACTTTTTGCCAAATAACAGTAAGTTCTATAAGCGAAAATTACACAGGCATATACCGACAAGTAAACTATACATCCGACTCGCGATAAATTGACTCCTCCGTCAGAAGGCTATAACCATGCCCATGCGTAAATCCATAGACAAACAATATCGTGATACCTGTATTTGTCAATGAAAACTGCATCCATACCTGTATTTATCAATGAAAAAATACATAGGTAATAGTGTTTGTCTAAGCAATAACATTAACCGTTAACTGGTAAGCTAGTTTGGTTGGTCAGATTTTGGTGTCATTTACTGGTCAGGTGATTTCACGGAGGACTCAGTTGATTTGTACAGTTAATGTCTGCATGCAAATTAGCTCTGATTGTTTAAAATTCATGTCGCGTTTTGTAAAATGGCGTGTATTTTCTGGAATTTGTATGAACATTTTTGCTTGCCGAAATTACGCCACTTATTATCTTTGGTATTCGTGTAGTTTTACCGAGTATAGTTCGTCAAAACAGGTTTTGAAATTGGACATGAAGAAATGCGCGGCGATTCCCCTCAACTATTATTTTTTAAGACTTCCGTAAGTACAACACAGTTTTTTAAGAATATCTTATATAGTAAAAATAAGCACGAATGCCCGAATGAGGTCTGGTAAAATTTAAAATATGACATTCAAAATGGTGACATAAAGCAATCAAAAGTATTCTTACAGGTTTATCGTAGCGGCTATATTGGAGGAAAAATCAAACATTATATTAGCCATATTCGATTGGCATGTTTCGTGAAATGTCCGTGAAATTTGTGCAGGAGTGTTATCTCTTCTTGTAACAGCCGGTCACATGGTCCAATCAAATCAAGTTCATAACAGATCGTGAAGCACGACTGACTTCAATGAAACGTCGAACATTACGTGCAGTACGATTGCTTAAGAGCTTGAAACAAAAAAAAAAAAAAAAAAAAAACAAAAAAAAAAACAAAAAAAAAAAAATGATTGGACCATGTGACTGGCTATTACAAGAGGAGTATATTATATATGTTAACTGTTTTATAAGGAATATGTAAGACAAGTTACATAACTCCGCCTTCATTTTAGCAAGACTTATGACTCTTTTCCGATTTGAAACTGTCCTTTTCGGATTAGTTTGCACTAATAACCTTTGGAGGATTGTATTGAAACTTTAAATTATAAACATAATATCGTAAAAGATATTGTAGAAAACAGTTACAAAACTCCGTTATTCATGTTTGCTCACGCGTTTCTTTCTGCCTAAAAAAATATTTCCAGCCACATGAACTTTCATGGGTGAGTTTTGTTATCCTTGAGGATTGTTTTGAAACTCAAAGCATTTACATAGCATGCCATGCCACAGCAAACATGTAGGAGAAGTTACATAACTCTCTTATGTATTTGTGCATGATCTTTTGCCGTTTTCAAACCTAGAAAATTGTTCCATCCATATACATTTTCATTGAAAACTTACGTTATCCGTGAAAAATTGGTTTAGAACTTAAGCAACTATCTCTATCTGGTGAACTTGAATAAAGATCTGTATGCTTAGCCTTTATCAGTTCATTCATTCATCCTTTTAAACATTATGTGAATATTTCAGTTACGCCCTGTTTAAAGATAACATTTTGTGGTGGCTTTGAAAAATGCTAAAACTTCTGACTTAGCAGCCTACACATAGAATTTTGGCCAGCGGCTGAGAAAGGGACCTTAGAACATATGCGAACAGCAAAGATCACTACCAGCCAGTACTCAGTAGAAACTTGTAGAAGATATAGGACTTATATCGAAGATCTTGGCGGGGTGCGTGGCCGCGCAAAGTGGTTTTAGGCCACACCATTCATATAGGCCCTACCACGCCATTCATATAGACATTAAGGGCTTTTCCTTGCCAACCGGCGACCCATTATCAAACATGCCCATTTCAAAAAAACATTAAATGGAAAATTATCACCTATTAGCGTCGATTTACCTATATTAGTCATAACAAACACGAGATTATTGCAGATAAAATAAAACCAATTTCATATTAATTAAACAGCCTTACTTAACAGAAAGAGGTGCTTAACGTAGACCTGCAGCAAGCCTGTGCATACATAGATTTTGTTATGTGTCTTCGATGGTGGTCCACCAATCAGCTACCAATAATTTGTCTATAATGGAAACAATTAATGTATATAGCCTAGCTGAACGGGCACATAACGTTTATAAGTAAAGTAATTTATTCATGCAAAAAGCCATATGGCCCATGAGCACATATACAAATTTCAATATACATGATATGCAGGGCAGCGGACATACATTATACACAGTAAATTTCCATGAGAATCGATACCAATGTATCTTGGAGAGGTGCAATTTTAAACTTTGAATAGTATCATCTATTTATGCCGAGTGGACTCCTCTACCTTAATTCTTCCGATCTGTTCACTTCCAACAAAAGGGGTGTCTGGATAGGTTGTATTATTATTACCATATTTTATAGCAATTCCTGTATTAAATGCAAAGGATGCAGACCCCGACCAGACGCCGCTCTACGGCGCCCGATCCGTGTACATACTGTTTGTTTGGTAATAACTTTAGTTCACTCCATCCATACGGAATTTGGCATAAGAGGTGCACATAGAAAAAGCAGTTTGAAATGCTTGCGTGAGATTGACAATAACATGATACTCTCTCTCTCTCTCTCTCTCTCTTTGTTATTGGCTGAAAATTATATACCTGTGTACATGCATGCATATATATATATATATATATATATATATATATATATATATATATATAGAGAGAGAGAGAGAGAGAGAGAGAGAGAGAGAGAGAGAGAGAGGGGATCTTACACGAGTGGTCATTTCATATGAAATTTATGAAACGAGCCTTCGGCGAGTTTCATAAATTTCATATTAAACGACCACGAGTGTAAGATTCTGTTTATAATATGACCCTTTTAAATTGTATTTTATCGCCATTAAAGTTGACAATTGTTCAAAAGAAAATGCATGGTTGACATGGACGTCGTCATGACGTTACTTGTTCCCGCCAAAGTGTTATATAACGTGTGGTTATACGATTTTTATAACATGACGTTATCCACTGAATAACAGCGACGTCATATGATATATATATATATATATATATATATATATATATATATATATATATATATATATATATATATATATATATATATATATATATATATAATAGCTCGGATTGTCTAGGCTAGGTAGAACTTACCCATACTACGGCACTCCGAACCATATATGCAGAGCAAGCAGTCAAAGGGAACCAGTAGAATACTTCGCGTTGTGTTTCAATATAATTCTCCCTGAAATTGCTTGCACTCAGTTAAAGATTCGCATCTCTGGATGTGGTGATACGGGGGTGAAAAGACCATCAATGCAAGTTTGCTATATTTTATTACAAGAAAAATAAAGGCAATATATATGACATTTGGAAGCGTTTATGATATGTAATGGTGTTAAATTTAATTCATTCAGTTATGTAGAATTAATTAACGGATTTTAACTTATACGCCTTCAGTCATATTTCACCATTCTAAATAAAACCTGTATGTTCCGTGCGATGTTTACGACGGATGACGGGTTTTAGATGACCTCGATGAACACCAACTAAACATCTATAAGTAAACACAAAGTTAATTTGAATGGGTGTAGGAAAACAGACGTTTCCCGAGAATCCAAGTATTGCAACCAAAATGATAAGTACTGTCCCTTATAATGAATAAAATAGCTTGAAGTGATCAATGCAACTAGAATACGGAACAACAGCAATTAAAGTTACATTAATATCCACAAATGATGGCAAAACATCTTGAAATTAATTAATTAGCCACAAGGGAGGCAACTAATGCCCATTTCAACGTTATGAAAACGTTCCAGGCGGAATGCATAAATAGGACTGTGAGAGTAGCGGGACTTGGACAATCCGGACTTCTGCATGTAAACTATCGACCACACGCAATAACACAGGAAAATTCTGTTATAGATTTAGAATCTTGTTAAATGAAAGATAAATAAACTTACAAAGCAGCAATAGTAGTTACAACTCCGAGATAACACCTTAGACAACAACGAAATTAGATTTGATATCATATTACTGTAAAATACATGTGCACAGTTCATCTAAGGTGTACCGTTATGCATGCGTTATTGCAGAATTTAGGTTTTGCATTGTAAACATAGTAAATAACTCGTTTCTACTACTACTACTACACACACACACACACATATATATATATGTAGAAATTTTGATACATTCAGAAGCTGTAGCTTTCAGCCTGAGAACATAGACTGGCAGGCAAGTGATACGGTCTCATCCACACCTACAAGCCGTTGTGTCAGCCCATGAACTCATTTTTTTTTTCATTGCAAACTTCAGAAATTTTGATACATTCAAAGTAATGACTTTTGACTTTTTTTTTTTTTTTTTTGCATTACATCATCAAACTCACTCATACATTTCAGATCATCAAACCACAAGCGGGCAGCCAATCATGATTGCACCAGCCGGAATATCGGTCATTATGACCGTTATTACCTGAGAAATTTCTTGAAACCAGTTAGGAATGATCTCGTGCAGATATCACAATCCGTGCTATCTGTAACTGCCCCGTGCAACTTGAAGCGATTAATACGGTCTGCTTTAATAAAATACCGGTACTTTTGCAGTGTTATGACTAATGCATTTAATAAGTCAGTATAATATGTTACTGTGCAACTCAGGGTACTGACAGGCCGGGTATGCTGGACAGCTCTCCCAGGTCCCAATTAGCCACACTGAAAATACTTCGATTACAAAAAAAAAGCGCTCTGCATAAACCCAAAATACATTTAATAACACACTACAGTATGGTACTATGCAACCGGTAGGCCCAGGTATGCTAAGCAACTCTCCCAGGGTCCAGTAAGCCGTACAGTACATACGTTCACGACATTAATATAACTGCTCTGTGAGGAAATATAATACATGTGCCTTGATTCAGGTCTTAACCGTACTGGGAGTCTGTATGTACTATTTTCCATGCTATATAAAACCCGTTTGACCTCTTCTTTCAAAAGCTTTTGTATTAAACTCACTTAAATGTCGTAAAATATTAGTGTCGCATTAACGTCGATGCAACGTCAAGCTGGGCACATGACGTTTATATAACATCGCAATATTAAGAACTGAAATTCAGGGCCCAGTTGTTCGAAACAAATGATGCTGTCAGTTAATGTATCGTTAAAATTTTGATCATAAAATATGGCATAAATGTTATTATTTTTGTTGAAAAAATAAGCTACTCATATTTTTCAGCAAAAATATCTGTGAATTAGATATTTTACTTACTAGAACAGTTAACATTTTCACCATTAACGAGCTCGTTAAACTAACGACATTTTGAACAAATGGGCCCAGATTTTTAGCTTGTTTGGAAAAATATTTGCTGTTAAGTAGAATACTACCGACAATTGCATGAATAAAATTATATGCAAAATTAATGATTAAAATTCAGGCTTTTAGCTTGCACAGGATGATGAAAAACATTAGGCTGTTTCCATGTCTGAGAAGCCTGAAGGAATTTAGCTTGCACAGGATGATGAAAAATATTAGACTATTTTAGTATCTTTGAAGCGCTTGCAGATGATGAAGAAAAACTTTACGCTATTTTAATATCTGCAAAGCCCGCCCAAAGGGCTGCACAAACATTAAAATAGCCTAATGTTATTCACCATCCTGTGAAAGCAAAAAAAACCTGAATTTCAGCCATTAAATTTGCATATTATTTATGAATGCAATTATTGGTGTTATTCTACTAACAGAATACACCGACAGGATTAAAGTTTGCTTAACGTAAGATACTCCAATGCGATGTCACTATAGCGTCAGTAAACAAAGAACGTTATTTGCTGACGTTCACAAGCAATATTCTTTGTCTCCGCCTTATGCCAGGCCTGACAAGAACGTTTGACATTATTTTTCATCGGGATGTCAAACGCATAAGAATATTATACTTCGTTAAAGGAGAAAGCACTAAACCTGTAACTATTCCAGAATAAATGCGACCAGCGGGGCACGGATTAAACACTTCGCGTTGGGTTGCAAAACCACCATTTGATTCAGGATTTTTTGAAAATCGAATACCGCTTACACGCTAGTGGGTGTGTTTGGGGTTTGTGTGCGTGTGTGGGGGCGGGGGGGGGTGGGGGTCGGGGATGGGGGTGGGGCTATGCAACCTCGCAAACTACAGTGTTCTATATGAAGAGACTCAACCAAACCGAGTCTCCGATTTTCGCGATATTGTGTGTTCTTTGTTTCCAAAGACAATCTTTTTTACTTTTATTTTACTCTACTGTAGCTGGTATTGTGCCGTGTGGCGGCCGTAAAATGTCTTCCCGTACATCATCATAGTACAGGTTATAATTTATTTCCTCTGGGATCATTGTTATTTTGAAAATCAAATACCGCTTATGGCGGCGTTAGGGGGCGTATGCAGCCTTGTTAACTACAGTGTTGCGTATGAAGAGACTCATTCAAACCGAGTCTCCGATTTTCATGATTTTGTGTGTCCTTTGTTTCCAAAGATAATCGTTTTTTTTACTTTTGTCCAAATGTGTGTTGTTCTACGTAGGCAGACGTTATATTTCGGTTATTAGATATATTTTATCAAGGTAATTGATCTGTAGCAATTTAGTTTAAATCAAGTAACTAATGGTGGGGAGGAATTCGGTAATTGTTCGTTAAGCTAAACATGCCATAAGTTAATCACATCATTTCAAAATGGAAGTCGATGTCGGAAAATCAACCCGTCCAGTATGCAAATATTTAAAACCCAGTCGATGTGCATTTCCGAGCAGACTGGTCAGAGGTTCTACCTAGACAGAGATGTTTCACATATGAGGTAGAGGACACTTATGCGGACTAAAGATAAACCCCCTACCCCATCCCACACCACCATTCCCCACCCAGTGGATTTCCTTCTGTCTGTTCAAAGGTTCGTCTGTCTGCTGCAGTGCTTCGTTAATGCATCTTTGGTTTCATATGTGGCGTTTGTTTTGTCCATGTACAGTCGACTCTCGTTATCTCGAATTCCAAGGGACTCTCTGAAATAGTTCGAGATATCCGTAGTTCGACATATCAGGTTTGCAGAATTGAGGAAAAAATAATTTGATTAACCACATTTAACAAACTGATAGGTAATTGGACTTTTGAAGTTAGAGATATATTGAAAATATTGTTGAAAAGAGGAGAAATTGCTCCTTAGGAGCAATTTCTCCTCTTTTCTACAATATTTTCCATCTGTTATTAGGTTTTCATGTTTAGGCAGGGACCAGATTTTCACTTCGAGATAAGCGGTTATTCGAGATAAGCGAGGTCGAGATAACGAGAGTCAACTGTATGTTCCTCATCTGCCTTTCGGTTGGTACTTCGGAAAAGCTATAATTTCACTTATAGGTTTGTTTCTTGGAAAATGATTGTTCCACACAGTGGACCAGCTGTGATGGTTACCGTATGACCTCTAAGTAAACGTACATCTTAACTCCAAACGTACAAGTCGAGGATTGATCGCAAGACTGTAGCAAGTCAGATGGTTGTTTTTCCCAATACTTAATCTCCTCACCATGAGGGCGTTGTGAGGATTACAACATTTCTTTCTGTAAACAATGGAAATTTAGGTGCCATTGCTCGAATGAGTAATGGCACCTAAATTTGCATTGTTTACAAAGGGGTTAAAGTTGCCCCTACACAAGGGTTTCAAAAATATGTTTGAGTTACTACAGTCCTGCGCTCAACCCTCGAAGTAAAAATACCAAGGAAATGCCACAATCACGAAGCACTGCTCTCCCGAGGCGCCAAAAGAAGAGATGAAACACAAATGACAAAACAAATGTCACATATAAAACTACAGAGCACTAACAAAGATGAACTGCAACATAGAAACCACCTTGGATCGGTTTCCAAAGTCAATTTTACTAAATGTTGATGTAATTAACAAAACACGGCTAGATGAATGAGAAATGATAGAACCTAACCATAAGTCGCATCGTGCTTCGTCTGATAGGGATCTACACTGTCGCCCAAGCTTATATTTCCAAATACTTAACCCAGTTATGCCTAAGTATATCAGCAAACAGTGAAGATCCAGATCAGACGCCGCAGAATGCGGCGTCTGATCAGGGTTACACTGTTTGCATTAAACACTGGAGTCTCTATAAAACATGGTATTAATGAAGACTAACCAGGCATCCTTTCTATTTAAAATGGACCCGTCCAAGGAGTTTAGGTAGAAATGTTCTTTCGACAAAATTCGATTAAAGTAAATATGGTAATTTAGATTCGCCTCCATACATAGCAACGTCAATCAGAAATGGTCATTCGGCAAAACTCGATTAATGTAAATATAGTAATTTAGATTCGCCTCCATACATAGCAACGTCAATCAGAAATGTTCATTTGGCAAAACTCGATTAATGTAAATATAGTAATTTAGATTCGCCTCCATACATAGCAACGTCAATCAGAAATGTTCATTTGGCAAAACTCGATTAATGTAAATATAGTAATTTAGATTCGCCTCCATACATAGCAACGTCAATCAGAAATGTTCATTTGGCAAAACTCGATTAATGTAAATATAGTAATTTAGATTCGCCTCCATACATAGCAACGTCAATCAGAAATGTTCATTTGGCAAAACTCGATTAATGTAAATATAGTAATTTAGATTCGCCTCCATACATAGCAACGTCAATCAGAAATGTTCATTTGGCAAAACTCGATTAATGTAAATATAGTAATTTAGATTCGCCTCCATACATAGCAACGTCAATCAGAAATGTTCATTTGGCAAAACTCGATTAATGTAAATATAGTAATTTAGATTCGCCTCCATACATAGCAACGTCAATCAGAAATGTTCATTTGGCAAAACTCGATTAATGTAAATATAGTAATTTAGATTCGCCTCCATACATAGCAACGTCAATCAGAAATGTTCATTTGGCAAAACTCGATTAATGTAAATATAGTAATTTAGATTCGCCTCCATACATAGCAACGTCAATCAGAAATGTTCATTTGGCAAAACTCGATTAATGTAAATATAGTAATTTAGATTCGCCTCCATACATAGCAACGTCAATCAGAAATGTTCATTTGGCAAAACTCGATTAATGTAAATATAGTAATTTAGATTCGCCTCCATACATAGCAACGTCAATCAGAAATGTTCATTTGGCAAAACTCGATTAATGTAAATATAGTAATTTAGATTCGCCTCCATACATAGCAACGTCAATCAGAAATGTTCATTTGGCAAAACTCGATTAATGTAAATATAGTAATTTAGATTCGCCTCCATACATAGCAACGTCAATCAGAAATGTTCATTTGGCAAAACTCGATTAATGTAAATATAGTAATTTAGATTCGCCTCCATACATAGCAACGTCAATCAGAAATGTTCATTTGGCAAAACTCGATTAAGGTAAATATAGTAATTTAGATTCGCCTCCATACATAGCAACGTCAATCAGAAATGTTCATTTGGCAAAACTCGATTAATGTAAATATAGTAATTTAGATTCGCCTCCATACATAGCAACGTCAATCAGAAATGTTCATTTGGCAAAACTCGATTAAGGTAAATATAGTAATTTAGATTCGCCTCCATACATAGCAACGTCAATCAGAAATGTTCATTTGGCAAAACTCGATTAATGTAAATATAGTAATTTAGATTCGCCTCCATACATAGCAACGTCAATCAGAAATGTTCATTTGGCAAAACTCGATTAGGGTAAATATGGTAATTTAGATTCGCCTCCATACATAGCAGCGTCAATCAGAAATGTTCATTCGGCAAAACTCGATTAGGGTAAATATGGTAATTTAGATTCGCCTCCATACATAGCAGCGTCAATCAGAAATGTTCATTCGGCAAAACTCGATTAGGGTAAATATGGTAATTTAGATTCGCCTCCATACATAGCAACGTAAATCAGAAATGTTCATTTGGCAAAACTCGATTAAAGTAAATATCGTAATTTAGATTCGCCTCCATACATAGCAGCGTCAATCAGAAATGTTCATTCGGCAAAACTCGATTAGGGTAAATATAGTAATTTAGAATCGCCTCCATACATAGCAACGTCAATCAGAAATGGTCATTCGGCAAAACTCGATTAGGGTAAATATAGTAATTTAGAATCGCCTCCATACATAGCAACGTCAATCAGAAATGGTCATTCGGCAAAACTCGATTAGGGTAAATATAGTAATTTAGAATCGCCTCCATACATGGCAACGTCAATCAGAAATGGTCATTTGGCAAAATTCGATTAGGGTATATATGGTAATTTAGATTCGCCTCCATACATAGCAACGTCAATCAGAAATTAGCTAAGCAGCCACTCGATGTTAAATTGAATTTCTAACAGTGTCAAAATTTGCGGGTTTGTTTTCAGTTGTAGCTGTTGTCTGTTTGATTTCAGTTCACCGAGTTACCACTTTTCGCCTGTCATCCATCCGTGCGTTTATGCGTACGTAACCCTTCTCTTGCTAAACACGACGCGCCCCGTTTTAACAAACAGTGTAGATCCAGATCAGTTGGCTTCTGAAGAAGCCAACTGATCTGGATCTGCACTGCTTGTCATTAACTATGAGAATTTATATCAACAATCTGGATCAAGTAATTTCGTTGGCTAAAACTTAGAAATGGGCGTGGCATCTTAATTTATTTAGCATGACAAGGGTTAATCTACCTCTTCGCTTGGCCTGCGTTAGTGGAAGTTTAAATGGTCACAGACCATAGACCAAAATGGCCGCCGTGTTCGATTTATGGATATGTGCTGTTGGATAAAGGAAATATGGGGATATCCAGAAAGCGCTACAACCACGGAGCACAACCTTCCCAATACACCGCTTTATGGTTAAATAATGTAAAGTATCATAAAAACTGACTTCAGACAAAATTACAAGTCCTTAGACTGAATAACATCTTTCTCCTCAGAAGGCTTATCGCGACCCCCGGGTGAAGTTGGCCGGCTGTAAAAGTGCTTTAACCCGCTCCCCCCCCCACCCCCCCCCCCCCCCCCCCGGTGGTTTATTCTACTGACCGTTCTAAGTCGGTGCTTACTCGTTGTTTCTTTGTGGTTTATTCTACGAGGCGATTTGTTTTAAGTCTTACCTTGTGTTATTTTGTGATTGTGTTTTTCATTCCTTTTAGCATTGCGATTACCTCGCCTGGGGAAGAGAGAGCTAATCTAAGTGCTTTTCGTACGTTTATTCGATTTGCGCTGGCTTGGTTTTGTCTGTTTTGTCTTCCTCTTGGTGTCTGGGAAGGGCTGCGCTTGTGATTGTTGCACTTCCTGGACTTTTCTCTTACCTGTTATTTGCGCTTGACTATCAATGTTTATGGTCAGATCCGTCGTGATCTTCATGTGGTTTTCTTATGGTCTGGCTTCAGATGGCCATTTAGCTCTATGATAATATTGATCCAAAACATGTTTGCAATTTGGAACTGAGTCAGAATTAAGAGCAAGGTCTCGCGCAAGTAAACCCGGTTTCAGCCAGCTTCCTCCATCACGAAAACATGCCTATATAATGCTGATCCCCTTAAACCCCACTAAGAGGCGGTTCTAACGAGTACCCACAATCTATGTTTTGTGCTGAAATATGTAACACATCAGAATTTTTATTAAAAAATCTGAAAATTATCTGAACATTTTCAGTTTTTGGTGGTAAAAAAATCAGTATATTTGAATAGGCTTGTTTTTGTAATGTTTTCCTTAGTATTTTTTCTATTTTACGTTCCAAGTTGGTTCATCTGTTAGCTCTTGTTTGTTCATGTGGCAGTAGTTACATGTGTTTTGTGATTGTTTGTACCGCATCTCTCCTTCTTTCGGTGCCTCAGAAAGGCTGTGCTTTTTGGTATTTCCTACTTATCCTCACTTATTTTTACCTCCCATGAAAGAGTACAACTCCCTTTAACTACGTTAGGCCTCCCTTGGGTAAACGACAAATGCCAAAATGATAACGTAATGCAGTTAGTGGATGCTGCCTGAAATGGAACATATGATTCTCCTGATACAGGTTAGTTTGAACAATCTTCCAGTATTTTAAACCAATTGTAAACTGAATAGACTCCCCATACTATATATTGGAAAAAGTCAATTTTAGGTATGTCAGGCTATGTGATTTAGAGACAAATGGCTAAACTAGAATCTACCTAGAGACAAATGGCTAAACTATTTGCACATAGTGGAGACACTGATTAGACGCCGCAGAACATTCTGTGGCGTCTAGTCTGGGTCTGCACTGTTTGCCAATAAACTGTTTTGAATCTCCATACTAAAATGGTTTAATCCATATATACATTTATGTCGAGTGAATTCTTCTATTTCAACTCTTTAGACAGCTCCATTACCAGCAGAAGGGGTGTTTGCTTACTTTCAATTAATACCAGGTTTCATAGAAACTATTTTATTTAATGCAAACAGTGTAGACCTTGATCAGGCGCCACGTTCGGGGGCTACAATGTTTGTCAATGTCCATGAACACTGGCCATGAGATGGGTTAACGTATCTGTAGCATGAATTTTCTTTATCCACGTATTCACAAATGCGTACTTCCCAGACAAACTCATAAAATGTGAACATTGATATCATAAAAGTAAAGTATTTAGCTTTCACAAAAAGATTGGCCTACGCTTAGCACAATATGTGTGCTTAGCGTAGACAAAGCTTCTTTGTGAAAGCTAATACGTGGTTATAAAACGTCCAGGGAAAATAGCACTATCAATATCACAAATTTATCCTAAATTTTCATTATGAAAACATGCCTTTTCAAATATATTAAAAAGTTTTACCACAAAAATAAATTAACAAAAAAAAAAAAAAAAAAAAAAAATCAGATAAAAATTCGGATATTTTTCATATTTCTGCTCAAAATTTAGATTGTGGGTACTCGTTAGAACCGCCTCGGCTTGGCGGTTCTAACGGGTAGCCACAATCTATATTTTTGAGCAGAAATAAGAACAATAATGTATACCCCTGTCAATCCCAGTTTTACTATATAAAAAAGGAGTTTAAAGGGGTCAACATTATATAAGCATGTTTTCGTGATGTCCATGAAAATGAACGTTTTGAGTCAAATGAGAGTTCGACTAAATCCCCCCCCCCCCCCTCCCTGCTCTGTATCTGCCACATCCCACCCTACCTACGCTCTTATAACAACAATTTAATGGTTGATTGCCGAGGGAATTGTAACATGGAGCGGAAATATTTTATCAGACATTTTGTACAAATTAAGGTAATTTTAAAGCTTTCTGTAAACCGTGAATATATACGAACCACGTCACGGGAAAAGAGGATTTTCGGACCTTGCCGTCGAATAGAGGTCACATTACGAAAATGCCTATTCAAATATATAGAAAATTTCGCCAACAAAAACTGAAAATTTTCAGAAAAAACAAAACCAAAAACAACTCTGATATTTCGCACAGTACTGCTCAAAACAAAGATTTTGGGAACCGAGGCGGTTCTATCGAATATCCAACAATCTTGTTTTTTTTTTAAAGCAGAAGTAAGAAAAATAATTTATACCCCTATAAACCCCAGTTTTTCTATATAAAAAAGGGGTTTAAGGGGGGGGGCCAAAATTATATAAGCGTGTTTTTGTGATGATACGTTTAGTTATTTGGCTAAGGCTCGCTTGAACATTTGCTCTCTGCATATATTATACCGGCTCGTCTCCCTATGACGTGGTTCATACATACTCATCCCAAACCGCTCAAGATGACTCGAGTCATCCTCGTATGAACAGTTCTTAACGTATATACGAATAGCAACTGTCCCGATTAGCCTGTGCGCAGTTTCATCGGGTTTTATTTTCGATAGCAGATTCTATAAAGATTTCTAAGCTTGTTCTTTTTAATGTATGTTTGCAAACTTTCTGTTCAGTTCTGACAGTTTTCGGCGAAAGAAAACGAGTGCCCGCGAACTATACCGCCATCTCTTGACGGTTGGACGGTTCGCATACTAAATGATGACTCTACCCTCAATCTGGTGAAGGTGGATCGGTCCTCAGACTTAGTGATCGCTCTGTCTTCAATCTTTTGATGTCGGGTCGGTCCTGAGACTAAATGACGGCTCCATCCTCAATCTGTTTCAGATGGTCGGCTCCCGACTATCAGTGTCTGCGGTCGGACCCGTCGTGGTCCTGTTTGTGGTTATCTTGTGTTCTGGCTTAAGATTACCATTGCATTATGAAAACATGCCTATTCAAATATATAGAAAATTTCATCTCCAAAAGCTGGAAATTTTCAGATAAAGAACTCTGATATTTCTGCACAAAACATAGATTGTGGGTTAGAACCGCCTACGAGTACCCACAATCTATGTTTTGGAGCAGAAATAAGAAAAAATAATGTATACCCCTGTAAATTCCAGTTTTACTATATAAAAGTGAGGTTTAAGGGGGTCAAAATTATATAGGCGTGTTTTCGTGATGAGTTCTTTTGTTTGGTTTCATCACTGTGCTTTTGATGTGTGTTTCACAGCGGCATTTCACAGATGATGTGGAGGACCCCTATGCGGACGGATCCAATATGTGTTTGAAATTTCGAATTGAGTCGGAATTAAGGGTGAGGTTTCGCACAAGTAAAACTGGTTTAAGCCTGCTGACCGTTTCAAGGCGGTTCCTGTGTTGCAGTTTGTCTTTATTTGTGCGTCTGTGGTTTCATATACGGCGTTTATTTGGTTCTCATTTTATCCTCATCGTTTCTGATTTTAATGGTTAAGGAGATTGTGCTTCGTGATTGTGGCAAGACCTGGGACTCTTCACTGGGTACATGTATCTTTATTTTTTCGGAACAACTGGCATGGCGGTCAGTGCGAATTAAGTTTGATATGTATGTTCGTTTGTGACACTAAGTATAAAATATTTACTGCGCTGATATAATTTAATCGATCCTATATAAAACTGATAATTACAGATGCAAAATATATGATTTAGCATCAAGTTTATTCAGCAAGAATTACGGTTGCAGCCACACAGCAGGTGACTACAATGCTAGAATACAAACAGGATTTAACATGCAGCTAATGCCTTACAATGAACGATCAAGACAAGAGCCATCGCCTGATGGATTTGGTCCGTGTAGGGTTATCTACCTTATCAGTGAAACGTCACAGTACAACACAAATAAAGATCTGTTTCTTGCGTTGTGCATCAAATGGGCCGAGCAAACCAAAAAAAAAAAAAAAAAAAAAATGTGTCCTCGAGCATGTGCAAAATGCACTGATTCATCCCACGCAGAGCCTCACTCGTACATTTGCTCTCTATTGATAATTTCTGTAGTCATCATCATCATCATTGGATTTTTCATTAACGTGCAGGTACAGGGGCAACATCCACATCAGTGGGCCCCCTTCCAGGTAGCTGGCTTGCTGCACGCATGGCAGATCTCACACCAGATCTCCAGGTATGTCTATCATGAGGGTTGATAGCCGAGAGCTTCCACTCTCTGCAATCAGCTGCTTCTATGTCATCTAGTGTCCAATGATTTTGGTAGCGGACAGCTAAGGCCCTGATCAGATTGAGAAGATGCGCAGGCTGATCTGAGTCTTCGTTTTCTGCATGTGCCCTGAGACAGGTTTTTGCATGGCGCGGCACAAATGAGTCAGCCATCATGCAAAAAATAGCGCTAGAGCAATAGTAAAGGCCAAGATAACCTAAACCATTGAATCCCGTGTCCATGAATATTTTCAATCGATTTCTACACCTACACGTCCACAAACCCACATAAAATTTCGAATTAAAATACTTTCTTTTGCAAGTACAACAGAACTCGATGAAAAGATTGAACTCTTGTTATGTTCGGCCACCTCCTGTGACGTCACTGGATCTTGATAAATGTACGTATTTGAAAATTATAATACTTCTTTGGACCAACCGGAAGAAATTTACTGACTAAAAATTATGTTTTTTTGTTTTTTGTTTTTTTAATTATTAGCATATTTAAGAAAAAAAAAGTATTCCAAACCGTGCTCAAATGCCCCAGATAAAGCACAGTTGATTGAGTTGTACCCAATTGAGCACGAGCTGAATGTTTCGGTCAATATTGTAAGCTAGCGTCCATAACCAGGGGCGCAACTCTCTCAACAGTAATTAATATGATTGGTTTCCCTTTGATTGCGCGCGACGAAATTCCTATGCTCAAATACCTTAGATAAAGCACGAGTAGAAATGTAAAGACAAATAAGGAACATCACGAGCAGTGGTGTTAGAAATACTATTATCCCATTTATTCGTAACTTCCCATAAAACGAATATTGACAGTGTAGATCCAGATAATACACTGCAGAATGCGGCGTCCGATCAAGGTCTACATTATTTGCCTGAAATAAAAGATATTTATATAAAACTAGTTTATAATAAAATGAAATCTAATAATTTGCCCTTGGAAACAAAAACCACACGAACGAAATCGGAGATTTGGTTATATTAACCCTTGTCCTGCTGAACCCAAATGTGTCCCGCCCTGCAAACAGCGTAGATCCAGATCAGTTGTTTTCTAGATCTGCACTGTTTGCCATTCTGTATTTGAATTTATAGCAACAACCTGGATCAAGTAATCTGACTGGCTGCAAATTAGAAGTGGGCGTGGCATCTTAATATATTCAGCAGGGTTAAGTCTCTTCATATGCAACAATGTGGTTTGCGAAGCTGCATACCCCCCTTAACACCGGCTTAAGGGGCATCCGATTTTCAAGCTACAAAAATGCTCTGAATGATTTCAAAAAAAAAAAGAAAAAAAAAATGTAATCTGTATTTTGGTGAAATACGGAGACCAACAAGGCTCTTTTCGAAAAGCAACCGTCTAAAGAATTGAGTCTGCAGTCCACTCAGCATAAATGGGTCAATTACACAAATACTGAACGATCCCAGCGGACACATGCCGTTTATACAACGTCGGCTCAACGTCGATGCAACGTCATGACGTTGCATCGACGTTGAAGCGACGTTGTATTAACGTCCTGTGCCCGCTGGGATGTAGCTAGAGTACGAGTATCTCCTAATTATGAAATCATATACGACGCGTCAAGCGAAAAAGTGTCTACGAACTTGCCCAAAATGCGCAAATTCATATTCACTCCGCGCATGCGCAAAGTACCATCTGTGTCTTTGCTATTCATTCATACATCCTGTAGTAGCCAATGATTCTGTTGCAGACAGTGAAGCCCCTGATCAGACTGTGCGGATGCGCAGGCTGATCTGGGTCTTCGATGTCCGCACATGCCCGAATGCGTTTCTGCATTGTGTAGCCCATATAACGATGTCTCTTATCAGCCTGACTCGCAACAGGATCTAGAACCGTTCTATCTGCATATACGGCGAAGACACTTTTTCCTTTAATACTGCTAATGTGATAAATAGGGCAGTATTAAAGGAAAAAAAATGTCTCTAAAACTGATCATGTATGAGCCGGCCTCGGTGGCTCAGTTGGATGCGCCGTCCGACTGGAGACCAGGAGGTCGCGGGTTCAATCCCCGCCGAGGTCGGCAACATTGTTTCGTGGAGAATGATCATGAAATATTTTCTACGGTCACTCTCTCCCTTCCGCTGATTCAAGAAGGGCAGTTGTCAGTTTCTGGCGAAAGAATGTGCACAGTACTGGTTAACCGCTTAGAGGACTAAGCCTGCCAAATAAACGTGTGGTTAGGTAAACTGTCCGCGCTCGACATAACCCCATTGGGTTGACTGGGCCGTAAAACCTCAACACAAACAAACAAAAACTGTTCATGTGAACCGTCTTTATTATAGTCGGCTTGCTTCACAGAGCCCAAAAGCTTGTCACGGCTAAAAGTGCATATGGAATGATTATTATAAAATTTGGCTACGCCATGCGAAAACGTGTCTCCTGGCAAATGTGGATAGCGATGGCCCAATCAGACTGCGCGGACGCGCAGTCTGATCAGGGCCATCGCTGTCCGCTAATAGAATAATTTGACATTATAGAATGTATCAACTGAGAGCAATGCCAATATGAGACTAAGCGTATGTGCAGGATATATCTGATTTGTGCTTTTTGCGTATGTTCGAAGACCCCTTTTCGCTTGGCGTGACCAAATTTATGGCAGATCAATCTCACGGTTCAGTGAAATTTACCTTTCAATGAAATTAAAGATTTTTTGTGTATAAGCAAATATTTAAAAACGTATATAATAAATATGCCATATCAGCTATTTAATCTCCTATAACCGCCTTGCGTCCCAAAGTGGGAGTTGGGCAAACTATTTAGACCAGATTAGATGCAACAGAGTGCGACGTCTCATCGTGCTCTGCATTGCTTGCATTGGCATAAACCTTTTTTTTTTTTTTTTTTTTTTGGAAAGAAAATAATAACATTAAAACCAACATGTCTTACACTGGACTTCTTTGAGATAGAAGAGTCCACTGGGAATCAGGTGTTTAAATTGGCCTAAACGTTAAGTGTACACCCAGCGAAAATTGACATACAACAAAACTGCAATGACTCGAACCCCGAGTGTTTGTTTACTCGGTGATTTGAACTGGTTTTATGTCCTTAGGAAGTTCCTCCGATAGCCACCCCGCCGCCCCCACCCCCACCCCCCTCCACCAAAAATAAAAATAAAAATAAAAATAAAAAATAAAAAAGAACAAAAAAAAAAAAAAAAAAAAATGTGTGGGTATTTTCGGGAACTTGTTTTCTTTTTTATCGATAAAATGCATATTGTATTGTGTTAGAATAGCTTCATCGAGGAGATCTAATGAGTATACATAACATTACTTAATATATCGAAAAGACATTCCTAAATTATAGCCATTTGTCTTCTGATGTGGCGATATGATTATCCCTCAGAGCAAATTTCGATGGTCCCAAAGATGTTCGAGCCATTAAAGTTCGACTTTACTACATCGTACCAGGCTATCAAGGATTACAGTACCTTGTCCAAGTAAACCATCACGAAAACACGCCTATATAGTTTTGACCCCCTTAAACAGCACAGTAAAACTGGGATTTGCAGGGGTATACATTAATTTTCTTATTTCTGCTCAAAAACATAGATTGTGGGTACTTGTTAGAACCGCCTCTCCGAAGCGGTTTTAACAACTACCCACAATCTATGTTTTGAACAGAAATATGAAAACTACCAGAATTTTTCATCTGAAAGTTTCCATTTTTTATTGTAAAATTCTCAGTGTATTTGAATATATGTGTTTTCGTAATGAGTTTAGGTATGCGGCAGAGGAGTCGGTATGGGCCGTAAATATATGTGTTTTCGTAATGAGTCTAGGTATGCGGCAGAGGAGTCGGTATGGGCCGTAAATATATGTGTTTTCGTAATGAGTCTAGGTATGCGGCAGAGGAGTCGGTATGGGCCGTAAATATATTTGTAATTTGAAGCAGCACTGATCATTCAAAGGTGGTTCTTCGTTCTTCTTTGTGCGTCTGTAGTTTCATACGTGGTGTTTGTTTTCTCCTGATTTGTTCTTCATCTCTTCTTCTTTTGGTGCTACGGGAGGGATGTGCTTCGTGACTATGTCATTTCCTGCATATCGTCTCTCGTAAAATGTTTGCATCTCTTCCTCTTAAGACTTCTATATAATAAAAAGAAAATTCATTTTTTTTTGTCATGAATATGACTATTGTTTCACCCCGTGAAGTGACAAAAAATGTATACTTTAGGAGTGGCCTCGCTAGTCCAGGTACGAAACAGGAGGTGGGGGAAAGTCGGACTACTAGTAGTAAAAGGTCATTGTAAAGGTCTCCATTAGCCTTGTAGCAGCATGGGTGGTGGGAGCACGATCCCACAGTGTCTTGGTTTTTACAACATATTAAACGTGGGGACCAATTCTCTTCTTTCGCTGCGTTGAACCTTCGTCGGCGAAGGAGTCCAATACGCTGATGGGCGAACAGAGATAGACTTTCAGTCGATGCTCTTAGCTTGGCTCGAATCTGCAACCTTCAACATTGCAGTCAAATGCTCTAACCGCTCGCGTACGGCACCTCTTTAGCAGTAACAATAAAAAATAAAATCTCAGCCCAGCGAAGACTCAGGTCAGGCGCGCAGACTGATCATAGTCTTTGTTGTACGCCTGCAGAAGATTAGGATCTTTGTTATCCACAGAGTACCCGCATATATTCAGATCAGACTGCGCGGATACGCGTAATGTTGACGCAAACGCTAGGACGCTAGGGTGTACGTTCCCAAATTGTGAATCACAAAAAGTGGACAGTTGCATCAAAGTGGAATACTTCTGTTTCAGCGAGTGCACCCAGCGATGACTCAGATTAGCCTGCTCATACAATCTGATGAGATTATTTTGTGGACAACCAACGATTAAGTGTTCGCAGGCGGACAGCGAAAACTCTGATCAGCCTGTGCGGGTTTTTGCTGGGTGCAACCTTTTAGTTAATGCTGTTCCCAGGCTCAATTTTAATTTTTATTAGTTACTGTTAAAACAGGCCAAAGCCGAGCGGTTGGGGCGTTTAAATGCAGTATTAAATGTTGTGACTTCGAGCCCAACTAAGGGCATCGACTGAAAATCTCTATATGTTCTCCCATCAGTGAAAGGGAACCCTTCAAGTAAAGGTTTGCGACCTGTCAGGATGTTTTTTCTGACCTTTATATAAAAAACAAACAATATTTTAAATCGAGAAAAAATATTTTTTTCCTGATTGCGAAATTTACATTTGAAATATTTTTGGTAATATATCAATAATTTTCTGGCAACAAATACAGAAAACACGTGAATATTAGAAATGTATATTAACAAACACTTTCCTAATCGCTATAGTTTGGGCACGATCCCCTGTTTACAGTATGTTTGAATCATAAATACATGTATTATAGACTGTGTTAAGTGTATATAATATGCGTTTCGGGATCGATCCCAAAATATTAAAGTCTATTGAAATACCTTCCGATTAAAAGTTCATGTTTTGGGATCGATCCCAAATAGCAATTGTTTCAGTTTTTGATAAGGAATACATTTTGTATTGTGTTAACCTAGCTTTTGGGCACGATCCCAAAAACATCATTTGTCGAAGCTCCTGAGATTTTGTTTGGGCACAATCCAAAATGATCATTTGGGACCGATCCCGAGAATAATTCAAAGTTGCTTTCGGGCACGATCCCAAAACTTTCCTCGAGAACTTTTCAAACTAGTTTTGGGCATGATCCCCATTTTCGTTTTGTATCCATCCTGTGAAGTTTTCGAATTAGTTTTGGGCAGGATCATAACACAACTTCTTCGGTCAGTTCCTTTAACTTTACAAACTCTTTTGTGCACAGTCCCAAACATTTTCTTGGATAAGCACCAAAAACTTGAAATCGGAGGTCACTTAATCTTTTAATATAGGGAAATTGTGGGTTTGCATTAATACACATTATGTTTTGAGGATATATCCGTACTTTTTGTTTCCGGACGATAACTTGAGTAAATGTCAATGGATTTTCACCTAATTCGGGCTGAACATTGATATTGTAAAGATCTGGTTTGGGAATTTTAATAGACAAATTTCGTTATTTTTTGACAGATTTATATGCAAGCAGTACGTCCGTATTTTCATTTCCGGATGATAACTTAAGTAAAATTCAATGAATTTTCACAAAACTTGGTGTGTGCATTGATATTGCGCAGGCCTGGTTTGGGTTGCTGGTGGGCAAATTTCGTCCATTTTTGACAGACTTATCTGCCTGAAACATGATAGTGGTGGGGTATTATCGTTTCACGTTTTGTTGTTTATAAGTTCATCGCTATATAATTAGGTTCTGAATAAGCGAGGGCATTTTGAAGTATGAAATCACTTATTTTTTTTAATATTTCCTGTTCCATGCCAGTCTATTACCGTTAAAATTGATGATCACTATAAACAATAGCTAACAACATTAAGAAGTCGTTCCCCTTAAACTGCTCTAAGAAGATTAATATGTTTTTTGACTGCAGATTTTGCGGCTGCTCTCGACTAGCACTCGGAAAAGCCGTTATTATTGGACGAGCGAATCCCAGTTCATTAGTTTTAAGGGGAATTTAAACCAGTTAAACCCATCACCACATTGTTGTAGCAATATGAATCGAAGTTTATTCAACGTAATGGCGTCAACGTCCATTCAATGTTGTCGACATTAATTCGAATTTGTTCGTAAATGTGTATCCACTGTGACTAAAGTATTGAGTTATTAAAATAGCAAGAAATGCTCCTTCCTAGTACATTTTGCAAAGGTGTGTGTGTGTTTGTGTTTGTGTGTGTGTGTGTGTGTGTGTGTGTGTGTGTGTGTGTTCAATTTTACACGTGTTAGTGTGTGTATGTTTTCAATTTACACGTGTGTGTGTGTGTGTGTGTGTGTGTGTGTGTGTGTGTGTGTGTGTTAAATTTTATACATATTTGTGTGTGTGTGTGTGTGTGTGTGTGTGTGTGTGTGTGTGTGTGGTTAATGTAAATGAAGAATAACAAAACATGAAGTTATATGTGCTCTTATAACTTGATTATCAAGTCATCGATAGCATCGATAGTATTGTACAAACAGAGGGCAAGCGAAATTTCAATGCAGATTTAACATCTGTGGGCGATATGTAGGGCCCAGGCGTTAAATGTATCCTTCTTTCATTACGGAACTAGCAGTACACGCTATTCTAATAGTGTGGATGGAACAAATACATGTATGAACCACAGTGAAAGTAAGGGTGACAACTGAGATATTTAATTTTCCTTTTATCTGTGTAACTTGTATTCAGTTACGTCCAGGTTCCTCACCTTCACTATGGTTCAAAACATGTATGTGTTGCGTCCATGTGGATATTTTGTAACACCAAATAAATAAGTATTGGTAACCAGTTAATCACAGATAAAGCCATAGTAAAGATAAAATGATTCAGAACCACTGCCAGCTATGTCAAATATTACAAAACACGCTTATTCGATATCATAGGGTCTTTATGGCTGTAATTTTCTCATGAATAATAGCGATATCTTTCCTATTTCTGCTCAAAAGATACATTGTTGTTTCCAGGACCCACAATCTAAATTTTAGAGCAGAATTAGAAGAATAACCTTTACCCCTTCTCACTTCAGTTTTACTATATAAAATTGTGCTGTGATGGGCACAAAGTCGCATAAGTGTGTTTTTGTGAAGACCCTGAATGCCCTTCTACACATATGATACAGACATTGAATTTTGATGATCTGCCACATAAACAATGTGTCGTATCATGTTCCAACGAATGTAAAAAAGTCAGTATGTATGAATATTTAAAACTGGACATCTGTGGACTAAAAGGCAATGTTATTAATTTAGCATATTAATAGAAGAACAACTTTAGTCCATCTTACTGCAGATAGTATAGAAGCCTCTGTGACATTGTGTTTTTTGTAATGGTGTTTGGACTTTTGTGGCCTTAATTTATGACGTATATTTTGGCATTTTAATTTTGCGTTCTGCGTGTAGAAGTATAGAATTTTGAAAGAAAAAAGCTTTAAGGTTATCTTGATTACAATGCGAAATAATCGAGAAATGCACATTTACTTTCAAAGAATTACAAAAAAAAAAAAAAAAAAAAAAAAAAAAAACGTTGCTATAATGTACCATTACTACTAGCGTATAAGTATACAGTAGCTTTTTAAATATCTTTTCCTTTTTTTTTTCGAAAAACAAACTTAAGATAATTCAGATACCATGAGAGAAATAAACATTTCTGAATTTCATGTTTTGTATTTTGAGTTTTGGGTTCTGTGTTTCTATTGTTCTTTTGTTTAAAACAAAATGCCAGTAAATAATCGTGCGTCCTACTAGTAATGTGACGTATGTCATGAGAGCCATATTTGTTGTTCATTTTTTTTTTTTTTTTTTTTTTTTTTTTTTGAAAATAAAAGCATGTGTCTGCAATATTTACTTTATAAAAAAGGTAAAATCCAGGCCAACATTTTTTTTTCAAAATTCAAAAGATTTATTCATAAATGCAGCGAAAACTCAAAACTCAATAGTCAAAACACACAAGTAACAAGATAGACGCAAAAGTCAACACAGCATTTCACATAACAGAAATGGCTCATATAGGTGTCCGTAAGATAGACGCCATCTTTTTTTATTTGGGTTTTTCGGCCCTTCATGTTAATAAAGATATCTTATATGTAAAGATATCTTATATGCTATATAAGATATCTGAATACCTTAAATAGGATATAAGATATCTTATTTACTAAAGAAGACAGAAGATAAAGAAGAAATATCTTATATCCTATATAAGTTATCTGATATAATATATATCTACAGTGCATAATAAATAGTAAAACAGCTTGCCATACAAAACGGTACAATTTCGCAAGCAGTAAAATGTTCATTTCATTAGTTAGGTATCATGTTGACAGTCAAAACTATGATTGTATGGTTTACAGGTAGTCCTTTTATATACTTGAAGTACTTATCAAATGCAACGTTTATGTCTTTTAAAAACAAAATTCTGATTTTGATATAGCAATGGTCAGTAGAAATTGAAGTTATGATATTTAATTGCGTCCATTAAATTCTACATAATATAGCCGTTTTACAAAATTATTTCTAGGTTTGTCACAGTTCCGTGCCCACCTGTGGTGACGCAATGTCTTTCATCCATTATCATCCTTTGATACTTATTGGAATCTAGCACCATTTTACATATTAAAGAAGGCTTCGAATCTGGTCTTGTATTAAAGATGGCTTCTAAACCAAGTTCTATCAAAGCAATGAAGAGCCACAATGTGCTCCTTAAAACAATATACTACGTCGAGGACACATGGCATGTAATCATATCATGGAAGTGTATGGAAACTCATCAGCTAGGGGACATATATGGAAGCGTATTGGTACCCCCCATATATTTTTTTCTCGTGGCAATTTTTTTTTTTCATGAAAATGCAAAAAAATCGAGGTTTTACTATATATTTTTTTTCCATAAAAGTTAGATAAAAACAATGTTTTCACGTGTTCGTTATTTCATTTTAATTTTATTTCGTTATAGATATTCTCGTAATTAAACAAAAACGACAACATTATGTGGTAATCTGTATTGTTTGAATATTTTGTAATGCACATTACAACATATGTTTTACGAAACAACGCTATGTTTTTTTGCGGAACTGAAGTTAAAGATCTTGATATCTGTATTGTTTTATCGCCATACGCACGATCAAAAATCAAAAGGGGAACACTGACATCATTTGCCAATCAAAAGAGGCTACCAGGGGGACCGAATGCTTAGTGTCGGCGATAAAATCCTGCAAGTGTCCCAATACCCCAAGTAATTTAAGCGGTCTCATCTATTGCGGCATACATTTGTTGTGGCTCAGCTCAATAAAATGGTTTGTCTCTTCGTCAGTATCAAGTTTTAGCCGGTGTAACAGTTTATCTTGCCCAAGCCCCCCACCAAATCCGGGCAGCTTGTCTCCCCGGAGGCAAGATAACGCGGGGTTTTGCCCCCCCTGCCCTGGGCAGCTCCCCCCATCCCCACCCCGCCCCCCCCTCCCCCCCACACACACACCCAAGAAAACCTCGTAAACTCAGTTCAAAACAATATTTATATTTCATAACAAATTTATAACGCTCAATTATCAGAACAGTGCTAATGTATGTTTTTCATTATTATTTTTTTTTATTTCTGCATTAAGTTCTGTCAGGTGTTCTCGGGTGGGGGACAAGCTCCTCAGGCCAGGGTAGCTTCACCCCCTGGGGGTAGGGGCAAGCTGTCCAGGGTGAGGGGCATACCCAGGGTATCTTCACCCCGGAGGGGAGAAAAAACTGCACACTCCCCGTGTGGGGAGAGGGGAGGGGCAAGCTACCAAGGATTCAAGAGAAACCGGTACCCGGTTCGGTATGTTTATTTGTACACATTGTATCTTGGTACATGCGAGAGTACATGTACATTTTTACATCTTAGTTTTCAAAAAGGGATAATCATTCGGCCGACTTGTTCATAAAAATTGTGTATATGTATTTCAAAGCAAGGTTGAGCATGTGTGCCAGACATTTTTCTTTCCGTTATGGTGACTGAGTACCGATGAAAGCCCCGTGTCTTTTAATTGCTTTTTAACCTATTTTGTTCGGCCAAGTTTTCCCTTCAGTGGCCTATGTGACATTTCTTATTCCTGCCAATAGATATAATGACGACAAAATGGTCTGCGATAATGAAACAACTCTTTGAAGTGCACGAAAAAACCTACTGGTATTGCGTATACAAATATAGCGTGATAAACATTCTACGCAGTAAAGAAAATGTCATACACGATCAAATATTTCGTGAACAATATACAGATATGTAGCGAATACGATATGTTATAACATTATCATATTGACTTATCACGATTTGTCGACAAAATTTTGTCGCCATATCATGTTATTATTATGTTTCTCTACATAAATTTATGTTGTGAAAAAAATATAAGAAGGTACCAATACGCTTCCATAGACATATTGTTTAAGTAGCATGCATAATAGACCCAAATATATGCAAAGAACGCAAACTGTTCCTCGAGAGAGCACAATGTAGACGGAGCACAATTTGGCTCTATTATACACATAATTGGTATATTGTTTGTATACTAGTCTAAGTAAATATCTTATGGCGGGGCAGCTGATGAATTTAACCACATTTTTCGTGGGCTAATTTAGGTTGTCTAAGCGGATAACCAGCACTCAGTACCCATCATTTCCCAAGCCACGAGCATCTGCCAGACTTGCTAGAAGGACGTATAATAATTCATGATTTCAAAGTAAGGAAGTTGCCGAACCAGATGATCGAACCACACATCGATTCGCAGAACGTACGTAGGTATGATATTTAAAACAATGATGCGTATCTGCCGCCTTTCTGAATATTCACTGAAAGATGTCACGGTATTTCAGTTTCTCTTCTTCAGTCGGATCTCGTATGTCTTTCTTCCAAAGGTATTTTTTCTCCCACAAAACACGAAGGTCGCATGGTGAGCTGACAAAAAAAGAATGACACAGTTTTAAAGTGTAGATTGAATTCAAAAGATACAAACAATAAACATTACTTAAAGCAATAAAAATTGAGCCGTGCCATGGGAAAACAGCCGTTATTGCATAAGCGTACAGCATAGGTTCTGGCGAAACTTCACTTCCGCGTCGTCTCGCCTGAATTTGCGCTATTCACCAATATAAACTGCAGGCAAAAGGCACTATTCGCTCAAATAATCACAGTATTAGACTCACTAAGGGCCTGAGAATGTGCACTGAAACATTGGAAGATAGATGGCAATTATTTTACTGATCCTAGATAACTATATATTAAAGTAAATGTTTAATGTTGAAGCTCACAGAAATTTGCATAACTGAGTCAAATAATGTGCAGCTACTGTATAAATGCTTTACGTATCTATATCTGATTAGACAGTAGTTTCTACAATCGGCTAGTACAAACACCCTTTGTATGCCTTCGCACCGTATGACTTATTTTGCAATAACCAAGGACTCGTTTAAGTACTCAACACAAATAAACATCAAACTATTCATCTGTTTTAGCACATAATTATTGATACGTGTTAAAACAACATCAGTTAAGCTTTAAAATCGAAACGACTGTTTTAAAAATTACATTCATTTGATTTGTGCATAAATCATGCAAAGGTTAAGTTAAATAGTTCCGTCTGCTAGCTATGGAAGCGTATTGGTACCCCCCATATTTTTTTTTTTTTTCTCGTGGCAATATTTTTGTCATGAAAATGCAAAAATATCGGATTTTTACTATATGCTGTTTTCCATAAAAGTTAGATAAAAACAATGTTTTCACGTGTTCATTATTTCATTTTAATTTTATTTCGTTATAGATATTCTCGTAATTATATAAAAACGACAACATTATGTGGTAATCTGTATTGTTTGAATATTTTGTAATGCACATTACAACATATGTTTTACGAAACAACGCTATGTTTTTTGCGGAACTGAAGTTAAAGATTTTGATATCTGTATTGTTTTAACGCCATACGCACGATCAAAAATCAAAAGGGGAACACTGACGTCATTTGTCAATCAAAAGAGGCTACCAGGGGGACCGAACGCTTAGTGTCGGCAAGAAAATCCTGCAAGTGTCCCAATACCCCAAGTAATTTAAGCGGTCTCATCTATTGTGGTACATTTGTTGCGGCTCAGCTCTGTTAAATGGTTTGTCTCTTCGTCAGTATCAAGTTTTAGCCGGTGTAACAGTTTATCTTGCCCAACCCCACACTATTCGGGCAGCTTGTCCCCCGGGGGTAAGATAACCCGGGGTATTTTGCCCCCTACCCGGGGCATTCCCCCCCCCCCCCCACCACCACCCCCCGTACACACACTCACACCCAGGAAAACCTTGCAAACTCCGTACAAATTTATAACGCTCAATTATCAAAACAGTACTAGTTTTCATTATTTTTTTTCTTTCCGCTTTAAGTTCTGTCAGGTGTCCTGCGATGGGGGCAAGCTCCACAGGCCAGGGTATCTTCACCCCCTGGGCAGAGGGGGCAAGCTGTCCAGGGTGAGGGGCATACCCCGGGGTATCTTCACCCCGGAGGGGAGACACACTGCACAAAGGCAGCTTCACTCCCCGTGTGAGGAGGGGGAGGGGCAAGCTACCCAGGATTCAAGATAACACCCCGGAGGGGAGACAAACTGTACAAAGGCAGCTTCACTCCGCCCTGTGAGGAGGGGGAGGGGCAAGCTACCCAGGATTCAAGATACAACGGTTCGGTATGTTTATTTGTACACATTGTATCTTGGTACACGCGAGGGTACACGTACATTTTTACATCTTAATTTTGAGAAAGGGATAATCATTCGGCCCACTTGTTCATAAAAATTGTGTATATGTATTTCAAAGCAAGGTTTATCATGTGTGCTAGACATTTTTTTTTTCCGTTATGGTGACTGAGTACCGATGAAAGCCCCGTTTATTTAACCTATTTTGTTCGGCCAAGTTTTCCCTTCAGTGGCCCATGTGACGTCACTTATTCCAGCCAATAGATATTATGACGACAAAATGGTCTGCGACAATGAAATAACTCTTTGAAGTGCACGGAAAAACCTACTGGTATAGCGTATAAGAATATAGCGTGATAAAAATTCTATGTAGTAAAGAGAATGTCAAACACGATCAAATATTCCGTGAACAATATACAGATATGTAGCGAATACGATATGTTATAACATTATAACATAAAATTTTGTCGCCATATCATGATATTATTATGTTTCTCTACATAAATTTAAGTTGTGAAAAAAATATAAGGGGGGTACTAATATGCTTCCATATTTTACAACTCAAAACTCGCTTTTCATAACTGGAAACTCGCTTTTTATAACTCGAAACTCGCTTTTTACAACTCGAAACTCGCTTTTCATAACTCGAAACTCGTTTTTCATAACTACTCGCTTTTCATAACTCGAAACTCGCTTTTCTCAACTCCAAACTCGCTTTTAACAACTATAAAGTCGCTTTTCTCAACTCGAAACTCGCTTTTTACAACATCGAAAGTCGGTTTTTACAACTCGAAACTCGCTTTTCTCAGCTAGAAACTTTAGAAAAAGAACTCCTCATCATAATGACGGTATTCCTAATGTATTGTACATATATAAGCAAAAGACCACATGTTCTATCAAGACATTTATATACGCATGTGTTTGCACAAATACTGATTAAAATGTACATTGACGCAAAGATACGTCATTTTTATTAGTCTGTTTTTCCGAGACACATTTAAATACCTGTGTGGAATTTCTTCCTTTGATAACTTGCTACAAGGAAGTTATGTATATATGTAATAGTCGTCTTCGTGTTTGTTTTCTTTCTGTTTCTCACTCATATGCCATATAATATGCGACCTGAGATTTTAGAACAGAACATAATTTTATTACAAAATTCATGTCACATAATTATATACTTATGTCATACAGCTATATTCTGATCTGGCTATATAGAGGTTTCGTGTACATGAGAGGAAAATGAATTCTTCAAAAGACTGAGCTAGTGCTGATAAATGACGTATTAAGCGAATTCCTACTAGTTTAAAGTCAATAAGTCTTTCGGTTCAGGAGAAGAAGTGAAAAATAGATTTTCAAGATGGTCGCCATGGCGGCCATCTTGGATTTCTAGTCAGAAGGATTTTAGCCATTTTTATCTATAAGTCACCCCGTTGCTTCCTACCAAGTTTAAAGTCAACTGGCTTTTGGGTTTAGGAGCAGCGAAAAATAGATTTTCAAGACGGACACCATGTCGGCCATCTTGGATTTCCGATCAGCACTATTTCAGCTATTTTTGATCTATAAGTCACCCTGATGCTTTCTAACAAGTTTGGAGTCAATTGGCTTTTAGTTCAGGAGAAGAAGTGAAAACTATATTTTCAAGATAGCAGCCATGGCGGCCATCTTGGATTTCCGATCGGAACGATTTTAGCTGTTTTTGATCTACAAGTCATACCGATGCTTCCTACTAAGTTTCGAATCAATTGGCTTTTGGGTTTAGGAGAAGAAGTGAAAAATAGATTTTTAAGATGGCCTCCATGGCGGCCATCTTTGATTTCCGATTGAAACGATTTTAGCTATTTTTGATCCTCAAGTCACCTACCAAGTTTCGAGTCAATTGGCCTTTGGGTTCAGGAGAAGCAGCGAAAATTAGATTTTCAAGATGGCGGCAATGGCGGCCATCTTGGATTTCTAATCGGAACGATTTTGGCTATTTTTGATCTACAAGTCACCCTGATGCTTCCTTCTAAGTTTCGAGTCAGTTGGCTTTTGTGTTTAGGAGAAGAAGCGAAAACTAGATGGCGGCCATCTTGGATTTCCTATCGGAACGATTTTCGCTAGTTTTGATCTACAAGTCACCCCAATGCTTCCTACCAAGTTTCAAATCAATTGGCTTTCCGGTTCTAGAGAAGAAGCGAAAAATAGATTTTCAAGATGGCGGCCATGGCAATCATCTTGGATTTCCGATCGGCACGATTTTAGCTATTTTTGATCTTCAAGTCACCCCGGCGCTTCCTACCAAGTTTGGAGTCAATTGCCTTTTGATTGAGGAGAAGAAGCGAAAAATAGATTTTCAAGATGGCGGCCGCTATCTTGGATTTCCGATCGGAACTATCAAAATTTTAGCTGTTTTTGACCTACAAGTCACCCGATGCTACCTACCAAGTATCGAGTCAATAGGCCCAGTGGTGTAGGAGGAGTAGGCTTTTAAAGCAATTGTTGACGCCGCAACAATAATTCCAAAGCCTATATTTGAGCTTAAAGAAAAATAAAAGGTTTATTCCATGTGTTTTATTGTCACGTAACAAACCGTAGATTACGAATGAATGCTCCCAATGCCCAATGTTTTTTTTTGTTTTTTTCTTTTGTTTTTTTTTTTTTTTTGAGTGAACCCTCAAAACCTACCAGGCCTCGAACGCTAAACACAGAGAGAGAGAGAGAGAGAGAGAGAGAGAGAGAGAGAGAGAGAGAGAGAGAGAAACAAAACAAATGGCATGGCCTAATTACGGGTTCGAAGAAATTTGCTAATAATTAAATTGGTCTGAAAAAGCAAACAGGTATGTAATATATCAATTAGATTGGCTCCAGTCGTTCTTATTTTACATCTATTTCTCTCTTTATATTATTTCTTAACAAAATCCTCTTAATTCCAACTTCAAATTACCTAAGACTGAAGAAAAACGACTGGTCACAATTATAGAAGCTCTGAAATTTAATCCAACTCCTATAAATTGAGATAAGATCTGCAAGCAATTAGGATGCTATAAAACAGCCATTTAGTAAACACAGGCCATTATCTCTAGCAG